>KV455015.1:0-94839 GCA_001662575.1 Pseudogymnoascus sp. 23342-1-I1 | reverse complement strand
TAATTTAGATTTAAGATCTATAATAACCCCCTTAAGTATAGAGGTAATTATGAACAAGAGTGCTAATAGCTTAAGCTACTAGAAGTTAGACTCTTTAGTATTAACTATAACTTAATACACCCTTAACCTAGATGTTAAAGAACTTAACACTTAACTAACCTAACAATAACGGTTAACTATTATAAATAACAACTAGGTAAACTACTATAGTAAGTATAACTATAAGGCTATCTAAGAGCCCCTTAGATTACATAACAAACCTTAAGTAAGAGGTACAAGAGCTAAAAGGAAATAATAGCCACCTTAGTAGTAAGTTAAACAAGAATCCTACCTATACTAAAGGACACCCTAGTACCTATAGTTAAAGTTATAAAGTAACATGCACGCCTTATGCGAAACGCGCCTAGGACTATACGCTTGCTACCTCTCTAGAGTAGTCACTCCCCTTTAACCTAAATGCTTACTAAAGACCCTCTACATTACTATAAGAAATCTATAATCTCTAAGAGGATTACACCATTAAGCGATAGCGTAAAGCACACCTTCTTATAATAGAGTGCATTAATTTAAAACTAACTTATAGTTAATGAGGACCACTACCCTACTAACGCTACTAGGAGAGTGTTAATATAAGGAACTATAACTAGCCTAGTAAAGACCTACCTAGAACCTTAATACCTATTTAATACACATAGGTTCTAGAGTGTAAACGAGATAATAGACCTTTTAGGCTTATACTACCTTACTAGTAACAAGATAAAGCATGCTTAGAACCTCTTTAATGACTTATATATAAGAGAGGAAGGATATGTAAATGAAACCTTCTTTAAGTTTAAGGCTCGTTTCTAGAGTATAGCGATTATAAGATAAGTTACTAAGTTAAAGTAGTTTTAGTACATATAGAATAAGTTAACCCCTTAATTCTATAGCTACGTTATAGTTATTAAAAGTTAATAAAAGGGTAACTATCTAAACATAGTCTAAGAACTTACTACTTATAATCTAAAGTAGCGCTAGAGTAATGAACTAGATCCTCTTATTCTTATAAAACAAACAACACTACCTTAGGATTCTATTAAAGCAGTGACCCTAAATCTCCTCTAGGGGGTATCTGTTATAACTACTTTATAAAGAGTGTAACTACATAACTATATAACTATGTAACCATAGCGACCTAAACCTAGACTAGATAATAACGTACATTATAAACAAAGCACTCTCTTAGGAGGGAGGTAGTATAAGGATGCCTCCTTAGTTAGGGTTAATATAAAGAGGTTATAGGTTAAGTAATAGGTAATAAGGTAGGATAACTAAGACAGACCTAATTCTAGTATTAAAGGGGTAGGACGAGCGTAGTTCCCCCTTTATCTTTTTTGTATCCTTTATAGTAGACCTATAGGATTACACTAACTCCTATCTAACTTACACTCTTATATATAACTTCTTATAATATAGTGCCCTATGTCCTTATAATAACTAGAGTAAGCTTATCCTAATCATAGACTAGGTCTAGATAACGCTTCCTTATACTTTAATTAAGATGACCTTATATTAAATTAAGTATAGGATAAATCTATATAATAGCTAGGATTAGAATACCCCTAAGGGGGTTACCTTATAAGAGACTCTAAACTAGTAAGAAGCTAGAGCTGTTATAAATTAAATGCACACCACCTAGGTAAATGTAAGGAAGAGCATGGCTAAAGCCTAGGAAGAGATAACTAAATATGTAAATTAATGCCACTAAGCTATTAACTAGGGCGTAGGGGATAAGGTATACCTCTTAACAAAAAATCTTAAATATACCCACCCTAGCTACAAGTTAGAATAGTAGTAGACTAGACTATATATAGTTCTAGAATAAGTTAGCCACGCTTTTAGATTATAGCTACTAGCTAGTTCATGATGTCTTCTTACTAGACATACTTATTTAGGCCTTAAACAACCCCTTACCTAGACAAGTAGCACTAGAGCCTAGTAGCAAAGTCATTAACAGCATAAAGGAATGGTAAGTAAAGAAGATCCTTGCTATTAGACTTTAGCGCTAGCAATTACAATACTAGGTGAGCTAGGTTAGCTTTGATCTAGACCTAGAGTGGTATCCTATAGCAAACTTCTAGAAAAACCATTACATTTACTAGGCTAGAAATCTTTAGTGATAGGGTGTGTGTTAAAGGGTAGTATTATAAGTATATAGTAGGATAACGTCCTTACATTAACAGACAAACCTTGTAATAAGATAGATTATCAGTACTTTGAGTTTAATTAACTCTAAATTTACAAATCCATTAACTTTTTTAGTATTTTTATATTAGTCATAGTAATGTTATAGGACTACTCTTAAACGGTCTCTATACCCTGTAGCTACCCTAATTTTTTTATTATCATATTGTCAGTGATACACCTAATTGCAGAGTATATTAATCTAAAGCATGTAGAACCTCTCGACCTATAGCACTACTACAAGCTCTCTGCTCCTTTTAAACTTATGAGAGGGTATTAGCGCAAGACGTTTATTAAATGATCCTCCCCATGACACATGACAGCGCCAATCTGTGGAGATAGTACCAGTGGGAATTAACCCCGGGGTAGGTTAGTACCAGTAGAGGTCAATCTCTACATCTCTTCAAATAGATCTCTCTAGATCGGCGTCTAGCCAGACCACGGTGGCCATACTGCGGCGACGGCCATACCATGCACATGTTTCCGTCTGGTTAAGAGCCAATCGAGCGACTCTGCCAGACAATATTGACCCAGCAGCTGCCTTTCTCAGTTAGACAGTTCACAGTTAGACAGTTCACAGTTAGACAGTTCACAGTTAGACAGTTAGAATACAATATTGCATGTTAGCCAGCTGTCAATGCACAACTACCTACCCATGTCCATGAAGCCAAAACTTACCATGTAAATATTGCGGCGTATATAAAGGCGAGGACACCCCCCATTTTCTCCATATCGACATTCAATCCGCACCGTCGAGCTCCGCTTGTGACTTACATACACCACGCTCACAACTACGGAGGCGGGAGTACGGGGAGTACGGGCTCGACGAGTATGGCCGCGCCGTCGTCTACTAATGGTGCTGCGGAGGTGAGGGCGGTAGGTGGGCTGCTGACTGTGGTGATTGGGGATATGGCAGTGTTGTAGTGGTTATTAAATGCGGGGGTTACAAAAAAACATAGAACACAGAGTTGAAATGATATATCTTAATCTTATATAAATCCAGGCCATCTCAACTGAACTTACATGGCTGCTAAGCTTTCTAGGAAGATTCATAGCAATAGCACGGGTTTCCCTACGAGAGATAGAGAATCAAACAGGCTGATACTTAGCTGAGATCAGTTCGAGGCTGGCTTCGCGACCTGTTGCATTGATATGTGAAGATATAATAGATATAATTAGAGTAGAACAGTGAGACTACGATAATCCAACTTAGCGAAGACCTTAATAGCAGCTCAAGCGATAGCAGCGTCGCACGGCGGTATGCACGAGGATACACGAATGTATAGCAAGGTGCTGGGGTCTGGACTGTTTAGATGTCTATTATAATATATATTATCTCCCTCACCTGTCTTTGTTTTTCGTTTACGTGATATCAAGGCCCTGCCCCGGTTCTAACAAATATGCAAAAGTGTGCGCCGAGCTCGTCGGTCGTACAAGCAATCTATACCAATGAAAATGCCAACCAATGTGCCGCCGTGTGGCTTATGTGATACTCTGCTGTATCCAATGTATTCCGCATCCAACTCTATCGCCCCGCAACCTCCTCATCCAGCAGCTCATCAGCCAGCAGATCCGCACACTCCTCATTCCTCGTCGCGGGATGCGGTTCTTCATCCTCAATATAAACTGTCCTCAGTTAGCATCATCCCCCTCCCCTCCCGAAACACACATCATCATCAGAAAACTCACCATGCGGCCTAACAAACCAACTCAACCCCGCCATCCCCCCAAACACCGCACTCAGCACCACAAAAACCGCTTGCGGAAACCTCCCCACAGTAAGCGTATACAGCCCCCCAAACACCGCCGGGAACACCACCCTCGCCAGCCCATTCAATAATGCCATCGCCCCCAGCAGCTGCCCAACCCGATCCGCACCAACATGCTTGCTCAGCGCGCTCTGCAGCAGCGGCAGCGCAATCGCGCCCGCCGCCCCCAGCAGCCCGAACGCGAAGAACACCCCGCCGTGCCGCGCGAACGCGTAGCCTACGTAGCATACCGTCTCGAGCACGAGCGCGCCGCGGATGAGCACCAGGTCCAGCGTGTCTGCGCCGGGGGTGCGCGTATCATCTACGATCACAGCATCGGGGTCATTGATGCGGGCCGCCTCGGCGGCGCGGCGGCGCGCCCGCTTCTGGTACCGCGTGCGGAAGATGTATGTGACGACGGGGAGGAACGTGACGAGGACGACGACGCGGAAGGCCGAGGTGAGGCCCACGAACATCTGCGTCTCGAAGTCGCCCCACCCGAACTCAAAGTTCGTGTAGAAGATCAGCACGGACCCCGTGCCGATGGCCACGCCGAAGAGGAGCGTGTTGATCGCTGCGAGGAGGATGAGGTTCATGCGTAGGTGCGGGGAGGTGCCGCTGCCGGTCGGGTAGAGGATGCGGAGCGGGGCGAGGAAGTTAGCGGCGCGCGCGGCGCGCGAGGTGGGCGATGCGGCTGCGGCTGCGGCGGTGGCGAGTTCGTGGTCGTGGCGCGCGCGGGCGGCGAGCTGGCGCTTGGGGGAGAGGGATTCGGGGAGGATGAAGAGGTGGTAGAGGAGCACGATGAGGTGGCAGACGAGGGCGATCCAGAAGACGGAGAGGATGTTGCCGGTGGCTTTGGAGATGAAGGCTGCGAGGAGGGGGCCGAGCGCGATGCCGCCGAAGAGCGCGCCGCTGAAGTAGCCGAAGGCCACGCCGCGCGTGGCGGGTGTTGTGACGTCTGCGCCGTAGGAGTGCGTCATCGCCATGATGGAGGTGAAGGAGCCGCAGAGGCCGTCGAGGACGGACCCGAAGAGGATCCATTGGTAGTGCACGGTGTCCGGGTAGGTGGCCGCGAGGATCGTGACGAACTCTGCGCCGAGGCCGCCGACGACCGCGAAGGCGAGGAAGTACTTGCGTCCGTAGCGGTCGGAGAGCGCGCCGATTTTAGGGCAGATGGCTGCGCTCAGGATACCGGTCAGGAGGGACATGTAGAGCGTGAACTCGGTCGCTAGGGCTTGCACCTCGGGGGTCCGGCACTGCGGGTTGGCGGCGAACATGATGACGGGCGTGTATTGCGCGTCGGGGTGCAGCACGGATTGCGCGGCGATGTAGCGCCGGCAGACCAGCGTGAGGACGAGGTTGAGCTTTGGGACGCCGATGCCGCCAAAGGCCAGGGCGTACGTGGCGTATGCAGGGAGAAGCCACCATACCTAGGGCGTGTTAATGGGCGTGGTTGAGAGTGAGTGCGGGGGTGGGAATACCCACTGATGGCTTGCGATACCACGGCACCCCCTCGAAATCAGACTCCCAATCCCATGGAGCAGGGCTGGCTGCGGTGGTGCTATCCCCATCGTCCGCCTTGGCCAGCAGAGGCGTGTCTTCTGTAACTCGGGGAGGTGCATCTATATCGAGGCGGTCACGGCCGTTTGGCGCCGCAGCGCTGCCGTTCCTTCGACGCTGCATGGTGTTGTAGTTGGGTATTCGGCGTCACGGCAGGACATTGGCGGTTCTGCCTGTCGTCTCTCTGTCTCTATACCCCTCTTCTCTCTTATATCTGTTTGATATCTCCTGTCTCAGTGTTTATCCTCGTGGCCAATCAATCTCACTAAGCCGGCTACGTCACTGATTCTCAAGCCGATTGCAGCTTATCAAATCAGTTCCGCCTGCGTCTGTCTTCGCCGTCGTCGTCCTTCTTTGGTATATCCCTTAAATCTGTCCGTATTCATGGAGTATTCGTCTTTGTCTTTGTCTTCGTCGTCGTCGTAGTCATATCTCTGCGCTGGCATATCTTCGAAACTGACGCTATCTCGGGGTGCTATGGCATATATATAACAGGAAGGAGGGCTTGCGCTTGAGACGCGCCCAGGAACACGGCATAATCGATTATGCGGAGTTTTAGTGGACTGACCATTCGATAAGCTCGGTTTGGATCCACGTAAGCACATATTGCTAACTCCGGCTCCGAGGTTCCGATGGCATTTGGCATTTTTGGCATTTGTCGGCACGGGAATGTTTGAATTCCGTTTATGATGTAAATGATGTAAATAAGGTAAACAATATATTATATAAATGGTATATATGCGTATTTCACTGTGATATTCTGCTGTGATGGCTTTTACTACTCTACTCATCAGAATACTCAGAGTACTCTTGGAACCGCAGCCAGCCAGCCAGCCATTTACAGTTTATGTCTTAAATTCCTAGTCGATCCTGCCATGTTCCTGGCGGCCCGCAGCGATTTATGTCACACCGCCGCCACGTGGATGATGTACAATGTTGAGCGTTTCTTGTACTATCCGAGAATATCAGGCCTTGAAGAGGGCATTTTTTAATATTCACAGGCTACAGTGATCGAGAATCCTCTTTGCTGGCTTTGGTTACTGTAGATATGTAAATGCTGTATTCGTGCGTGGCTGCATGGTTACTAACAGCATGACCTGGCTGGGTTCATGTTGGGCCTTTGAGCAAGGTGAGAAAGTGAGTGGTGGCACAATATGGTTGGCAGAGCTGTTCTGTACTTGTATGTGTGTTGTAAGAAGAAGGACAGCATACGTGCAGGCGCAGCTACCCGTTCCAGTTCTTAGAATCTTCAAAGAACACGTCTTTTATATTCCTTTTCCTGGTGATACCCTATTACCTACACCTGGCGTCGTCGCCATATTTTTATAATATACATCCACGTCAGAGAGCAGAGTTCCACCACTAGCCCCCTAACCCCCTAAGCCCCTTAACTCTTAACCCTCAACCACTCTACCAGCCACCACCTCACGCCTCCACAGCCCCCCTTGGACTGCTCGCAAAAAAGTCCTTACTCGCCTCGCACTTCGCGTTCGTGCACCCAGGACACCTCAACGCCATCTGCTTCGAGACCTGCACCCCGCTCTCCAGATGCGCCTTGGCAATGTCCGCCAGCGCCTGTATGAACACCGGGCTCCCATTCAGGGACTCCACGCGGCGGATCGAGTCCTTGCACCCGCTCTCGCCAATCACCTCCTCGTCCAGCTCATACAGCGTCTCGATGTGGTCGGACGTAAAGGCGATCGGCACGAGCACGAGGTTCTTCTTCCCGTTCGCCACGTAGTTCGTCACTGTGTCCGAGGTCTGCGCACCGAGCCACGGCTGCGGCCCGACCTGCGATTGCCAGACCAGCCGGTATGGGTGTGAGAACTTGAGGCGCTCCATCACGGCGTAGACCGTCGCGGCGACTTCGGCGGGGTAGGGGTCACCTGTCATGTAACTGTCAGCGCGGGGTCATAGAGTTAGAGCTGGAGCAGACTTACCCCTGTTTACAACGCTCATCGGCAGACTATGCGCCGAGAACAGGATCGTAACGTCCTTCCTATCAGCCTCCGAGTACTTCGCCAGCGTAGCCTCGATGTTCTGCGCAAACGCCTCCACCAGCCCACTATGCGCCGGCCAGCGATCAATAACACTCCACCGAATCGACCCATCCTCGCCATTCGCCCTCTCCCCCCCCCCCCTCCCCGTCCCCTCCAGCTTCTCCCTCCACCTCCACAAATCATTCAAGCTACTCCCCGTCGTCGAGCACGAGTACTGCGGGTACTGCGTGAACGCCACCGCCCTCCCCCCCTTCCCCCCCCCAAACCCATCCGCCAGCAGCCGCGCATACATGTCCCCCGTCAGCGGCGCCGCGTACCGGAACGCCACGTACGGCTTGTGCGGCGCCGTCGCGGGGCTCGTCTGGTCTAGTATCTTGCACATCTCCGCCGCCTGCAGCTCGGACCACTTGCGGATCGGACTCCCGCCCCCGATCTCCGCGTACTGCTTCTCGATCTTCGGCGTGCGACGCTGCGCGATCAGGGGGCCTAGGTACTTCTGGAAGCGCCCTAGGGGGATCAGGTCCGCGTCCGCGAAGAGCCGGGAGAGGAAGTCCCCGACCTCGGGGACCGTGGACGGGCCGCCCATGTTCATGAAGACAATGGCTGTCGGCCCGCTCGAGGCTGTCGTTTTCGGTGGTGGTGTCGCGGGCGTGGCTAGGCCGCGGGTTTGCCGGCGTGCGGCTGTGAGGGAGAGGGTGGCCGGCGAGGCGTGCCTCGAGAGCTGGCGGGTGGCGGTTCTGAGCGCCATGGCGGCGCGGTGGGATTCTATAGCGACGAGAACATGCAATTGAATAGAGGGTATAGCGATTGAAGCTTTTGGGAGTCGAGGAGCGAGGCAATGGCTGGTTGTGTCGGTCTGTCTCAGAGGTGCCAATCAGAGGTGGTGGAAAGGTAAGGTGGGACATAAATTTGAGTCACGTGTCGACGTGTACCCGGGTGCCGAAGTCGCGTATTCTGCCTGTCGTCATGCGCGACAAGGCATCAGTTCGCGATTGGAATGTTCGGGAGCTGTTGTTGACTATCTCACTTCTAGGCTCTGTGATTTTCTCAATTGTTGATAATTTTTAATAAGAAGATACTGCATACTCCGATTGAGGCATTTACCTTAGTCTGACGAGATGGCTGACTCCAAAGAGGACTGGAAACGGAAAGATGAGGGCGATGAGGAGGAGGAAGAGGAGGTCGATGAATCGGTATGCCCTCCATCCCAACAAACTCAACACCCATCTAACATACATTTAGGACTACAAATCCCAAAAAGACGCCATCCTCTTTGCCATCGAAGTCAGCCCCTCCATGCTCACCCCCCCACCCGCCTCCGACTCCAAAAAAGCCGACACCGACAGCCCCGCCGCCGCCGCCCTCAAATGCGCCTACCAAATCATGCAGCAGCGCATCATCTCCAACCCAAAGGACATGATCGGCATCCTCCTCTTTGGCACCGCGGAGTCCAAGGGCCCCGAAGATAACGCCACCTCCGGCATCGCGTACCCGCACATCTACCTATTGACCGACCTCAACGTCCCTGCCGCGCGCGACGTCAAGGCGCTGAAGGAGCTGGTGGAGGATGAGGACGCCGCGAAGGAGGTGCTGGTCCCGGCGCCGGAGGGTGCGGAGGTTACGATGTCGAATGTGCTGTTCTGCGCGAACCAGATCTTTACGACGAGGGCGCCGAGTTTTGGGTCGAGGAGGCTGTTTGTGATCACGGATAGAGACGATCCGCATGAGAGCGATAAGGGGATGCGGGCTGCGGCCGCGGTGAGGGCGAAGGATTTGTATGATTTGGGGGTTGGGATTGAGTTGTTTCCTATTGAGAGGGGTGAGAGGGCGTTTGATAGGAGCAAGTTTTACGATGTGAGTAATTTTTGGCGGCGGTGTACGTATGGATGGCGCTGACCGGAACAGGATGTGATATACAGCGACCCAGCAGACACAGACACACCAGCCACCACCGCATCTACCACCAACGCCGCAGCAGGCGCAGACGGCATCTCCCTCCTCAACTCCCTCATCTCCAACATCAACTCCAAGCAAACCCCCAAACGCGCCCTCTTCTCCAACCTCCCCTTCGAAATCGGCCCCGGCCTCACCATCTCCGTAAAAGGCTACAACATCCTGCAACGCCAAAAGCCCGCCCGCAGCTGCTACGTCTGGCTCTCTGGCGAGACAGCCCAGATCGCCACGGGCGAAACCACCCAACTGGCCGCCGACACGGCGCGCACCGTCCAAAAAGCCGACGTCAAGAAAGCCTACAAGTTCGGCGGTGAGCAAGTCCTCTTCACCAAAGACGAGCAAAAGGAACTCAAGAACTTCGGGCCCCCCGGCCTCCGCATCGTGGGCTTCAAACCCCAGGCCCTCCTCCCCCCCTACGCCTCAGTCAACAAATCGACCTTCCTCTACCCCTCCGAGGAGGACTACGTAGGCTCCACCCGCGTCTTCGCCGCGCTGTGGCAGAAGCTCCTCGACTCCTCCACCATGGGCGTGGCGTGGTACATCCCCCGCGCCAACGCCAACCCGCAGTACGTCGCCCTCCTCCCCTCGCGCGAGCGCCTCGACCCATCCACGTCCCAGCAGATCGTCCCCGCGGGCCTCTGGGCCTACCCCCTCCCCAGCGCAGACGACCTGCGCGCCCCGGCCTCCGGCCCGGCGCCGATAGTGAGCCCGGACGCGCTGACGGATAAAATGCACGTCGTGGTGCAGCAGCTGCAGCTGCCCGGGGCGGTGTTCGAGCCGAGCCGATACCCGAATCCGGCCTTACAGTGGCATTATCGGATTTTGCAGGCTATGGCGCTGGAGGAGGAGGTTCCGGAGCTGGGGCAGGGGGATGATAGGACGGTGCCGAGGGGGAGGCAGATTGATAAGAGGGCGGGGCCGTATGTGGTTGAGTGGGGGAGGGAGCTGGAGGAGGGGTGGCTGGATTGGGTGGGGGGGGAGGGGGGGAAGGTGGAGGTTGGGGTAAAGAGGGGGGGGGAGAAGGCGGAGGGGAAGGTGAAGAGGGTTAAGGAGGGTGGCCTGGATGAGGTGGAGAGGTTGGCGGGGGAGGGGAGGGTGGGGAGCGCGACGGTGGTGATGTTGAAGGATTTTTTGGCGGCGAAGGGGCTGAATGTGGGGGGGAAGAAGGCGGAGTTGGTGGAGAGGGTGGAGGAGGCTTTGGAGAAGAAGTGAGGGGGGGGGGGAGAGGGAGGTTGCTATGGGTTATGGGATTGGGGGTATGGAGTTAATGGGTGGGAGGAGTAGGGAAGGGAAGGGTTGCAAAAGTGTCGGGTATATGTTGAGGATGTCGGGGGTCTGGTGGCTGATGTCTTTGCTATGCGGGATGAAGAAGTCAGCGATAATGGAGTTGTTGACTGTCCATCGCTCGTGCCTCTCATCTACAAAGAGTGACTGGCTATTCGTCTCTCTGCACCTCTGCTCTACTATGGGCGATCATGGGGTTGTTGGCTGATTGTTCGTCCCTCCGCACGTCTCGGTCACAGTGAGCGATCATGTTGTCGGCTATCCTTGTCCTCCTGATTGTCTACCCCTGCACAGATCCCATCGCATTACAGTGGCTGATCTACAGTGACAGTGACTGGTGGCGACAACTACAACTACAAGGACCAACGCACCGGTGTCAGCCACTGACGCAGACACCTCACAGTACATACAATAGTACAGCCACAAGCCACAGGGTGTCTATCGACAGCACATCGCCAGTGTGCTGTACTGTCTCACCATAGCCGTCTTCTAGACCTGCAAACCGACCGACCAAGAACTGAACAAAGATTCCTCCCGCCCATATCCCCGGAAGGCTCCCACTCCCCCCTCGCGCGCGGCAAATAAGCCTTTATATAGACAATCCCCGTCTTACTCAGAACCGTAACTCTATAATACCGACTGTATGGCCGCCATCCCTCCCCTAAGCGCCGCCGCCCGTTTCAGAAGTACGCGCGTAGAAGTACCATCAGCCCATCCTGGCAGGGCAGGCACGCTCCGGGGGCGCCGTGATGTCATGCCGAGTCTCGACAAACAGGCGGTCGCAGTCAGTGGCGGCCAGGGATTGGTGGGGGGAGGGATTAGGGGGGGTTAGTAGTACAGGGGGAAACAGGGTATGCGTGCGTTAAGTTGAGAGATTCTTGTTTGGGGGGAACACACGGTTATCTAACCCCACACGTTTGGAGATCGACGGCTGCTGCCAAACCTTGATGTGTGCGAAAGAAGATCAGTAGCTGGGCCTACTGACGACGACTTTCTTTCTCGTTTTATTGCTCATTGCGGTGATTCATTCATTCTTTGTTTATCCTTTTCACGCATACACGTACGACTGATTAGTACATATTTCACATTCATTGTCCGCTGAAACGAAGTAATGCGCCGCTCTCCCCATCCTTGACGCGCCAACACAGCGCCCTGAAATCTTTTTGAAGATCACATCCCGCCCTCACTGCTACGGTCTTCGCTCTCTACTCTCTCCTCATTCATCTCTCTGTGGCCTGGTTATCAGAGAATAGATCACCATGGCGGACGCTCCGACGCAGGGCGCGGCGCAGGCCAACCGCAATATCAGCATTATTGCACTGTTGACGGCTATCGGTACTGGTATCGCGGCGTCGGGAGTGCAGATCTTGATTTTTACATTGATAAAGAACAGGCTGGTTAGGATATAGTGAGTTCTCTTCCTATTCTGCAGCTGCAGTCTACCTGAGAAGACAAAGCTAACAGATTGTGCAGCCAGCCGAAAACATATCTCGTCCCAGAACGACAACGAACGACACCGCCGCCACGAAGCCCGTTTGGGTGGATGGTGTCCATTTTCACATACAAGGACAAGGAGATCATCAATAAGTGCGGCCTGGACGCCTACTTTTTCCTACGATACCTCCAAACCCAACTCATCATCTTCGTCCCGCTCGCGTGCCTCCTCCTCCCCATCCTCCTGCCACTCAACTACATCGGCGGCCGCGGCGCCGCAGGGTCAAACCCTCTCGCTGATAACACCGATCCTGACGTCCCCGGCGGCCTCGACAGGCTCGCCTGGGGCAACATCTCCCCGACACAGACAAACCGCTACTGGGCGCATCTCGTCCTCGCCATCGTCGTCGTCATCTGGGTCTGCTACGTCTTCTTCGCCGAGCTGCGCGTCTACATCCGCGTGCGCCAGGACTACCTCACATCCGCCGAGCACCGCCTGCGCGCCTCGGCAACCACCGTCCTCGTCACTGCCATCCCGGACAAATGGCTCACCGTCGAGGCCCTGAGTGGTCTTTACGACGTTTTCCCAGGAGGAATCCGTAATATCTGGATAAACCGCAACTATGACGCGCTGCTGGAGAAGGTGCGTCGCCGCGAGGGCATTGTGGCAATGCTCGAGGCCGCCGAGACATCCCTGATCCGCAAATGTAATAAGGCGCAGCTGAAGCAGGCTGAGAAGGACGAGAAAGCCATGCAGCGCAAGACAGGACATCATGATACGAAGGAGGAGCGCGCGAGGCGTGCGAAGAACGCGGAAGATAGGGCAGCGCAAATTGCGAGCGGGGAAGGTGTCACATCGGGTGATATCAACCAGGTTGTGCATACAGTTGAGGATGCGATTGAGGAAGGTAATCGCCGTAAGAGCCGCGTGGGGGAGAAACAGACTGCGATGGGCGGGCTGGCGGCGATGGGGAAACAGTTTGGGCGTGGGCTCGGGCTAGTAGGGAAAGCCGGCGAGACGATGGTGGAGGGCACGAAGAATGTCGGGGGGACGGTCGTGGGGGGTGTTAAGACCGCTGGGAAGGGGTTTGAAGGCCAGATCGAGTCGACGAACGGATTTGTGCAGATTGACCGCAGCCCAAACTTGAGGCTGAACTCTTCGCACTCGAGGTCGAGGAATGCTAGCGACAGCAGCCAAACGCACTTTGCGGAGCCCGTCGAGACGCAACTGAATATGCCGCCGCGCGATGTCAGTTTTGGGCAGACGCCGGATACGCCGAGGGGCTTTGGGGAGCACCGCGGCGTTGCAGGGCCGCAGCTCGATAAAATCCCTTATCGATTCGGCGGCGGTGATGGGACTAACGACTCGGATGAGATGAAGAATAGCTGGTGGAAGTTCTGGAAGGGCCCGAGCGGGGGGTTCGCGTCGCCTGTGCCTCATGGGTTTGAGAGGGATGAGTATATCCAGAAGAAGAACTTTGGGCAGATGGTCACGCATGGCGGGAAGCAGATTATCGCGCCTATGAAGACCATTTTCACGAATGACGAGGGGCCCCAGCACGAGTACCCGCCGCATATCGACCCGGACTATGTCGAGGACGAGGAGAACGCGCTGTGGGCGAAGTATGTCAAGAAAAAGGACCGCACAACGCACCGTCTGCCTCGCTTCGGCATCGGCATCCTGCCATACATTTTCCCCTGGGTCAACACCAAGGTCGACACCATCTACTGGTGCCGCGAAGAGCTCGCGCGCCTCAATGTCGAGATCGAGTACGACCAAGACCACTCGGAGGACTACCCCAAGATGAACTCCGCCTTTATCCAATTCAACCACCAGATCGCCGCGCATATGGCGGTGCAGGCTGTCAGCCACCACATCCCGAAGCACATGGCGCCTCGAATGGTCGAGGTCTCGCCCACTGATGTCATCTGGGGGAACATGTCGATTAAGTGGTGGGAAGCGTGGCTGCGGACTTTCTTCATCTTCGCGGCTGTCGCGGGGATGTGCATTCTTTGGGCTATTCCTGTCTCCGCCACTGCGCTCCTGGGTAACATTCCTGAACTGATCAGGCAGTACCACTGGCTCGGGTTCCTCCGAGGGGCGGAGACAGCGCTCAAAAGTGTCGCGGGTATCCTGCCCGCCATTGTCCTGGCGCTGCTGATGATTCTGCCACCGCTCGTCTTCTATAACTTCGCAACGCTGCAGGGCAACCAGACCGGCAAGATGCGGGAGCTGTCGGTGCAGAACTACTACTTCTTCTTCCTGTTCGTACAGGTTTTCCTCGTTGTCTCTATCGCCAGCGGTACGTTCGCCACGCTCGCTAGCATCGCAGATGTCACATCCATCCCTGGCCTCCTGGCGCAGAACCTGCCCAAGGCCTCCAACTACTTCTTCTCGTACATGATTATCCAGGCGCTGTCTACCAGTGCCGGTAGTTTGCTGCAGGTCGGCACGCTCATCATGTGGATATTGATGCCCAAGCTTTTCGACAACACGGCGCGCCAGAAGTGGAAGCGCAACACCTCGCTGTCGACTGTGCACTGGGGAACCTACTTCCCGACCTACACCAACTTCGCCTGCATCGCCATCATCTACTCCACCGTCGCGCCCCTCATTATGGTGTTCGCCATCATCACCTTCACCGTGCTCTGGATCGCCAACCGCTACTGCATGCTCTACGTCTACCGCCACACCGAAGACACAGGAGGTCTCCTCTACCCGCGCGCCATCAACCAAACCTTCGTCGGCCTCTACGTCATGGAGCTCTGCCTCATCGGGCTCTTCTTCCTCGTCCGCGACGCCCAAAACAACGCCGCCTGCTTCCCCCAAGCAATCATCATGATCGTCGTCATGGCCCTAACAGCGCTCTTCCAATTCCTCCTCAACCAGTCCTTCGGCCCCCTCTACGAGCACCTCGCCATAACTCTCGAAGATGAAGCCGTCCTCCGCGACGAAGCCTTCGAACGCGCCCAAGCAGCCCGCCTAATGGAATCCGACCACTCGGACTCGGACTCGGACCGCGACGACGGCGCCGCCCGCAACACCCGCAGCGGCGTCCCCGACACCCCCGTCTCCCACGACGACGACATCGAGCTCCGCAAGCTCCGCACCTCGCAATCGGGCAAGTCCTCCTCCGGGGGCAACGGGACGTTCAACCCGCTCCGCCACGGCGCCACGTGGGCCCAGCGCGGGGCACGCACTCTCGGCGCTGCGACGTTCGGGGACCTCGACACGACGCGCGCGCGTCGTCGGCGCAGGAAGGACGTCGAAGCCCAGAAGCTGATGGGGGATGCGCTGTTCGGGGGGTACAATGACGAGATCGAGGATTTGACACCTGATGAGCGCGATGCGCTGGTGCGGGTGGCGTTCCAGCACGAGGCGCTCAGGGCGAAGAGGCCGAATGTGTGGTTACCGCGCGACGGCCTGGGGGTGAGCGACGAGGAGGTGCGGCGGACGGAGAGGGTGGGGATGGGGAATGTGTGGATTACGAATCGGGGGACGGCGCTGGATGGGAAGGGGAGGGTGATGTATGGGAGGAATCCGCCGGATTTTGAGGAGGTGAGCTTGATTATGTTGTAGATTGTATATGAGACTGGGAGGAGCGCTGCTTTTGGGTTTGGGTTGCGGGTTGGATTGGGGGTGTTGAGGCGTGTGTGGGATTAGAAATACAAGTATATATTACTCCATGAAAGATGATATTTCACTGAAGCCGGAAGGAGGTACGGGTAATTACAGTAACTCTCTGACATTCGGTGATTCATCTATCTCATCTCCCCCAGCTCTACCCGGCCCCGATTTTTCCCTCCACAAACCGAAAATCAAAGCCCGAAAACAACAGCCGAAATCAAGAACCGAAACTCCAAAGACAAAGACAAAAAGCAGATCAACAATGAACGCGACGAAACAAACAAAAAGCAAAACTATCAATACAAACAAACACTGAGAAAAGGAAAAATCTAGTTATACAAAATCGCAAAACAACCCGCACCCATCCTGCCTCCTTCCCCTACTCCTCTCCCAGCCCAGGTCCATACACGCACGGCGCACTGTCCTTGGCGCACTCATCGCAGGGACGGCCCCTGCTGCACGACTATTCACCGTTAGCATCTCTCCATCCATCTGATGAGAAACTTGGGATAAGAAAAAGCGGCACACATTTCGGCACCCAAAATACAAGGAAGGGAGCCAGGGAAACCGAATTCAGGCTCGGGGGATAGGGGATAGGGGAAAGGGAAGAGAACGGAAAGAAAAGGAAACTTACGGCCCAATGCCTTCTCCTGCATCGCTGGCACCTCGGGTTGTTATCCCGCGTCTTCGACACCCGACCCCGCCCGTTGAGGAACCAGATGTGCCGGTACTCTTCCAGCACCGGGACACCAGGGGAGACGCGCGCTGCGCTCTGGAGAGCCGCGAGGGTCTGGGCGGGGGTGAGGCCGAGAACGGCGGGTTCTGGGGCTGGGGCCGAGGCCGGGGCCGGGTTCATCTCCATCGCCGCCCACGGAGCTGCTGTCGCCGGGGCCGCAGGGACAGGACCTGAACTGGCAGTGGCGCCAGCATCCACCGCAGCACCCTTCTTTGCCTTGGCGCGGCTTCTCCTAACGCGCTTCTTCGGCCCGGCCACCACGACTGGCTGCACCGGCGCCGGGGGCGCAACACACACCCCCCCCCTCTCCGGCTCAAGGGGCAGGTTCAACTTCGCCCCGACCCAGTTCGCGACGTACGCCCCCGTCGCGACATCTGGGTCCGGGTACGTGAACTCTGCCTCTTGATTCGGAGGGGAGGGGTAACTCGGTGTGGTCCATGCGTCGAGGTAGGAGGGGGTTGGTGGCTGGACCCATTGGTAGGGGGTGTGGAGGGCGGAGGAGGAGGGGTCGTGGGGGGGCGCCTCGAAGGCTGGGAGGGCGAAGTGCTGGTGCTCCTGGAAGGGGGGGGTGGGCAGCGCTGGGTCGACGAGGAAGGCTGGGTTGGACAGCAGGGATTCGTCGAACTGGAACTCGCTCGAGCCCGGGAAGTCGCCGCCGTATGCGGGTTGGGGAGGAGGAGGCGCCGGTGCGCGGTATGGCGAGAGGTATGGGTTTGCCGGGAGGTAATCGGCGAGAGACGGGAGGAAAGGCATCATCTGGCGGCCGCCTGCGGTGTACGTGTCGGCGCCGGGAGCAAATGCCGGTGCGGGCGCATGCGAGAACGAGGGCCCGGTGGGAGGGCTATGGAGGACCGGCCCATAGCCCGACCCACCGGCGCCCATCGAGGAGGAGATACCACCACCAGTGGCGGTGTGGTGAGTCATGTCCCCTGAGGGGACGTCGTACTCACCAGCCTGTGGAAGTCAGTGAAGCTGAAGATGGAAGTTGGGGCTTTATATGGTGGGGGTTGGAGGGGATGCAAGTTCAGAGGCTGTGGGATCGGGATAGGGGATATGGGATTGGAAAGAAAGGGGAAAACTTACACACTTCCACTGGCGGTGGTAGGTGACGGTCACTGAGAACGTCTTTCTGCACAGCAGAATCTCGACGTTGGTGTTGATGAAGCAGGTCTCCAGCTGGTGTTGGCACTCCGGGTTGACCCCCCAGTTCGACACCTTCCCCAGCGGACTGCCCTCCGGCAGCTCAACTACCACCCCGCCCCACGCCAAGCAATCGCTCTGCACAACTTCCATCAAATATCCCATGACCCAGGTGATCATAGCCTCGCTGGTTGATTCAAAGCACACATCCTTCACAAAGATCCCCTTGTGTCTCTTAGACGGCTCCATAAGACATAAATCTGGATGAAGCTTGAGCGCAAACATGTGCTCGTTGAAGTTCTTCTTGTTATGGCTGTTCTTCCTGGGGGCACGAATGTGACTGAGCAGCTCTCTAAAGCCCTCCCTGAAGTCCTCCATCGTCAACAGCAGCTTCTGTTGTTCGGCGACACGAGAGCGCTCCCTGTCTCTCTCAGCGCGGTACTGGCTCTGCTTTTCCGGGGTCAGTTCTTCGGTGGGCGTCGTATCGCCGCGGGCCTTCTTTCGAGGAGTATTTGTGCGATTTGATTTTGGCGTGGAGGTTGCGGAGGGTTCTGGGTGGGGTGCTGCCCTCTTCTTCGACTGCGGTTCTGGAGATGGAGCAGAGTTGCTCTTGAGCACTGGGGCAACGCTGTACTCTGAATACGATGCAGAATTGCTTGTGGAGAGTGGCGAAACTCCGGTCGCGAAACGTGAAATGATATTTTCCTCTGCGGATGGAGCAGACTTGCTCTCTGAAAGGGGGGAAGACAGCTCCCCAGATAGTGGAGAAGACAGGTCTTCTGAGGCTGGAGTGGGAATGTCGTTGGATGATGGAGCAAAGTTGCCCTCGCTCAATTTAGAATTCGAATTAGACGTCTTGAAGCTCAACTTGATGCGCGAAGAGGTTGTACCTGCTGAGGATTCAGGGGTTTGGTTATCATTCTCGGAGGCTGTCACAAAAAAGCGAGGCTTCTTATTTGGTCGTGACAAGTCTTGCTGGGCTGAGGCGAAGCGCATGTCCGATGCTGGGCTGGGTGAACGATCGCCCATTTTGCTCAAAGATCTGGTTGAATCCGAACGATGCTTTCCCATTCCCATATCTCCCCGGGGGGTGTAGCTCATCTCATCCAGCAAGTTAGGGAGAGCGATTTTACCGGCCGAACTCTCGTATGAAGTATAACGGAACTCGTTGGAACCCATGTCTTGTTTGCTATATGATCTCATGTCCAGTTGTGGAGCTGGAGTCGGGGTGTTGTTCTTGCTCGACGACACTGATGAATGCGAACGAAGATTCCTCACGCGTGGCTCTGGGAGTGAATATGAACCCAGGCCCGTCGTCAGAGCAGATGCAGCATCGATGCTGTTGTTTGAAGATGCCTCTGAACGTAATTGAAGCTTTTGCAAGCGACGCTTCTCCGTACGCTTCTCTGAACGTGAGAGAGACTTGCCAAGCTTAAGCTCTGGGGTGTGAACAACATCAGGTTTGTTGCTTGAGGTCACGGACGAGCGAAGACTTCTCCTCCTTGACTCCTCCGTTGGTGCAGTGAAGCTCTTGTCCGACTTTAGACCAGTGGTGTCGCTGCTGTTGTTGATTGACGATACACCTGAACTTGGAGGAAGCTTCTTTGAGCGCTTGGGACGCGAAGTAGAATTGCTCAGTTTAAGCTCCGAGGTTTGAGAAAGGTTGTTTGAAGGCAGTTCGGACTGCTCAGAGGTCGCTCTAAGGCGCTTTTCGGATCTGGTGACAGGCATTTTGAAGGAGTTGCTGAGATCAAGTCTTTGGGAAATCAACAATGTTGTGGGTTGAGTTTATGAGACACGACTCTGATCGTGTGAATAGCTTTTGATGGATTGAGGAGTCAAACATGAATCCGGTCTGGTGAGTAGCTTTGGGGTATAGAGAATTCGCTGATACAATCTTTAGACTTGTGGTAAAACCGCTGGAAGAGTTTCTTGAATACGACTCCGATCTTGTGGATAGCTTGTGAGCAAAGACGAACTGCTGATTCCAATCTTTGGAGTTGAATGAATGTTGCTGGAAGAAGTTCTTAAGGCAAGACTTAGATGTTGTGAGTGGGTTGAGAGTGAATTGTCGAAACCAAACTCCAGAGTTGAAAATTTGCCGAAGGAGTTCCTTGAACACGACTCTGATCTTGAGGACAGTTTCTTGGGCGAGGAAGAGTTGTTATTGAACTTTGGACTTGAAATAAAGGTTGTTGGAAGGGTTGCTCAGGGAGGACTCGATCTGTGTGTGTTGCTGAGAGCGAATTGCTGAAATGAAACTTTGGACTTGGTGCAAAACAGCTGGATGAAGCTCTCAGATACGACTTGAATCCTCTGAGTATCAGTAGGAGCAAAGAGGAACTGCTGGTAGCAATCCTTGAACTTGAAGGAAGGTTGCTCGAAGAGTTGAGTCCCTCAGATGAGAGGCCCCGATGTTGTGAGGAATTGAGAGCAGATTGCTATGAACAATTGTTTGACTTGAAGAAAAGTAAAGTAAAGTAGCTTGAAGAAGTATCAATCTTTGGACTTAAAGTAAAAGAGTTGAAGAAGTTGTTGGATTTTGTGGGTGCATTTGTGATATCGAAGTTGGGTTGTGGAGTTGGGGGGGACCGCTTGTAAACACCCCTTAGAATTTATAACACCCCTCCCCCACCAACTTTACAGAGTCAACCTCACTTCAAATTCACCTAGACTACTTTAATCTTACAAAGGAGCAATTTACACTTTATTCGCTTAAGCTACAGATCAAAAATCAATAAGTCGTATCCAACGAGTCTGATGTATACGGACAGTATTGCTGCATTACTCGAGTACTCGAGTAACTTCGACCCCCCCCCCTTCACCGATGGCAAGAATTGACACACGCTTATAGCACAGCCGTAAGGTGGCATACCATTCAAAATAGAGGTTCTATAATACAAACTGAGTTTAATGCCCCCTTCCACGCTCTGAATGCAACCCCCTTCAAAGTCAAAACGCCGGCGCGATGCCACAGAACCATTCTCCCTCAGAACCAATACACAGCCCCCTCATCCCATCTGTGCAGTATATATCTAGAGCCTCTTCAGCCCAGTATCCTCCTACCCACACCACCACCACACCAAATCGGAATACACAAAAGAAACTCCCCTAATGCAAGCATGCAATCTCTGTCCGCAAGCCACTACGCCTGCCTCGCCCTCTTATCCCGTCCGCGATCTTGCCCTCCACGATCCTCACCCCTTCTCTTCCCCGTACTCCCTGACCCATCATCGCGACCACTCCTCGACTCGCGCCTCTCATCCCCTCCCCCCCTACTACTCCTCGACCCACGCGATCGCCCGCCCTCGCCCCGGTTAGACGACGGCATATGTCCCCCCTGCGGCTGAGACTGATACCCCGGGCCGCTCCTAAACCCCTGCTCGCCCCTCATGGCCGCTCCACCATCGCCTCTCTTGTCGCCGTCCCTCCCGTCGCGTCTGCTCTCGCGCTCTCTCCCATCCCCAGGCGTCGACGGTCCACTCCGTCCCGAAACGCGTCGACTCGACTCCCTCTCGCCGTCTCGGCGCCCGCTTCCGCGGAAGTCAGGTCGCTCGCCCATCATCTCTGCCCGTGGATCGGGGCCGGGAATGTTTTCCTTGTGGCTGCGCTCGCGACTGTGCGATCGCGAGGTCCGATGGCTGCTACGCCCGGAGCGCTCGTGTCGGCCAGAGTCGCGCGTGGAACCGCTGCGGGCGTCTGGTCGGTCGTTACCCATGTTCTGGCTGAAGCGGTTGGCAAATTGGTCTCCTGGTGAGGGCTCAGGTGCACCCATTCCCCTCCCTAGGCCGCCATCTCTTGTATCAGGACGGGGTGCGACGGGGGTGGATGGGCCGGAGCTGGGGAAGCCTGGCATGGCAGACGATGATGACACGCTGCCTCTGCCGCGAACGTTGAGAACCCTGTCATTGGGACGGTCGAACGTTTTCGGTCTTTCTGTCTGCCCTGCCTGCTGTAGGGTGCTGTTGATGCCGGCAAGTTGTCTAATGGTGCCCTTAACACGGTCTCCAGGCGGCAAGGAGGGTCCAGTAGGGACATTCGATGAAGCCGATGTAGGTGTCGCAGGTCCGGCCTGACCTCTTGGGCCAGATGGCGTGCTGGTGCTCAACTGGGACGGTTCTTGACGCACATTCCCGGTTTGTTGTGGCGATTGAGTAGCTCCAGGAAAGGATGGGGTCTCCTGAAAGCCGCGCATTCGAGATGGGTGGACACCTTCTGGCACAGCATTCGCTGGAGGCGCCAGGGCGGCCTGGGTACTCTGTGCTTGGGTATCCTGTCCAAGATGGCGCATACGCTCGGGATGGACGGGCACAGCAGGTGGGTTGGCTGTTCCAGATTGCGAGCGATCGCCAGCTGGCCCAGAAGGCGGCTTATTGTCAGGCGACGGCGGTCGAGGTGGCCCCTGCTGTCTTGTATCCGAACGAGACATGTTGCCACTGGCCTGTCTATTACTGCCTCCACGTCCGTAAGAAGTTCTTGGTCCAGACGGTACGTCATGCAAAGGAGTTGACGAGGGATTGAGGCGGCCAAAGCTCGACTCTCCTGGTCTCCCGGCCGGATTTAATCTTCCATGGTCTAAGTCTACTGGGCGTTTTGGCGCAACTGTGGGTTGAAACGCGTCTCTGGATCTGTCGACAGGTCTATCGCCATCACGAGGTGCGAATGGAGGGCCTTGATTGGCATCCGGTCTCATCCTGCCCTGGCCTTGCCCGTCAAGACCAGCATCGCGATCTCCAGGGATACGATCTCTCCTAATGTCCACATCCCTGTCCGGGCCACCATGGCGATCACCTCGTCTTGGCGATGGGGCCCTTGCGTGGCCCCGATCATCTCTGAATCCGCGTGGAGAGCTGGATCTCGCAGTATCCGACCCGGCAGATATGAGGGCTGCGCGAGCAGGATTCACTGCAGGGTCTGCAAGCGCGAGACGCTCTGAAGCTACAGCGGGGCTTTGGTCCGCTTGTGGAGGTGCGGATCTGGATGGAGGAATCAAATCTTCGCGAGAGGGTCGACCATTCAGGTCTGGGCCTCGAATGTCCAGAGGTGGTCTGTTTCGGTCCCTGTCGCCGGGGAAGAACTCTGCTCCGCGACGAAGGGGATCGACGCGGTCCCTGTGACCGTCACGATCAAAGGAAGGCCTATCGGATGGCCGTTCAAGACCTCGGGCGTCTAGACTTCGGCGGTCGTGGCCAAGGTTATCACGAGGCCAACGAGAATTGTCGGGGGGATAATCCGCCCTTGGCTGGTGTGCATCTCTGCGGCCAGCGCCACGCGCCGGAAGATGGCGTTCAGGGCCAACTTGAGGAATAGGTACTTCGGGACGAGTAGGAAGATTGGAAGGCGGCCTAGAGGGCGGTCTATCCTGATTTGCCGCGCCCCTTATGAAATCCGGTCGTGGAGGTGGGCCGGTTTGACGTTCATTCGTAGGCGGGACCTTTGGAAGGCCACCTTGTCTTGGTGGAATGGGGGTTGCGTTTGCTTCCGAAGCGATGGCACCTGGAGGAGCGGCCTCAATGGCAGCGGCCCTGGCAGCCCTTGCATCATCAACTTCACCATCTTCGACCTCTCCTGCCTTTCGCTTGCGATCCGGTTTCCCGTTTGAGCTGAATTATGTTAGGCAATGCCTTTGGTGGGATTACAATATAATACTTACGATATCTTTGAAGAGGGATTGAACTCGGGGGCTGTTGGCTTCAACGTTGATTTGCCTTCAACTTGTGGTGATCCACCCTTTGCCGCTTTGGCCTGGCTATTGGCTAGATTTGATTCACCCTGAGAAAAGTTAGCAGATGAAATTAAGGTTGATGTGGCTGATTAACTTACCAGGTTGATTGCAAACGCTTGTGGCATAACCCACTTCTTCTCCCTCTTCTTCAATTCCGGCATAGACGCATTAGCTAAGAGAGACAAATCCTCACGCTTCCCCTCCTCACGCTTCGCAAGCGTGATGAGAGCATGTTGGAACGCCTTGCCCATAAAGTCAACCGCTGGGAAGTGCTCAACGACCGATTTCAACACCGTGATGGAGTTACGAATATGCATCCACTCGGATCCGGCAAGGCATGACTTCAGGGCAGTATTCAAGTTCCTGTGCCAGCCGAAGAAGATCCTGCGGAAATCCTCGTACTCCAGGAGGGCTACTGGCTTTGATGTAGTTTCATGTATGCTCTTCGCGAATCCAGGAAGGTCTTGGTTTGTACCCCATGCCTCCTTCTCGTAGATGGCCTTGCTTGAGTGCCAGCGAGCGAGGTCTCCCAGTATCAACTTCAAGAATCTACCAAAGCACTCGGCTTCACGAATGGTGCAGGAGAATATGATTGAGCGAAGTCTGTTTCCACGGAATAGTCGTGCGAGCAACCCGAGAGTTCTGAAATGAGGTGTCGAGCTGTTGTGTAGGAACTTGACCATTTTGAATGCGTAATCCGCGTCGCTAGGCGACAAAAGAAGACGAGGGAGGAAGCACTCTTCAAGAAGAGTATCGTTTAAGGCGTCATATCTCTTGTTGACATTGCTGAACCATTTTCCCTTCTCCTTATTCAAGCGGGCTCTGTTGCGGCCGAATTGGCTCATTTGTTCTTTTGATTCGTTCAACAGGTCTTCTTTGATGGTCTCAACGGCCTTTCTTGCCTCCTCCTTGCGAATCATGCCAGGCCTGGTCATGTCACTTCGATCCTTCATGATCTCGGCCATCTCCTTCGTTAGTCGAGAATTTTCGATGGTGTAGCTATCCATAGGAACCTGGATGTCGGAGAGCGAAAGCTGCCAAAACGTGACGTAGAATTCAGGACTGAGAAGACCCCAAGGCTTGTCGGGTAAGGCTACGCGAACAGACTCTACGAGCGGTGCAAGAACATCTAACCATGGATCTTCTGAGGTTGGGGCCGATTCAACGGCGTTGTCAGTCGTTCCAGCCTCAGGGGTTTTGATCATGTCGACATCGTCATCTGAAGAGGTTGCATCCATGCCAACATCACCGTCGATATCAATTACTGCGGGCACGCCATTGGCCTCGGTGACTTCCTTGGGAAGTTCAACCGCTCCAATGCCAGCCATCTTGTATGCAAAACTTGGTCGGCCAATGGCAAAGGCAAGGGCTGGATCGAGGCCGAAATCAACCATCAACTCGCAGGTATCCGGAACAAGATTGTCGAATTCTTCAACGGTAAGGTTACTCCGTAACAGATCGTTAAACTGGGTCAGGATCCGCTGAGCATCGTCCACCATGGTAGAAAGATATTTGATGTGCGCCTCGTCTTCGGGGACAGAGAATATAGCCGCCTGTCGGTGCTGGGCGATGGAGATCAGTAGTTGACCAGCCAGTCTCGTCTCCGTGAGCGATTTCATCAATCGCTTGGCCGTCTTCACGGACTCAAATCGCCTGTCCTGAAGGCTGATAAGTGTTTGGCGACGGAGGACTTCGCCTCCTGTCATCGCAAGGAGTTGGGGGTCCGTGAAATCCGTGTCAGGAACAACACCCGACATCTGAGCGATGAACTCTTGCAGAATGATGAGATCCGTCGAATTGCCTCGATATAGCTGGTCGTTGACATATTGTAGGATTGGCGCTGGGTTCATAATGGAATAGCGCTTGAATACCTTTCCGGAGAAGTTGGAAAGGGCAATCAGCCACTTACTCGTCAGAAGAGCAGAGTCGTCACGAGTGCGGCTTCTGGTCTTTCCACCGAGGGAGCTCATCAGAGACCAAATGAGAACGTCGTAGCCCAAGTCGGTAAAGTATCTCGCACATTCGACAACAACCTCAGTAAGGTTGCTATACGATTCAATCTGATCCAATGCAACCTTGAAAACGATTCCCGGGTTCGCATAAGCTGTCTTTGCCAGTGCACGAGCCATGGCAGTCAGATTTGTCTTGCTGATACGCTTCATGGTGCTCAGCGTCTCTAGTCGTGCACGCGTAAACACCGTGGTCATGGCAGGAAGCCTGGATGTTTGTCCTTCAAACCACTCGGCATATATATTGTAGCGTAAAGGAGCTGGGTAGTAACGGAGCATGTCGTAAATTTCGTTGACGACATTTGTGTTGGCCGATGTATGGCTGAGAGCAGGGACAAGAAGCCTCTTGAGAAGATCCTGCCATCTTGCTAGGTTTGCCTCTGACGTATCCTTTGACAAACTCTGATTGCCAATACTGGCTAGTTTAGACAGCAATGCGCAGTCTTTGCCGATATTCACCCCAGAATAGTTGAGGAGCGTGCTGCACAGGGTAAATATGTCGTCGACCGTTTGGCAGACAGGTATAGAATCCGCCCATTCGTCCCAATAGAACTTGTAAGTAAGACCATCCCCGACATCGGCTTTTGCTGGGAAAGGCCAACGAAGAATTTTGCGGGGACCAGGTTCAATTCGTCGTACTTCTCCCTTTGGTACCCTCGATTGGTCCTGATCAGAGAGTTTCTTCATAGGCAGCACAACTTCATCTGCATTGGAGGGCTTTGTAGCTTGGAAGACTTTGTCGACGGAATGGTGTAAGATCCGATGGAGGCGATCGAGAACCTCTGGGTACGCCTCAAGTATCCATGGGAAGCGGCCCAAAATGAACAGAGACTCTGGGATAGCACCAATTGTAAGGAGGTTGACCAGCAGGACCACTTTCTGCTCATCAGGTTCTGGCAGTTTGTCTTTATTCTCTTCTGTTTCGACGGGAGCACCAGCACTTGCATCGGGTTTCGAGCCAGGAACATCTCGCATCCTTCCACCGCCAGGAAGCGTGTCGTCGGCAAGCGCACCAGCCGTCATGAGCGCGTTCGCCGCCCCACCTCCAGGCCGGTTAAGCTTCTCCTTTTCGGCAATTTCCTTCATTTTCTTCACCCTGAGAGCCTCCATGTCTTCGTCGAGGGGGTATAGATGCGGATACAAGTCTCTCAGCGAGATGAATCCGATTTTGATCAAGAGAGCAGCGAGATACATAAGATTTGCTGGAAGGATATCATCCTTTTCCCGAGCTGGTGACGTATAGAATCGTAGTTTGAACCCAAGTAACTGTGCAGCAACCTGGTTGCCCAGTGGCGGGAAGGTACCCGTTGCCTCAATCCATTGTCTGTCTGCACTCGATTGATCGTCGGTATTAGCTTTGCTGGCAGCAAGACGCTCTTTTGTTTTGGGGTCGACCGACCGCCTGCCTCCGAGTTCATAAAATGCGTCGATACCAATTTCTCTTGCCCTGACCCAAAACTCTTCGTCTCGTGCGTCCTTGTCACAATCGTCGTCCTTTTTCTCATTGTCGGCAGGCATCACTCCAGAAGCTCCCGGGAGAGCCCATTTGGGAAGATCGGCATTCTCGATGGCCACCCCAGGGAGAATATTATCGCGGGGCCACCAAGAGCTGACTCGCAGAAGCTTGATGAAAAATCGGTAATGCTTAATGAGCACTGCGGCGAATACGTCCATAGTAACATCCAATACCCTTCCTGCGTCGAGATCGAATGTCCCAATCAGACCCTTTATCCGCTCAAATGTCTCTTCCACCACTTCGCTGGTTGGAGGTTCGCTGCTGCTGGTGGTGAAGAGCTCCGTGACTAGTTTCGAGTAGCCCTCGGTTTCCTCGCGAAGAAGGTTGTGGTTTGCTTGTCGGTATAGAAGATTGGTGACCTGGCGAATACCAGCTTTGAAGAATGTGTCTCTTGTGAGCTCGAGGTTCTGGAGGAGCTGGGTGTCGAGCATCTGTCGCATAATAACAGGCGATATCCCGGTGGCAGCCACGAGCTTCCGTAGTCTAGGCTGATATGGTTCATTGTCTGTAACGATGGATAGCGAGTCCAGGAAGAGCGAGGCGCCATCGATCTTGTCGTCTTGTTGGTTCTCGGGCGCAGTGTCTGGTTGGACAATATCTCGCACGACGCTTCCAGCGTCCGCGGGGCTCAATCTGCCATCAATTCCGGAACGTATAAGCTCTTGAAATATGGTCGACAGGTCTAGGATATCTAGATCGTCTAGAGACTGTGCACCAGCAGCAACAATCTCCTGGCGACCACTGGCCGTCCATGCCGCGATGCGCTCGTTTGTGACATGTGAGTAGTCGTATGGGCTCGGATCTTTCATCGGCTCCGGTGTAGCGGACTTCGCGGGAGTGAACACGAATGGGGTAGGCGTCAGCGCAACAGGTTGTGGCTGCTGTTGCGACGGTGTCGGTGTTGGTGTCGGAGTCGGACGAGGTGGAGGCGACATGGCGCCTCGCCCCGGCGTCGAGGGGGAGTTAGCAAAGCTCTCCGTGGACTCCCTTCTTGACAAATTGCCTCCGCCTCTGCCTCCTCTGCCCCTTCCCCTCCCCCTTCCTCTCCCACCTTCGCCGCGCATATCTACTTCGCGGTCTGGACCTCCTCCTCCTAGACTGGTATGGCCAGGCCGATGCGGCGACGGGCGATTCTCTCCAGAGTCAAAGGACCCTCTCTCGGACCTCTTCCGCTTCGGTGGCATTGGCAGCGCGAGGGCCCCAAGCACTTGCGCACTCACGCACCGCGAGCACGGAAAAGTCGCGACGAAGCTGTGCACATGGGCGTTGGTATCTCGATGAGGGACTGTCGTGAGGTGAATTTAGAGCTCTTTGTCTGCGAAAGGCAATCAGCTATGAAGAGCTTTGTCGTATCGGTGTTGAAGCTTCAGCAGTGGCTGGATAAGTGGTTGGTGTTGTAATACAGAGTGAAGATGGAATTCGGGTTTGAATTCAAAGAGAGACGTCTCTTGATTCCTCGTGCCTCGTTCCTCGCGCATGGAGGAGTAGTTTCGCGACTTTCCAATTGTTCCCTGGCGCGCTAGTCCAGAAGCAGTAATTATATAGCTTTGAATTCCAAACGGTCTTGCCAACGGCTTTAAGCATTGTAACGGGCTATTTACTAGGGGTCATTATCTTTTCGATACATTAACGGTCCCTTACTCGTACTCGTACACTAGTAACTGCTCATCAACACAAATTAATCACGTGACACGCCTTCTCGCACGTCATTTCTAAAAGTTTTGTATGGCGGTGCGGGAAAGGGTAACGTCCAATTGAAGCCATGACTCAGATGGGATATATATAAGTCTTCGCTGTCACTTTCAAAATCCCCTCAACTCGATGAAAGTCGTTCTTTTCTCCCTCTCATCCTCCTCCTGAAGATGACCGACGCACCACAGGCCAATGGCTTGACCACTCCCAGCACCAGCGCCTACCCCGCGCCGAAATTCGGTCAGTTAAAAAAAAAATCCCCCCCAGAATTGCCCCTCGCCCCTCTTCTCCCCATGAAAGCCCTCTAGAGAAGCAGTGACTGAATACGTCCAAGAAAGAACGCAGACCCAGCCCGAGAACCCCTTCGCGGCCCTGATCCCGGACCAGCACATCGCCATCATCCCCTCCTTCACGCTCGAGTCCGGCGTCACCCTCCACAATGCCCCGCTGGCATACAGCACCCGCGGCACGCTCTCCCCGGACGGCGACAATGCCATGGTCATCTGCCACGCGCTCACCGGCAGCGCCGACGTGAGCGACTGGTGGGGTCCCCTCCTCGGACCCGGCCGCGCCTTTGATATCTCCCGCTTCTTCGTCATCTGCATGAACAGCCTCGGCAGTCCGTATGGGAGCGCCAGCCCCGTCACCAACAAGGACGGCAACCCAGCGAATGAACGATATGGGCCCGAGTTCCCGCTCACCACCATCCGCGACGATGTCAAGTGAGTGCCCCTTACTTTCGCGTCATCTACCCCTCCACGCCACCTACCCCTCCATCGCCACTACCTCCTCTACCCCCCCATCTACCCCTCTACCGCCACCATCTCCTCCCCCCCCCATCTCACCCCCACTAACGCCCCCCCTTAGCTTTCACAAACTCCTCCTCGACGACCTCGGCATCAAGCAAGTAGCCGCCGTAATTGGCGGTTCCATGGGCGGCATGCTCGTCCTCGAATGGGCCTACTTCGGCCCCCACTACGTCCGCGCCATCGTCCCCATCGCCACCTCCAGCCGCCACAGCGCCTGGGGCATAAGCTGGGGCGAAGCCCAGCGCCAAAGCATCTACGCCGACCCCAAATACGACGACGGCTACTACCCCCCCGCCGACCCGCCCACCGCCGGCCTCGGCGCAGCCCGCATGTCCGCCCTCCTCACCTACCGCTCCCGGAACTCGTTCGAGTCGCGCTTCGGTCGCAACACGCCCGATCCGAGGCGCCAGCAGACTATCAATGATTCCCAGACCGCGCCCGCGTCGTCGGAGGGGCACTGGGCTATCCACAACGACGGGCATAAGACTACGCGCCCCCCCTCGTCGCGCTCGCGCTCTCACTCCGCGCTCTCCACCCCCGCAGCCAGCCCCGGGGCCGTCACACCCGCCGCACACCCCGACCAACACACAGACCCGCAATTCCACGGCGCCGCCACCACGGCGCTCACCGCGCCCCCCACGCCCTCCCCCCCCCCGCGGCAATCAACATCCTACTACTACTCCGCCCAATCCTACCTCCGCTACCAAGGCGCCAAATTCGTCGCCCGCTTCGACCCCAACTGCTACATAGCCATAACCCGCAAACTCGACACGCACGACGTGTCGCGCTCCCGCGCCCCCTCCATCGCCGCCGCCCTCTCCCAGATCGCGCAGCCCTGCCTGGTGCTGGGCATAGAATCAGACGGCCTGTTTACGTTCGCGGAGCAGGAGGAGATTGCGACGCATGTGCCCGGGGCGAGGCTGAGGAGGATTGAGAGTCCGGAGGGGCATGATGCTTTCTTGTTGCAGTTTGAGCAGGTTAATGAGCATATTTTGGGGTTTTTGAGGGAGGTGCTGCCGGATGTTATGGGGAGGGAGGGGGGGGATGTGGGGGAGGTGGGGGAGGTGACGAGGAGTAGTACGTTTGGGGAGGCGGAGGTGGAGGATATTACGGCTTGGTAGGGGGGGGGTGGGAGGCACTGGATGGGGATGTTTGGGGAGAGGGATGGATATCCCGGGCTCTAAGATCCGCTCATGGCTCTGGAGAGAGGTAGATACATAAAGGGCATGATAGAACATAAATAAATCTTAAGTTGTTCACAAATTATCCCAAAATTGTACATTGTACAGAGAATTTTCCCATCGCCTTCGCCTGTAATTCCCCTCCCTTTCCCTTTTCCTCCCCTATAGATGTTGAAAAACTCCCCTCCCAGCCCGTTCCCAGCCCGCTTTGGGGGAGGAGGGGGGTTGCCCGATAATGTACTATATATATATATAACCCCCCCAAAAAATATCGCCGCCCCTTTGTTTATGTCCATCCCTCCCACCACCATCATCATCATCATATGTACTCCTCGTTCCCATTGGGGGTCGTAGCCCCGGATATCATTTACTCTGTACTCCCTGCCCCATGCCATACCATACGCGTGCACAAACCCAAGTCCCGGTTATGTTATACCATACCAATACCATCATCAATCGCAGACGCCCATCCCATCTCTTTCTCTATCGTTGAACACTTCGCATCGCCAAACACACACACACACACACATACACACCCTTACCGGGAATAAAACCCCTCCGGCGTCCCCCCACCCGCAAACGCCGCCCCCAGCGCCCCAACCCACGCCACGCTCGCCCCCCTCAACGCCTCGTAGTCTTTCAAATCGACATCAACCTCCTCCCTATCCCTATCCCCATCCCTATCCCCATCCCCATCCCCCCCATCCTCCTCCTCCTCCACCCTCCCCTCCCCCACCTCCGCCCCCCCAGAACCCAAACCCAGCCCAGCAGACGGCCTCCCCCCCCCCATCGCCTCCCCCGCCTTCTCCCCCAACAACGCCCGATAGCGACTCCTCCCCCCCATCGCCCTCCCCATAACCCTCATCATCTCCCTCAGACTCTCGCGCGGGCCACACTGCATGGCCTCCGCCCTCGGCGGATGCAACAACAGCACATCGGCGAGCGAGCACCCGATATCGAAGATCTTCTCCAAGATCCCCGGGCCGTTGGCGTCGAAGGCCGAGGGGGTGAGGGGCGCGGCGACGGCGGCGAGGGAGGCGGCGAGCGTGATGGGGTAGCGGAAGGTGAGGGGGGGGGGGTGGTGGGGGAGGAGGAGAGGAGGCCTTTGGCGACGCAGAGTTGCCAGGTCATTGTTGAGAGCCACTGTAGAGAAAAAGAGAAACGTCAGTCTAGGTGGGTATATGGGATGGGGGTTTTTTGGGGGGGGGACATACGAGCCGCGTAATAGACAGATCAGCCTTCTGGATCTCCGTCCGTTGTGAATCATCGGGTGGAGCGGATTGGGCAAGCGTATCCTGCAGCTCCGCCAGCTGCTTCGCCGAGATCGACGCCGCCGCCGACTCCGACTCCGCCGACGAGAACAGCGGCGAGTGCGACGAGCTGTTCCACGTAGACACGAAGTCGCTGTTAAAATTCCTAAACAGCGCCAGCAGGTCCAGGAACCCCGATATGATCTCCGCATCATCCGGGTCCTCGTCCACAGCGGTCGTAGCAGTAGGCAGCCCAATCGTGGCATTCAGACTCAGCGGCCGATGTCGCTGCAGCGCGTACGCCCGCTCCGTGATAAAGAGGAGCCAGAACATGCGTCTACTAAACAGCGCCTCCCGCGCAGGCATACCCGCATACGTAATCTCCTCATGCAGCCTCAGCGACTCCATCAGCGTGATCGCCTCGCGCAGGTAGAACCAAGCGGAATTATGCTTATCGCAGTCGAACAGCCCCGCGAACACGAAGAAGCTGGCCTGCGCATCCTCCAGCGTCGGCGTCTCGACGAAGTCGCCCTGCGCGCGCGCGCGCCGCACCTCGTTGATGAAGTACGCCGTGGTGAGGGGCGCGGCGCCGCGGGAGAGCGTCGGGTCGGCTTGCGCGTCGTGGAGCACCTGCGTGCGCGCTGCGGCGCAGAGAGAGGCGACGAGGGCGTATTTGGAGGGGCAGGTGAGGTAGTGCGGGAGGGTGTGGGCGTAGAAGTCGCCTTTGTGCAGGATGGGGGTTAGGGGGTATTTGTGCTTGAAGAAGCTCTTGGCGAATTGCTCGACGAGGGAGGGGGTGAGGAGGGGGGAGGGCTCGAAGGCGAGGGCGGGGTTGTAGTCGGTGGAGGTGCGGGTGCTGCTGGGGGGGGAGGTGGTGGTCGAGGCGTCGCGGGGGGGGATGGATTGTGTGGATGATGATGGCGCGGCGGGGGGGATCCTGTTGCGCTGCTGCTCGAGTTGCATCTTCAGGATGGCCCGCGGGGTGCGCTTCGAGGGGCCTTTGGGGCCTTTCTTCTTGGGCACGGTGAGGTATGTGCACTGCAGCTCGGCGATGGCGCAGTGGCTGCAGGGACATGTCCCGTCGCACTTGATCTTGCGCGCGTGGCAGCAGTCGCATGCTTGCTTGACCTTTGGGGTGCGGTGCACGCGCTGAAAGGTCGGCGTCGACATGGTGGTGTGGTGGTGGTAGTGGTCGTAGTCGTAGTCGTCGTTATGATGAGGGTCGTGAGAGTGTTGGCATTTCAGCACCGAACGTGCGATGGGTTGCCGGCGCGCGCTGCGCACTGCGCTGTGGGGTGGGTATGCTCTTGCGGTTTTAGAGCCGTCAATGCAGAGAATTCTTTGCCATCACCTAGCGGGTGGCAATCGTATATGGTATGGAGGACGTGGTGACAACGGCGGCAGATGAGGAGAGTCACAGATATGCGGGGACAGACAGTAACGAAGAGGCAGTTCGAGATAGAAGCCGGCCTAGATCACAGATGCTGGTGGCTTTTCCGGACAGTGGGGAAGGAAGTATAAAGTTTTGACAGAAGGTGGAGTCGGCAGTAAGACGGGAGCGGTGGGGGGGGGAGGTTAAGAAGAAGTAAGGAAAGGTCTAGAGGGGGCCAAAGACGAGGATTGGTCTGGATATGGAAGTGGAAGTGGAGGAAGAGGATGTATGGACGAGGTTAGGTTGCTTCTTCTCGGTGGAGTGGATCAGGATGATTCAAAACGGTCCGGGCGGTCTATGCGCTTATCCCCAAATGGTTGGTCTAGCTTGGTACGGACCACTCCCCCGCCATCTCATGTGGCTGGATGAACGATGATCCGAGACACGTGATTGGATTTAGAAGCCCCGTTTTACTTCTAGAAGGCGTCAGGAGAGTAGAAAAGGGTTTAGCGTGGGTTGCAGAAGGGGTGAGATGGGGACCTGTCAGTGCTAAATAAGGTTGGGGTCGAAAGTCGGAGGGTTCGGAGGGTAAGGGGGAGGGGGCGGAGGAGGGGGTGGAGGAGGAAGGCGGGAATAGAGGCGGAGAATTGGAGAATGGGGAAATGGAGAAATGGGGGAGATTGGTATGAGGAAGACAGTGGGTAGAGTGGGCAGGAGCGGCGGACAGGAGGGGAAAGAGGGTACTGTATATACATATAAATAAATAAAGCAGCGGAAGAAGCTTGGCACATGGGATTCCTCCATTCCGCCATTCCGCTGATGCCGATAGTTCCTGGTCTTGGTATCTCATGATTTCCGAAAAGGGAACGGAAAGAGCAGGCGGGTCTGCCTCCGTCGATAGTTGGTTGATAGTGGGAGTTTCGTCCGAAGATTACCCTGGGATGAGGCCGAGAACAATAAGCTACCATCCCATCCATCTAGGGTTCGGAGTTAGTGTAAATGAGAGATGAGAGATGGGAGATGAGAGAAATATATTACCATACGGTTATATAGATTATACAGATGACTATGCCGTATAAATATATGATTATACGGTGAGAAGGGATGAGCAGTGCTGAACTGGGATGGGGGATGGGGATGGGGGATGAGCATGTCGGCCCTGTTCCGTTCGACCTTATATCGCCGTACCTGGCCCTATATCGCGGGTAATATCGATTAGAACGGACGGATAATATCGACTATAGCCGCGTATCACGTAGAGTATTTACCCACGAGAGTATCCATAGAATACCCATAGATAGAGTACGTGGAGACCAACACATCTGTCAAAGTTTAGTCAGTGCTGTGCCGTGCCGTGCCCTTACTGTCATCTTTACTGTTCTTGGATTGTGGCACCAGCCGAAACTGTCATCCTTCGTTACATCGCGCCGCTTCCGTCGACGCCACGAAATTCCCACAACCACTCCTCGGGATAGCCTGCATCACACCACATCAGATGGCGCTGACGATCATACAATACAGCCGCCTGCATATCCATGGACTATCTATGAACTATGCCCAGACCAGAAACTGACCGAACTGGCTCCGTTGATCCGTGGGAGAGAGGCGAACGACGAGGTTGATGGATGAACACAACGTGAACGGAGAGAAGGCGCGGATGAGGATGAGGATGAGGATGAGGATGAGGATGAGGATGAGGATGAACGTGATAAGACAAGACGACAAGACGGCGAGACGACGAAAAGACTCACTCCCACTTTACCACAATACGGACGACTCTATACTCTTCGGATACTCTTCGGACACTCTGTGGGGATATCACGACCGATCCTCAAGTACGCTCCTACTACTCCTACGCTCCTTCCCGCCGGTTCCACGTCGTCCGCCTTTCCCGCCTTTTCCCCCCACATGCTTATGTCATCATCGACGTGCTGGCCGCCCAGAGGCAGGCTAGAGCAATCTACTCGTTCCCCTCCGTCGTTTGCCTAATCGGGAAACAGCGGAGGAATGCCATGCGTTGGCAGTTGATATCGGCATCCAGATTGGCACCGGTAGGAAAAACCATCAACAACCAGCAAAATGACCAATTAAGAGCCACAAGAGCCACAAGAGCCATAAGAGCTATAAGAGCTATAAGAGCTATAAGAGCCACAGATGCCCTATAAAACTACAAAACCTCCCAAGACGGAGAAAAATACTCCCGTCAACGACGATGACGACGAACCGCGCTACTATCTCACACTGACGAACTGGTTCGTCAGTCCCGCCGCCAACGGCCGAACATGGTTTGCAAACTCCCTTTGGCCGCGTCCGCGTCCACCACGGTAACCTACTATATAAATCTCTTTGTTTATCTACCTTTATTTCCTTCCTCGTCGTCTTAACCCGGCCCTGAACTTCCGACTATCCGCCTATCTCTCTCCTCTCTTCGTCTCTCCTCCACCACCCCCCCCCCACCCCCCCCCGGCTGTTCTACTCGGATGAATACGTGGTACCCACTTCCCGCCGCACAACAACCTTCGTCAATTCCATGTGAGAATAAGGCGGCCAATTATTGCCTAGCTTCTGCTTGTTCTCGAGATCTTCCATGCAGCCCATGCAGCCCATGCAGCCCATGCAGCCCATGCAGCCCATGGAGCCCATGGAGCCCACCCCCACATCTACTCCGTTAACACTCACTGTTGTCAGATGTCGGTAGGTAGCTAGGTGGGTCGCTACTCTCGCTTCACCACGAGCACTCTCATATCCTGCCATATCCTACCAACGGCCGCAGATATCTCGGCCTCACTATCGCCCTTCATCCATATCCCTCGCCCTGCTCCTCCTTTCCTCTTTCTGTCGAGCCTCAACGCCACGAGCCGTAACTTAAACCGCCACGGCCCGCTCTCATCTGCCGCATTCAACCACGCGGCGCCCGATTTGAACTTGCGCCACTTATAAGAAACCACCCTACCTGCCTAAGCAATCAATCCTCACCCACTGCCCCCCTCTGTACCCTCCTGCCACGCACGCCCTGAGTCCTCGACGCGCACGAGGTGCGCGAGAGCAGATATGGGCTCTGAAATAGACTCTGAAGTGGTCTCCTTCAACACCTACCGCCCCTCCTACCACTTCATCGCCCCGCACTCGTGGATGAACGACCCGTGCGGTGCCGCCTACATCCCAGAGATCAAGGAGTACATCCTCTGTTACCAATGGCACCCGGGCACCGTCGAGCCAGGCAACTCCGCCTGGGGCATGGCCCGCTCCAAGGATCTCATCACGTGGGTCGACTGCTTCCCCCCGCTGCGCAACGGCCCCCCGGGATCCTACGACCCGCACGGCGTCTTCTCGGGCTCTCTCGTCTCGCGCGTCGTCAACAACACGCGCGTAGTCTACCTCTTCTACACCTCCATCTCAGCCCTGCCCATACACTGGTCCAAGCCGTACATCACCGGCTGCGAGACCCAGTCCCTCGCCTGCTCCACCGACTTCGGTCACAGCTGGCACCGCTACCAGAACAATCCCGTGCTCTCTGAACCCCATCATGGCGCCTCCACCACCGGCTGGCGCGACCCCTTTGTCAGCACCTGGCCGTCGCTATCAGCGCTGCGCGGCGCCCGGCCCGGCACGAACTACATGCTCCTGTCATCTGGCAAGCGCGGCCGCGGCCCCGAGCTCGTCCTCTACGAGTCCGACGACCTCCTCAGCTGGACCGAGCTCTGCGTGCTCTTCGAAGCCCCCTCCGAAACGCCCATCTCGCCGCACCCCAGCTCCCTCCATATCGGCAAGAACTTCGAGTGCGGCTCCTTCTTCACCCTAAACGGCAACGAATACATCATCACGGCCGTCGAGCCCGGCACCGCCCCCCGCTACGTCCTCTGGATGTGCGGCGCCCTCTCCCTCTCCCCCGCCGGCACACCAACCTTCACCCCGCTCGCCCACGGCGCCCTCGACCACGGCATCCTCTACGGCCCCCACGTCTTCCGCGGCGCAAAGAACGAACTCCTCCTCTCCGGCTGGGCAGACGAGGACCTCGACGCCGAGCCCGCCCTCACGACCACCCAGGGCTGGTCAGGCTGCCTCACCCTCCCGCGCGAGCTCTTCACGCTCTCCCGCCCCCTCGCCCCCGCCGACCCAGATGCAGTCGACGCCCACCTCTGGACCCGCGACGCGGCATCCGGCACCATGACGACGCTCGGCGTGCGACCCGCCCGCCAGCTCCGCGGCCTCAGATCAGGGTCTATGATCTACACCCCCGAAGCGCTGCGGCACCTGCGCTCCAAGGCCTATGAGATCGAGGCCCGCTTCCGCGGCCTAGAGGGCACGGAGCACATCTCCTTCAATGTCCGCCAGTCCCCCGCCGACGAGGAGGTAACGCGCATCCTCTTCTCCCTGTCCACGAACTCCATCTCAATCGACCGCTCCGCGTCCTCCCTCCTCCACGGCCGCCGCACCACCGTCTCGGGCCCGTTCAACCTCCAAGACGGCGAGGACTTGCACGTTAGAATCTTCGTGGATAATTCCATCCTCGAGGTCTACGCGAACGGCCGCTTCGCGCTGGCGACGCGCGTGTACCCCTCTCGCTCTGACGCCTTGGGAGCATCGTGTGTTTTTGGGGGAATGGATGGGGGGGGGAAGGGGGTCTGGATGCAGGTGTGGGAGGGGCTGGTGGAAGCGTGGCCGGAGAGGGGGAGGGAGGTGGTTGGGTTGGAGGGGGGGATGGGCGGGTTGGAGATTGCGGATGGGGAGGGGGAGGGGGAGGGGTGGAGTGAGGGGGAGGAGGAGGAGGAGAGGGAGTTTGAGGTTTATGGGGGGTTTGGGGGGAAGGGAGTTGGGGTGGGGGTTGAGGCTAGGGCGGCGGTGGTTGCATAGTGTGGAGGGAATGGGGTGGGGTGGATATCACCCTCGACTCGACTCGGCTCTACTCTACGCTTCCCCCGTGTCTTTCCTAGCCTCGTCGGGCGGTGTTTATACGATTTTCTCCTTTCTTTTCGGGGGTTATATATAGAGTAAAGAAGAAGCGTGCCGGAGATTGGAAGTATTGGCAGGGGCAGGCAGGACAGGGTTGTGGCCGCCTTTTTCGTCTTTTTATTTTGGTTTTGGCCATTTTTGGGGGGGGGGGGGTTTTCCCGTTTAGGGATTGATGTCGTTTATTTATGTTTTGCATGCTGGAGGGAGACCTGGGGGGGTTTGGAACAGATCTAGATCTATCTTAAACGTGGGGAGTGAGGGGGGTGTAACGAATATAACGACCGACTCTTTTTTTACTTTTATGATATTTATTGCACCATGGGATATTTATTTTTTATTTTTCTTGTATTTTTTTTTCTTTGAAGAATATATATTATATAAAGTATATAGATCAGAAGCGTCTCAGTTCGACATTTCTCAAACTCTACCTACTACACCTGAACCATCCCTGTTCTCGTCTTGGGCTCTGGCATGGTGTGCTTTTGGTTGTGGCTGGGGCTGGGGCTGGGGCTGTGGGTTGGGTTTGTTGCCGGTTGCTTGCTGTTGCTGGTTGCTTGCTGTTGCCGGTTGCTTCCTGTCACCGGTCTTTTACTGGTACCACCTCTTCTTCCCACCCTCACCCCTCCCAAAATACGAAACTTCCACGCCCCATCCGCGCTGATCAAAGAACAACCCCCGCCCCTCCAGTACCCCATCTGCAAGCGAATGGTCATCCTCGGTTTTTTTTCCCACACGGTCTCTTTGTCATCTCTACAGCCCGCTTGCACTTCGTACCTGGCTGGGCGTGTGTGTGTGTGTTTGTAGTAAAGACCATGATCATGGCCCGGGTCTCTTCGGGGGGGTGTTTGGGAGGGAAGGGGCGCTGGTGGTGGGGTCTTCTTCAACGGGAGGGAGGGAAGGGGGCGGGGGTATGAGGGAAGTGCCATGGTGTGGTTATTTATTGGCCGCGGATTTGTCTCTGTATGTCGGTTCTGTATGGGAAGTGGAAGTGAGTCGTCGTCTGGTGCGTTGGTTTTTCATGGCTGCTCCGTATGTGCCACCATATCTTGCCGGGATATCTCCCTACAATTTAATATGAACAGAGTCCAAAGGATTTACCGAGACGCTCCAAGAGTTCTTTCATAATACTCGCCGCCGCAACTGCAAGAGCTATCAGACTCCGATCCAGATATCTGGATACGAAATACCCCAAATGCGCGGTTCGCCATGGAGCAGCTATCTCTCATACCATGACCTAAGGGAGCGCCTTGTAGCCGCAGAGGCCCAGGCAAGCCAGAAACTCCGCGAGGAGGCAGAGAGGCACAAGGTGGGACTGGAGCACGCAAGGCAGTTTAGTTGCGGTCTCCCCTTTTTAGCTGCTGTCACCCCTTTTTAATTGATGTTACCCCTTCTTCTCACTGTCACCCATTTTCTCGCCACCGCCTCCACGTAAGGAACCGATCCTACTCCATAACGCTGCCCCCTTCGCCGTTCGTTCTCCCCCTCTGTCACTGGTGCCCGTGGTCCATTTGTCTTCACAGACCTTACCCGATTTTCAGGTCCCAAAATGTGTTTATTCTCTGTTCACTGTCTTGCCCTGTTGATCTATAGGTTATATGGGATGAGGGAATGTTGGGGGTGGGAGGGTCGTGTCGGCCATCATCTGGTGCCTTGGTTTGTCGTGGCTGTTCCTGTATGTGCTGTCGTCTAGCCAGAATACGCAGAATACGCCCACCAGTTGAATATGAATATGAACATAAACCCCAGAGATTTTGCTAAGACCCTCGGAGCGTGCTTTCATAATGCTCACGATAGTGGCTCTAATTGGGGCCATACTGTTCTGGCTGGTCACCAGATACCCAGATAACTGGTTCACTATTTATCAAATCCGCCAGGCGATGGGTTTGATAAATAGTGACACCAGAAGGTATAGTTCCTGAAACACAACAGCGTCTTTGGGTCCATAATAGCTGCAAGCAAATGCGGAGACTCTACATCGCTGTTAAGTCCGCTTGCTTCGACTAGTAACGGCGACGAGTCATCTCTTATTCTACGATCATGTAAGGCATTTTAGTTGCTGTCACTGGTTTATCTTGCTGTCACCATTTTTACTTACTGTTACCGGCTATCTATTGCTGTTACCAGTCCCATAGGGTACGATAATTCCACCAGGGTCTGGCAAAGCCGAGGAGGATGCCTTTTGCAATCTGTTGGATCGGTGAGGGTTGGCTGGTGGTTGGTGTCGGTCGATCTACATTCTGGATGGGCTCCACTGAATCTTGAGGCGGCGACATTTGGTAGTTTTGTGGGGGGTTAATATTCACCAGAGAGGCGCCCATTATCCAAACGGTGAATTTTTCGTCGATGACGCAGGAAGGGCCTTCCATTGCTCTACCATAAGAGATGGGATGCTTGGATCATGGGCATTTGCGGCTAGACAGGCCGTTCCCTTGTCAACCAGTCCAGCTACACAAAATTGGTCAAAGGAGTTGTGCGTCTTCCTTCTAATTATGATTACCGAATACTCCGAAGTAACCTATGCAACAGTAAATAGTTGTAGATTCTCATAGCGCACCAACTCCTCAGGCTGTGAGGCTGTCCTTGGAAAACACAACAGGGCCATACATTCCAAAACCGCCGTCTCTGTAAACCAACCGACGTAGAATTCATAGTCCGTGTCCCGCCTCCAGATCCGAAAACTAGCTTCTACAGGGGCACTACTTGAGGATATGTATAAATAGGCTCTTACGGCTGCAGCAAACAGATTTTTACGCCAGATATGGCCATCGATTTGAAGAAACCTGTAAGGCTCCCTCCCGTTTTATCACAGTCGTTTCCTTCCCTCTCCCTATCCCGCCCCCCCCCCTCCAGTTACTTGCTAGGGCCCCGTTTAGTTTGCTGTCACCCTTTTGTTTGCTGTCACTCCTTTTCTCACTTTCACCCCTTTTCTCGCCATCACCTCCACGTCAAGAATCGATCCTGCTCCATAACTCCGTCGCCGTTCGTTCCGCCATTGGCCACCTGTTGCGGGCGAGCCATTCCGCTTCTCTGGGCTCTATCCCGGATTTAGGCCCCCAGATGTGTGTTTATTTCTTACCTCGTTGCAGATTGTTGGTATATATGGTGCTGACTGTTGAGTTGGTCTGCCGTGGCTTCTCTACACACGTGCTGCCATCCGATCAGAATATCACCGAACAGTTGTGATGCGGACACAAATCCCAAAGGCTGTACTAAGACCCTCCAAGGGTTCACCCATTATGCTCGTGGCCGCGGCTCTAATGAGGATAATACTCTTCTGATCACTGGGTGCCCGTGGTTCCCCATGGATGACGACGAACGATCCGCTATACCGCGATCACACAAGACACTTCAATTCAATGTCGCCCTTTTACCTCACTCTTGACGATGACGAGCCATCTTTCACCACATGGCCACGCAAGGCACTTTAGTTGCTGCCACATTTTTGGTTGCCATCACTACTTTCTCTCGCTGTCATCATTTTCTCTCGCTGTCACCACTTTCTCTCACTGCGACCTCCGCAAGGAAATCGATCCTCTTCATAGCACCGTCACCTCCGCCGTTTCGCGAGACGACAATAGCAGGCGCAAGACCTATCGCTTGCTACTGTCCTCTGGTCGTCGCGCTTGGCCCTGTGTCCGATTGTGCTCAAGACTTTTTACTATCACTTCTTTGGTTTCAAATCCAGTGAGATCCTTATTAATTCATTTCGCCCCTACTGTCTGGATGGCAGTACTCCGAATGCGTCATTGTGCTGTAACGGGGGGGAAACAACTATGGAAATACCCCTATCGATTTCAGACTTGATATCCCTTTGTCCGTGAATCCCATACTTTGGCTCCATGGGCAAAGGATATACGCAGTTTTGTCCCTCGATTAGACTGCCGGAAATGTAACGACAGTAAATAGCTGCCTGTGTGTTTATATCTTGTTAGCTAGCTTTGTCGCGGCCTGTAGGTCTATGCAACCGATAAATATTCTATCTACTAGCTGTTATGTTTTACGAAGAATAGTATTCTAAGCCAAAACAATACGATAGATCATAAGGTGCCGCTTCCGTTTCAACACTGTTATTCCCTTTCTTTCTGTCATCACCCACCTTTCTCGGCATCATCCATCCATTTTACTTTTTGTCGCCGCCCATTTCTCACTACCACCCCGATTATGTCACTGGTCACCCCCTTTCTCATCATCCTTTGTCGTTCTTGCTACAATGTAGACTGCAAATATTCAGAACTTCGGGTTGATTGCTGCTATTAGCTTCGGACATAGCCGTACTAACATCCCTAGCTATTTGAAGGCTGCAGCCGGTATTTGGAAAACCACGTCGCAGGAATCCAGATTATTTTATAGTTAACACCGCACAATCGCTTGCTCCATTCATATCCCTGGAGTTGGGAATATTGTTTATTAGGCCACGCAGAACGATTCGTTAGATTTGTATATAGAGGTTGTAATTTTCAATTGTTATAATTCACGAGGGGTTGGGAAGGGTGTGTTTAGATGATATTGCATTTTTTATTCCTCTCCCCGAGTTTGCTTACCTGTGAAGTAATATAAAAAGCATCGGCAGCCGGTCATTCCACATAGCCCCATCCATCATCATTGACGGCGGAAGTTAAATGAAAGGCCATTCACAGCCACAGCCACCTGGTATCAGCCCTCCCCCTCATACTTCCCCCACCCCCCTAATCCCCAGCCGCCTCAATAACTCCACCAACTCCCCAGTCACTCCCTCCTCTCCAACAATCGCCTCCAACACCCCTCCCACCAACTGATCACTGACCCCCGCCTCCTCCACCAAACCCCTCAACCACGCCTCATCTTCTCTCCCAAGCACAACACCACTCACTTCCCTCACCAGCTCTCCAAAAAACTCAAGCAGCGTGACATGCATCAGCACGTCCTCCCGATCCACCATCTCCACCGCAGCAAAATGCAGCAACCCCTTCCCCAACGTGCCGTAGCTCTTCTCAGAATCAGGGAAATGCGCGCGCGAGAGCAAACCCAGGTCCAGCACAGCCAGTGACGGGAGCAGGCGAAGGACCCGCGCCTGTGCGAGTGAGCGCTGGCGCTCGGGGAGATAATCCGCATCGTCCTCCGGGGTAGCAGCGCTACACATCGCGAATATCGAGGCGTAGATATCCTTATCGCCAAAAATACGACGCCAGAGCAATCCCTGGCCGTGCCCCGCCTTGCCCGAAGGCGCGGGGAACGTAATCACCCCATCGTCGCGTCGGAGAGGTGGCGAGGGGCAGTCCGTCGCCAGCAGTGCGGCGAGAAGTTGTGTCGCGCGTTCACCGACTCCGACGGCGGGGCTGGCGAGCCAGGTTCGGATGAGCTGGGCGATTAGGTCGGGGTGCGTGGCGAGGAGGGCGGTGTCGGAGGCGGAGGAGGAAGCTTTCTCGAGGATGGCGAGGGCGAGGAGGCCGGAGGGAGGAGAGGAAGCGAGGGCGAGTGTTAGAGCTGGTGGGGGTGCTATGGAGAGGAGAGAGGTGAAGTTGAGGGGGGCGAGGAGTTTTGTGGCGAGGGAGGCTGCGGGGGTGGGGTCGTGGGGGGTGAGAGTGAGGATTGCGCTGAGGAGGGGAAGGAAGAGGCTGAGTGTGGATGGGGTGTTTGTTGCTATTGTGTGTTAGCTTAGTTCATCATGTAGGTGATGTGGGTGAGGTTGGATGGGCGTGGGCGAACAGAGACCCTGTGGCGATGGCGAGGCTATCATCTCCCCACTTGGAAGGTCATGCCTCATTCTTGGAAAACGACGCGCCTTCAATAAGCCATAAAGAGAAATAGGCCAAACAGCATTGCTCCTCCTCGCAGACAAAAAGAAAGGCTATCCACTTACGCGTAAGTTGAAGCTCAACATCATCAAACAGCTTCGCATCAAACGGCGTCTCTGGCTTCTCAACGAGAACCTTCAGGTGCCTCTCCAGCGCATCCAACCCATCTATCGGTGCATTCTCCATCGTACAAAATTCCAGCCTAGATCTTCGTTTTACTCCAAATAACCTTCCTAAATTTCTCAAAGCTGTGATATGTCAAAGGTGAAGTCTGAATAAGCCACGCCAGGCACGCCAGGGCGACGAAGCCGAGGAAGGCTGACAAACCTAGAGTGGCAGGCGGTCGGGATTCTGCCGTTTTAGCCTGCGGGGGAAATCGCGCCGCCAAATTTCTCTCAGCCTCGCCGCCGACCTCATTCTTTCGCGACGTAATCGAGCTGTTGTATTTCTCGATAGTTCAATGCCTCTCGTCAGAGTTGCTATATCACTCCCTGGATAATCTACTACAGCTGGTGTTCTATAGAAAGCATTGCAATACCCCCAGCTGACACAACCACGGATCTACGACTCATACCAGTCAGACTGGTCAGAATAATTGCCTCGACTGATTAAAAACCTCACTCAGCGCCCCGCCAACCACAAAAATGTCGCGCGGCGGCCGAGGCGGCGGCCGAGGAGGCATGCTCAAAGGCGTCTCCTGGGAATACGATCCCACGCAAACCCTCGACTCTGCCCCCACCGAGCTCTTTCCTGTACCTTTCTCTCACCCCGCCTTTTCATATTGCACAAGCTAACCCACCCACCACAGGACTACACAATCCCCTTCGCCTCCCCCGCCACCCCCACCGAGCAGCGCGCAGTGCGCCTCTACAAAGACCTGCGCGAGCAGATCCACCACGGCCCTCTATACACTAAGGCGCCGCCACGGGACCCGAATACGGCGCCCAAGGTGTTCAGCGAGGAGCAGGAGAACGAGCTTTTTGAGATGCGGGGACGCACGGACACGGACCCGTTTGTGGGTGTGCCGACGTATACGATGAAGTATGACAGGAAGGAGAGGGCGATTCCAATGTTGTCTGGGAGGCCATTTAGTGAGTCTCATCCGCCTTGGACGCCGCAGTGGACGGGTGCTAATGTGTTAAACAGTCAAGGCGTTCTTTCCCTCGGAACTCCACGCCACGCTCGAAGGCTCGGATGGCCTTGCGTCACGGAATACCCGTGCCATTCGGAAGAAGCTGATCCTGGCGCGCGAACCAGGGCTTGCGGGCGCAACGGAGGAGGAGCGGAAACGTGCGTTGCTGGCGAAGCTGGATGGAGCAGCGGAGGAGGAGGGTGAGGAGGAGGAGGGCGAGGAAGAGGGCGAAGAGGAGGATTATAATTATGAAGATGATGAGGAGGAGATGGGTGGTGATTATGATGCGGAGCAGTATTTCGATGATGGTGGAGATGGGGGAGATGATGACGAAGGAGGAGGAGGGGGTGATGATTATTAGGCTGGTGAGCGAGTGGGTTCGAGGGGTAGATGTGAGTTTTGGAGTTTTGAGGGGAATATGTTTATCCGTTTCGGAGGCACTCTGGTTTGGAAAAGTCGAATGTGATAGATACCTAACTCAGTCGGCATGCAAATATGCGATGATCGACTTACCAGGCTCCATCCGTCTCGATGTCTTGCATTTCTTCAAGTTCGTATCCAGAGGCTTTAACTACTGCTCTTATTCCATCCCGAGCATTTCTTTAGTCGCCTGGGAGTGAGTGTGAAGACCGTCAAAAGCTTGTAAGGGGGATTCCTTAGTGAGACGAGCATCCCAAAGTCCACACTATGCCCCCTATGGCCCAAATATAGGTCTCTCATTTCTTCCAAGCCAGATTCCTCTCAGAGGGTTCTTCCACAGCGGTGAAGGCGAGTTTCACTATTCATACTCACGTTGAGACGGGCTCGGGATACCAGCAAACAGTGAGTTGAATCCCAGTCCTGGAAACGCCGGCTTCAAGACGGGGACACCCCCACACGTCTAAATCAGCTCCCTATCATCGGCTCTGGGCCCATTATGATTGATAGGATTTCGGCAGGTTTCCCTCTATCGCACCGCGTGATGACATTGCTCATCTTATGCGCCAAAAAGAAAGGAAGGATGTATTAGCTTGGAGGAGAAGGGCATCAGTACGGAAGACCCTGACACATCTATTTGGCACCGGAAATTAGAACAGACGTCAAATTAATATATCCTAGCGGGCTATAGAAAAAGTCCAAAAAAAATGCAAAAGACTCATCAGATATCCAGGGCCACTGGATCTCTGATGAGGGAGAAAACCACTTTTTATGATTTTACTTTTTGTCGTTTGTTGTATTTTTTATTGAGTTCCGTACTGGGACTCGAATCCATATCCTCCCTCTATTCATTTCCTCCGCTGGCCAGATTGTCCTGACAGTGGTTCTACCACTGCGCCACTGTGCCGCTGGGAGGAGAGGAGTTATTTGGGTTTATATGGGGGGGGGTGGTTTCGCTTGTGGGGTGGCCTGAGAAAGAAGGTTAAGGGGTTAAGGGGTTGTCTGGCTTGTTGTTGTGCTGGATTCGCATGTGTTCGCCTGCGCCTATCAACAGCCAAATATAGTGTTCATCCAAATTTGCATTGCTGAAGCTTCGATAGTATCGCAAGATGTGAGGACTGTGTTAGCAAAATCAACGTCTGTCCTTCAGTAAGCCCAATCACTAAAGCTGGCTATCCACAGATATCTCTACGAAAACAAAAGCAAAGACATAGAAAGACAAGCGAAGATATCAAAATCACTCACAATCGATATGACGAAGCTGAGCGCTATATCTAAGCTGCCAGGAAATCGATTATTCGCAGTTGCACCCTCCTATTATCCGGCACGGTGCTGGACAACCACTGGTCGGACATACACCGCCTCCTGTACTTGATAGGCGGCCATCCTTTTGCGTTGAGGGAAAGAGCTCTCTATGTCACTGGCGCTAACCGATGATATACACACCCTGATGATGACGGCCAACTTAAAAGTTTATGGTAGTAGGCATGGTGTCGATTGAGAAGAGGCAAAGGCTTTATCACAGACTTTCAAGATGACTCCACCAGCAGACTGCATTCTGAGACACCATCTATAAGTCAATATGACCCTGACACCACTGCTAAAGGAGGGGAACATGGGATTCTTTGACAGCATGATGGGCTGTTCGGGAGATGTGGGAGAAAATCCGCAGCGAGACTGTTGCCAACTCCGCATCAAGCGGTCTCTTGCCACTACCACAACACCTTTGTCTTTGTTCATTATCGTTGTACTTTGCCTTTTTCATGGCTGTAATTTGTTATTTTCGGGGACTCTTAAATAGTCTCTCCCCACAGTGAAAGACTAGCAGAGTCAGAGTCTAACTAACGGGTAGCACAAACAATCGCTGGGAAAAGGGGGGTGTTGAGATATTTCCATTTCCACGCATTGGGTATCAAACAAACGACACTACATACATACAGGTACGCACGGGTACACACATTCGTACACGCAACACTTCCTTCCCTCTCTCCCTTTATTTCCCCGTTCTTGCCCGTATATCCCTTTCGTCTATTTACGTTTCATTACCTCCCAGTCTAAATCCCAACCGCTCCTGTAACTCCGCTGCTTTCCCTTCTAGGGCTCCCATCTTTGGCCGTTGATGTCGAGGTCTCATTATAGGCGTGGAGGAGGTGGTAGTGGAGTGGTGGTGGTGATGCCTTGTTGAGTTGGCGCATTGTGCGATGCTGGGTGGGCGCTGGTTGTCGATGAGGTGCGCAATGTGTAGTGCTGCTAGGACTCTATCCATGCTGCACTCGTCTCACAACTGCATATGCACCCCGCATCCCGTCCTTCAGTTCATCTCCACATAACTCATCGCCGATCCAACTCCCCATGCAAACTCCTCGTCACCCCCCTATCCCCCAGCGCCTCCACACTCCCCACAACCCTCACCCTCCTCGCCTCCACCTGCCCCTCCACCTCCGGATGATCATCCCACGCCCTCGCCTTAGGCCCCTCATCACGACTCGGCACCGGCATCTCCCTCAGCGCAGGATGAATATTCGATATCAACCCCCCAAACATCGGCGCCGGCGTATTATCATACCTCTCCCCCAACCCCTGTCCCATCGCCGCACCCCCATACTCCTGGCCGGCACCCGCATCATACCGTTCCGTCGGCTTATACACACTCGGCGGCGACTCCCCCCCCGCCTCCGGCACATCCACCGGATTCGCCGCCGCATTCGAGATCAGCCCCGCGTTCTCCTCCCCATCATACTCCGTGGGATTGAACTTGCGCCGACTGAACTCCTCCGCTATCGGCAACCCTTGGGGGGACCTATACGCCGTGTCCTCCCCCCTCCCCACCTCGACCTCCGCAGCCTGCGTCTCCAGCGCCAGCGTATCGCGCGAGTAACTCGCGTCCTGCGTGCGGCGGCGCGCGCCGACGAACATCCAGCGGATGCCGCGCCCGAAAGCCTTGACGATGTCCCACGGGTTGAGCGCATCAAGGAGCGCGCGGCCGCCCATGAAGCCGCCCTGGTTGGGGCCGAGGTCGTCGGGGTCGCCGGTGGGGTACTTGGAGGCGTTGGCGGCGCCGGGGTGGTGGGCGCCGGGCTTGTAGGGCGCGTGCGGGTAGGCGAAGATGTGGAAGATGGCGAAGAGAGCCATTTCGACGCAGATGAGGAGGGAGGGGATGCCGACGTAGAGGTCGGGGAAGGCGAGGTAGGCGTTGGCGTTGAGGATGGAGAAGGTGGACGAGGTAAGGATGGAGATGATGAAGGTTTGCCAGAAGGAGAGGAAGATGACGAGTTTGATGGCGAGGACTTTGAGGAAGGGTGAGTGCTCGGCGAGGTCCACGCGGAGCTGGATGTAGAATTGGATTAGGAGGTACATGGCTATGGTCACGGCGACGGCGTTGATGACCAGGACCTGCGCTGTGTTAGTTGTGCGTTTGGTGGGGAGGGGGTGGGAGAACTTACCCAGATATGTGAAAACCACGGCATATTGCTCCCCTCGCAATATACGTCAAAATACTGCGTTACTACCGCCGTGATCGTCATTGCGACTCTCACAAAGCAGTACTGGTAAATGCCCGCCCACACAACATTAAACCACGTCAGCCCGCTCCTCGGCGTCCGCCAGATGCCCCTCTGCCCACCACAGCACTTTGCAAACCAATTTACGGGCAACACCCACGGCTTGATGGGGTGCATGGCACGGAAGTAGTCTTTCTGGCTGTGCAGCGTCGGGGAGGTGTAGTGGCACAGCAGCGCGAAGAAGGAGGCAATCGCAAAGGCCTCATAGCAATCGGATATGACGCTGAAGTAGACACTATGGTAGTAGAACCAGAAAGAGAGGAATCGCGCAACGGCGTAGACGGGGATCATTAGGAGGATGCGGATTATGCTGGTATGTGTCAGTCGGCTGTCTCTCGTCATGTAAGGGGGAGGGAGTAGAGGGGTAAACGCACTGTCTCTGCTCCCTCGGCTTCGTATAATTCAGCGCATGCATCCATATCGAGTAGGCCGATATCACAATCGCCAGAATCGAGCAGCCACCACAGATAATCAGTCCCAACTGATGGAAATTCAAGCTCCCCGCTATAGGCAGCTCGCCCGTAACTTCAGCGCATTTTTGTTAGTCTTCATCTTTTCCCCTCGCGCATCATACGCAGGCGGGATCTGGGCTTGGTGGGACTCACTCCGCAAATCCTCCAACGTCGCATTACACGTAAAGTTCACCATTGTGCTTCCCAGCCCCGCGGCTCAGCGCTCTCCGGTCCACGCGCGTCCGCTGTTATATCTCTTCTATGCGTTTTATAAGCCCCCACCTTCTCTATTCGATTCGATTCACCAATCACCAAATCCCCCCACGTCTATCGTATGGTATCGTCTCGTCTCGAATTCGAAGTGTTCGTGTTCGTCGCAGTAAATATATCGCCCGTAACTGTCGTCGCCGTTCTGCCCTCTCGAAGCTTCTCGTCGCAGTAGTAGTAAAACCGCAAACCGTGGTCGCGTTCCTGACTAAATACGTCCTCCCCACAAACACTCGCAACCCTCCCTATCGCTCCCGGCGCAACACCGCGTCGTGGCCGCCCCTCTCAAACTCTCAGGGTCCAATATCCGTCTCTAGCGCCGCCCCGTCTGCTGCACCCGCGTTCGGGCCGTTCTTGGTTGGCTACAACCGAGTGAAATCCTGCGCGCGTGCCTGTCTCGGTCGGTCTTCTTCCCAATCGCCCTGCCCTTTTCGTCGCGTGTGTTCGTGGATAGGTATTCGCAGGAACAGAGGAAGATTGTATGTAATTGAACACGAGAGAGATTGAGGCCGTGGAGAGGATTGACTGACTGTCAGCGCCGCTGATCCGTACGCGCATATACCTACTTTAAAGCACCACACCACCCGTTTCAGACTGCCGCGCCAACGCCCACGCCACGCCACGCAACCCTGCCCCCCCCGGCACAGCCTCGTCTCGGTGTTGGTGGTGCGCCTGTACTAGTGACCTGCTTATGTACGCTAGTTGTACGCCAGTTGTATGCGGTTGTACGCTGTTATACGTAGGTGGCTGAGGTACCTAGTACCTTTCTGTCGTTTGGGATCCTATTTTTAGCTGCGGTGTGTGTGGTTTGGCGCTGCTTCGCTAGGCGGACTGGGCTAGGGATGCGAATGGGCGAGGCGAGGTGAGGATATATATTGTGCTTATGTGGGAAGTTTATATGGTTATTACGCCGTATTATGGGCTATGGGTGAGCTGTTTTTTGGGGTGATTCTTATGATTCTTATTGGAGGTTGATGGGGGGGTTCATTCAGTCTTGCTTACTTTGTTTGGTTTGGAATCATTCATTTATCTTCACCGCTCGGTGTTTGATGGCTTTGACCCTGCGGTTTCCATTCATATCAGCCGGCGTTCACTGAGCTATATGGGGGAGCTGTTCGTAATGCGGGACAACTCATCTATATCGTATGCAATATAATGAGAGAGCTCATGCTGCTGAAGTCTGGCCCTTCGCCCGGGCCTCTCTTATTCTCTGGTTAATATGGTGCCGGATCAGAGGCGATGGCATAGCTGTGCGTGCCATATTTTGAGAATATCCATTTTGTATATTGAAGACTCTGGTTAATATGGTGCCGGATCAGAGACAATAGCTGTGCGTGCTATATTTTTAGAATATCCATTTTATAGATATTGAAGGTTTAAAAACCAACATATATATTTTCGGCATTCCCGACATGATAGAATAAAGGGATTTCTATCTTATTTTAAAACTGATCCATCTCTGTATATCTCAAACCCTCTCCTCTCCATGAGCATTGAATATATACCCATTCTCCTAAAATGTTATATTCTGTGGCTATAACACCCCACTCCTCCTTCCCGAGCAACATACAACACAAGGCGGACTGACAGCTAAGCCCCTACAACCCCCCCCCCCCCAACATACCACCAGCCCCCCTATTTCCATCCCAAGTAAAACAACTGCATTACCATACCCAAAAGCGTACATTTCGAAGAAACGTATAAAGTGAATCAACCCAGATCAAAACCCAGTAATAAGCATCACCACCACCACGCACCATCCCACTACACCCACCAGGCCTCAACTAGATGTCCACACCAACAAGGCGGATCAGGATGTATCACCCACCGTCAGCCACCGCCTCCTCCTCCATACAGAGCACATAGATAGATAGACGAGAGACAAAAATGGCCAGACTGCGTAATCGTGGGGGCGGCTGTCGTTGTGAGACATCTGTGTGAGTGAGACAGCTGTCTACGATGGGGGAACCCACTTTGGACTGACACATGCTGGCTCACTCACTCATTTCTCACTCTCACTACTCTCACTCGCTCACTGCACTCGCTCACTGCACTCGCTTCACTTCACGCACTCACTCACCCACCATTTTCATCGCACCCACCACTCTCACTCTCACCCTATCCACCCACTCACTAACTCTGCACACCAAAAACGCACGCACACCCATAAAAAAAAAAAAACGCAACAAGTAAGTTTTTTCTCCTCATTATCTTCTGTGATAGTGTAGTGTGTGTGTGGGGGGGAGGGGGGGTATCATGGTGCTCCCTATCCCTAATGCCCTTCCGTATGTATTTACACCCTTCCCATCCCATCCCATTCCAATCCCATGTTTCCATTCCATCCCAATCCATCCCATCCATCCGTCCATAAGCTCCGTTTCTACCTCGGTTTGATTTGAATTTATAGCATACACATCCCCACCGCCACCCCTTTACTTTCCTCTCCTCCCCGTCTTGTCTCTCCCTCTCATCCAGTTCCATCCTGTTGAATGACAGTCTGTCCCTCTGTTATTTCGTCGTAAATCTCGCTTCTACCCCTCGCGATGCCATAATAAGCCTCCATAGCCCACCACCAATTCCCATATATATCTACACACTCCCTCCCACTCCCACTCCTCCTCATGAGCCCATCCCTCTTCTCCTCCTAAGCATCCGGATTCGTCGCCCTCAGAATCGGCGGCCCCCTCACCACCCGCCGCGAATAATCAAAATTATCCTGTATACTCCCCACGCTCTCCCTGCTCCCGCTCGCCCCCCCCTGCTGATACACCGGCGCAAACGGATCCAGCCGCGGATCAACAGGCATCAGCCTGCTGCGCCGCGACCCCGCACTGACAGGCGTATCCGCCGCATCCCCCGACCCCGCACCCGCAGCCTCCCAGCCCTCCACCACGCGCCGCCCGTCCGTGCCGAGCACGTACCGCGAGTTCTCGCTCATGGTGCGCTGCGGCGTGTAGCTCGTGTTCGGGGTCGGGGGGGCGGGGCCGGCGTCCGCTTCGGCGGCGAGACGCTTGCGGCGGCGGAGGAAGAAGAAGACGAGGACGCCGACGAGGGCGAGGAAGGCGGCTATGCCGATGCCGAGGCCGGCGGCGCCGCCGGCGGTGAGGGATTTCTTGTTGCTGTTGCTGGAGGAGGAGGAGGAGTCCGTGCCTGGGGGGGAGGTGGGCGTGATCGTTACGACGCGTACTTGGCCGGTGACGGTCTCGACGCTGGTGATGGGCGTGGGTGTCCAGGTCGAGGTGTCGGCGTTATCGGCGGGTGCGGTGGTCGTTGGGGTCTGGGGGTGTTAGTTGTGCGTGTGAGGTTGGGGATGGGGGGTTAGATGGGGGAGGTTAGAGATAGGGGGAGGGGGGATAGGGGGGGACGCGGGGAAGACAAAAAGGCGATAATGGCCAAAAATAGAAAAAGCGCACGCGCGGGTTGGATTGGAGATGCAGTACCGTTGTTGTGTGAGTAGATGTGCTAGAAGTCGTCGCCGAGTCCTGTTGTGCCAATGTCAAACTGGTTGCAACAGAAGCGCGGGCCGACAGCAGCAGGTTAAGCTCCAACAGGGGACCGTGTGATTTTCTCTTTCTCAACGCGGGGCAACGATGGAAGGGGATAAGGAAACAACGGCATGTTAGGAAAACGGGGAGGAAGGGAGATGGATCAACAAAAGGGGATGGGTCCCTAATAGGACGACGAGAAGACGTCAAAAGTAGCTCGCAAGAGAACGCACCTTGTCTGATGTTGCCGTAACCCCTGTTCCATCAGTGCTCATTGTGCCTACGATAGACTTGGTGAGCCTGATGTAGCCGTATAGGTCAGTGCCGCCGCACGAATCGTCGGGGTAGCCGGGGCAAGCGGTGTCGCACTTGCTTGTTGATTCCGTGGAGGCACCAGGGGCGTAGTTGGAGCACCAACAGACGCTATCTTGGAGGATGGCGAAGGCATAGGATCCCACGCAGAAGGTCTGGCAGAGGCCGTTGGATTGGTAGATGCTGTAGTCTGGGAGGAGTCAGTAAAGGTCGACAGCTAGGGCGAGGTGCGGATAACATACTCCCTGACCTTGAAGCCGTATTAATCCCCGCACAATATGCCATATCCAGCGCCTGCACCGGGCGAGCCTGTGTTGCTAACAGCACGCCTAGCGGCGCCAGACAGGCCAGCGCAATCGTCGCCGCCGACATGGCGGACTGCGTCCTCGGGGCAACCATCCGGACTGTGTCGTCGAGCGCTCTCTCTCTCTCTGTCTGTCGGTATTGTGTTTGTCGACACCTAATGGATTTGGGGAAACGACGCGGTTATTGGCGCATCGAAGCTGGGCCGGACGCGGAGGGATGAAGATGCGTGGTGGAGGACGGGCGCATGTACGCTCAACGGAGGGAGGATCGCAAGGAGCGGGTTCCTTTGTGTCGTGGTGCGTCTGCCGGCTTTGTGAGGCAGCTGTTTCGGAGACAGCAGCTCGGTGGTAGCTCTCGTAGCTCAGTGATTGAGCTCGAGGAGGGAGGAGACGAGACGCGGTGATGGTATGTCGAGCCGCTGGGGGTTGAGGGTCGGAGAGTAGGTTAGGAGGGCGAGGAGGACTGTTGAGTGGAGAGAAGGAGAATTGAAGGTTTGTGCTTGTCTGGCTGGCTGGATTCCAAGATTTGCAGGAAGGGGAATCGAGTACGGGGTACAGAGAGAGGGAGTTACTGGGATCCCAACCAACGAGAGATGTGGAGGTAGTGGGGTGGTAGAGGGGACTTTAGTTTGTGGTTTGGGTGGGTGTAATTGGGTGTAATTGGGTGTAATTGGGTGTGGTTGTGGTTTGCAAATGGGGCATGGCATAAAGTATCGGGTACCTCAAAATACGAAACAAAGGTACTGGAATGGGCAGGACAGGGGAAAGGCCGGTTGTGGGAATTGTTCTCAGACACGGGCTGGTAGACGTAGACTGACCAGCAGCCAGTACAGCGCCAACATTGTGATAGACTGATCAGGGATAACAAAAAGCTTCTCTCTCTCTCCAGTCATGAAGAGGAGAACAGGTGAGTAATCAGATCGCAATCACTCTTGGTACTCTAGCAAAGCCCTGACAGACCCCTAACCAGGCATCGTCGCGGTCAGAATCGCGGTTCAGAATCGCGGTCAGGCAGGCTCTGTTTATACCATAAATAAACAAACATCCCCATACCCATACTCTGCCACAAACATCGCATTGTCTCTACACGCCTCCTACGTCCTACAGTACGAAGAAGAAAAAAACGACCAAAAGCCACTTCAACCCACCACCGATGACGCCGACCACAAAAAAAGACACAAAAAAACGCCATCAAACCCTCTCTCCGACATCTCATGCAGCCGTTCTCGTCCTCCCTTCCCTGTCCGTGTGGCCGCCGATAACAACCCCTACACTGCCCCCAAGACGCGTCCTCACTGGCCCATCTTACCATTCCGCGCATCACCCCGGCTGGTGGGGACACGATGATCCGGGAGTGGTGAGTGGTGAGTGGGCAGAATGTCGCGGACTGGGATGTACGGTGGGGTGGGGGTGGGTGAGGATACACGTCATTGTTGGGGGAGTGCGTGTACTGTACTATGATATACCATGGTACAGTATGTATGATATGTGTATATTTATGTACGAGGTGAGGAAGATGGCTAGAGAAAGAGAGGAGGAGATATGATATGCACATTTACGAGGGGGCGTGACTGCCGGATGCGGATATACGAACTGGAGGAAGGGAAGGCTTGCATATACGGGTACGACCGATCGATCACCTACCAATGGACTTACCACAGAACTTACCATAGAAGAAGAGTACTCTACCAGGTAAGAGGTAAGACATTACATCCAGACACCCTCCCGCGTCAAACATCACCTCACTCACTCACTCACTCACTCACCACCTCTCTCACCATAACCGCGTCTTCCTTACCTCATCACCACCAGCCAAGCACGCGTACATCTCATACCGCCACGCCCCTCCCCCCAAAACCCCAAAGATAAAGTGGATAGATCATCCTCACACCCGCCCCCAATCCAGCGCGACAGGGGGCGCCAGCAAACACACGTCCAAGCGGCGAAAAAAAAACAAAACAAATTCCCCATCTCCCGAGGCCGATTAAATCCCATATACCCATTTTGGAAATGAGGATGTGCGCGCTAGGCTGTTTGGGGGGAGGGGGGGATGGGGTGGAATGGGTGGGGACTGAGGTCGATCTTGCTTGAGTACACAGGTGAACTGCCCATCAGGGGTTAGCTCACGTGACCAAAAAATGCTCCACTTTTATGACTAAACCCTGCACGTTGGTCAGCCAAGCTCACGTAGCATCACCTGATATGGTCAGGTAAGGCAAAGAACAGTATATTATAGTGCCCAATTTCTCGTCAAATTAAATTCTATGGGAAATGGCAACAATAATGGTAGTAATTCATCACTAATGCATTATTCGCAATGGATGAGATCATTTCATTACCTCAAATTGATCTATGGTCTGATACTATTACTATTGATAGTAATCTTCAATTTGAGGATGATAGATATCGGGAAGAACGCCTTGTTACAGAAGAAGGCGAGGAGGAGGTAAGAACCGCCTAATATATACCTAATGCATTACTAATGCATTAAGCCCGAGACAACCACAGTTATTTCAAGCGATGTTAGCGATAAAGCAACAACGGTAATGAAGGTGAACTATGCAACAGATTTACCAGAATACCCAGAAACATCTGAAAATGGGGTTGCTTACATTGTCAATACTTCGTCAATGTCAACAGAGGCAGTGGATGCTATGTGCAATAACGTATGTTCTTCGTTAATGTATTCTTAATGTATTCTTAATGCATTATAGGTCCAATATTGCCATAAGCGGCTTCAGCCACCAAAGCCAACCCATTGTAGCGTTCTTAACAATGCTTATTGCAAAAGAATGACTTATATTTGCACAGGTATAAGGCATTGTGAATTTCTTCACCCACAATTACAAGAAATGCACCATACAAAGCTATCTAATAGCGATTGGAAGAAGATTATTCAGCTCCGGCAACAAAACATTACTAAATCTATTCAAAAACAAGCAAATAGGTATGAATATATGTTTAATACATTAGTAATGTATTAATAATACTTAGCTTCGTTCTTGCTATCTTTCACCAGTTCACGAGTAAGACAGCATGTCGGGACCAAGAAGAGTCGTGTAGCTTTCAACTTGTTACCTCAGAAAATATAGTAAGTAGAGGCCTCAAACTCCACAAGAATGCATTATTAATATATTAGACTATTTCGAACACGCACCAATATTCTATTCAGTGTCAATACTCTACACCAGCAAACCACCACTTCTTCCGACCTATTCCAGCAACACTTTATTCAGAGCTCCCATTTATTCAGGAAAGGTTAAGTGGAACTATTACTGCATCTAATGACCTATGTGCAGTTATTGAGCAGAATTCTACCCGGAGGCAACATTGTGGTTGGTAGTCCCCAATATATTGGTAATACATTAATAATGTATTCATAGGTGTTGACCACATCCAAGGCCGTGGCAAGCTAATCCACCAAAACTGCAACGTTCGATTCCGGCTTTTTCAACCATACGACTTAATTGACTGTCCTTATATTATTTGGACGTCTCATGGTGTCCACTCTCATCCTCCACCTCCACCATCACGAACACCACAACAACTTGTTAATAGTTTATTAACTGTCATTAAGAAAATCAATGATCCCTCATTAACGACAAGTATGTGTGCTTAATGCATTCTAAATACATTACTAATGCATTATAGGGTCATTGTTAAAGAACCCTGCACTGCAGTCCTTCTATGAACACTGGAACGGCAAAAGCTTGAGTGACGTCCATAAGAGCTTAATTAACCTTGACAAAATTAGCTTTATTTTACGAAAGCAACAGCTGATTAACTACCCTTACGGCCAACACCTTATTAGTGTTCAACACGAGTGGGATGTATCTCACAAAAACAAGCCAAACAGTGTATGTTTCGTTAATACATTCCTAATACATTACTAATGCATTACAGTACATCAAAGATTTAATTCTTAATGAAGAGAACTTTATGGCAGTGTGCTTCTATACAGAGGCAGCTAAAGTGTTATTAAATAGGGATTCGTTTGAGATTGACATGACCTTCAAGAGGATTAAAGCTTCTGAGATTAACGAGGTTGTATTTGCTGCATTTCTACCAGAGTTAAATAAGGGTAAGACTCTAATTCATTTATAAAGCATTACTAATGTATTAGTTATGACATTTGTTCGGGTTTTTGTTAACCAAGACTCAACGGAAATGTATACTCAGCTATTTCACACTGTGTTTAAGGCAATAGCCAAAGAAACAGGCCAACGAATTCAATGGAAGCATCTACACCAGTCTGGGTTTGGGGCTGTTATCATGGACATGGATTCAAAACAAATGTCTGGTACGAAACTCTCTTAATGCATTATCAATCCATTGCTAATATATTAAGGCCTTGGACGATATCTATCAGATATTGACGACCACCATCGCCCTTGGAAATGGCATATACAACATGTTATTATATATTGTATAATCCATTTTAAGAGAGGTATCTTGAAAGCTGTTGGAACAGCCTTTTCTGGCAACTTCTTACGGCAGCAAATGGAGCAATTATTATATGTGTCAACCCAAGAGGAATATTTTGAACTCTGTAATTTAATTATAGGCAAGTATTATAATATATTAATAATGCATTACTAATATATTATACAGGCGACGAACAATCTACTGAGCAGATTCGATTTTGGGCAATACATAAGAAGCAGCTTTGTATTGCTTCTGGGTTAAATGCTTTTTGTTCGTTAATGGATAATGAATTATTTTTTCAGACCCGTTGGCATACAAATGCTGTTGAGCAAACGCATTGGAAAAGCACCTCACTTGGCAAGCAACTGTCAATATCAAAGGCAATTCATATGTATGATGCGTAATACATTCTAAATGCATTACTAATGTATTATAGGGGCCAAACACTTGATGAGACAGACCTAAAGCAATATTTGGGGAAGGTTACTCATGGAATAAACCACTCTTGGCGCTCAAATAGTCCATCATTCCGATACGCACTTCAGGAATCTCAGCATCGTAAGTAAACCCCATTAATATATTGTTAATGCATTACTAATACGTTAAGGCCGAAAACGCCAACGTGATGATACCCATCAGGACGATAGTCAAAGTGTTATTTCAAGTGCCTCGTCTTCTAGCTCACGGTCACGGTCACAATCGACATCAAGATCACGGTCACAAAGGTATGTATAGATATAATACATTAGTAATGTATTACTGATATATTATAGAAGGACTACCCAACCTACCCTTCAGCGTGTTGCCTCTATTACTTCTACCTCACAAGTTCAGGATCTTTCAATTGAGAGATCACGACTAGAACTTCAAGCTGAGGCTGCACGAGTACGGCGAATGGAACTTGAGAATGAGAAACTTGAGCTTGAATTGATTACCCTTCGCGAAGCTGCCCGACGCAGAGCTGATCATCTGGATCATCCATAATCTATAATACATTCCTAATGCATTTTGAATACATTAGGAAACCATTTACTGGCTTTCCTCACTCATCATCGTCATCATCCTCATCCTCGTCATCTGAGATAACCTTAGAAGCCTCCTCTTCTTCATCATCAGTGAAATGGTTCCACACATCACAGGCGTTAGTTGGGTTGGTGGGTGGACAGGCTATAATGCATTAGTAATGTATTGCAAATGCATTCCACATATAACTTGCTCTTCTCTTTGGCCTTCTTGCATCCATTGCACTTGTGAGTGATGGTAGAAATGAGACGCATCTGAGCCTTGTGAGCCTTGATAATACATTAGTAATGCATTATCAATGTATTTGAATAACTTACACTACCGTCCTTCTTCACAGGGAGAAATGGGCGGCGAGGGGCCACACGAGGGCGAGGTTTCTCCTTCTGTGGAGTGTTGGTGGCATCATCATCACCATAGTCAGAGACAGCCTTGCCTTCCTCTTTGGCTTTGACATGGAGGGTATGGTTTCGCATGGTAGCTTCGAAGAACCCTATGTAATGTATTAGTAATGTATTAGAAATGTATTGCAGTACTTACTAGCAGACTCGCGGACGTGATGGGCACTGTTGGTGCCTTTGCGAACTTCAGCAAGCTTAGCCTTGTGAGAGCCAGTGAGGTGAGCCCTCAGATTCCCAGTATGGCTGTAACGGTTCTGTAATGCATTAGTAATGTATTAATAATGTATTAGAAGACTCCACTCATCTTGACTTCACACAGGCGGAATTCAAGATCGCCCAAGAGCTGAGCATCATATCTCTCTTGCTCTGTCATAACGTCCTTGCGACAAAAGAGCTCTCCGGATCCAACAACAAGAAGCCCATCTTCCTAATACATTATTAATATATTAGTAATGTATTAAACCTAAGGTGAAGTTGAAAGTGAAGTTGAATTAGAATTAAACTTACATCTTTGCCAAAAGGCTTCATTCCAATGGATTCATACGTTATCGTCCAGCTTGATCGGCGCCATTGTGGTGGGTGGTGGTGGACTTAGTGATATTGTTGACAGAAGGTAGAAGGTCGGAAGTTGAGGATTTATTTGTGGGGGGGTCAGCCGAGTTTTTTCCGAAAATGGGGTGGGTCAGCTTAGGTTGGGGGGATGCTCGGGTCACCTACGTTCAGATCTTGAGAGTATGTACTTTGTTGGTTGGTTACTTTGGGGCGGGGGGAGTGTTCTTGGTGAGTGGAAAGGAGAAAGAAGGAGGAGGAGGCATGTGTGCCGAGGAGGGAAACTACGTACTGTGGACACAGTTATCTGTGCTTTTGGTGTTATAGGGGTAGACTGGGGACACCCGACAGGCTAGAATACAGCCGACGACGCGAGAAATAGTGGGATGTCGACTTCGATTTCGATTGGCGAGTGAGAGAGTGTCCGAAAGATCGACCGCGTCTTTCGGCTGGGCTGTTACTCTAAGTATTGACATAGACCACCTCCTGGACCGGCTGCGAGCTGGCTGGGCTCGGTGATTCGGTTTTGGATGAGGATGGCTGTCATATAGCCAGCTAGGCTCGGTGATCTATCTGGGATCGTTTGGCTGGACTGGACTGGACTAGGTCGGGCTGTTTGTTGTTATAGGGCTGTAGGGATGGATGGATTGGATTACCTGTTGACGCAGGGCTGTTAGGGCCTGCGTTGGCTGTCCAGACCGTTTGGACGTCTGGGCCCGATGAGGGGGGTGAGTGAGTAAGTGGGTGCTTTCTCTTATATATCCCCCTCGCCACCTACGTCCTTCGCTGTGCGAGCGTTGAGAACACGGGTTGATCGATATGGCGTTGTTTACCCGCAGTGAGGACGTGCCTTACGCGTTTCCTCTCGCGTTTTCTGGGATAGCAAGGAAAGGGAAGGGGTCTGGAGGTCTTTACAGTGCTTTGATGAAAGGTATATGTTCGTGTGTTGGGTTCTATTCTATTTGCTTGGCCTTCTAGTGGCTTCATCACGCGGCGACCTGAGTACTCACTCAACTCGCTTTCCTCTATTTCCGCCTTTCATCTCTCCGTCTGCTATTTTACCATCTGTCATGGTCTCATTCTCGCCCCTCATACCCCCTCTCCTATCTGATACCATCAACCAACACCGAGTCATTGATGAGATGATGCCCCTGTCCTGCAACCCCATCACGGAGCATATGGATATATCCTCAATATCTCTCTGGTTGTGCGCTCCGACGTGGACGACGCCAGCACAAAATGGGAAGGAACAACCCCGTAGTCAGCGGATATCTGTTTACTGGGCCGTTCCTTACCATTATTCAACCCAACCGACAATATGCTTCTTAGGGAAGGCAAAAGCTAAGAGTCGTTCCTTCCCATTATGCAATCCGACTGGCTATATACCTTAATAGGGAAGTAACGATCTATGTTCTTTCCTGGTTTGCAGTCGGAAAACAGGTAGACTGCATTGCATTACATCATCTCTTTTACCCTCGCTCGTATAGCCAACTCATTATTAATTCATCTATATTACATAATGTGTAAGTTATCGTCTACTCTATTCCTTCCCCCCCCACCTTTTCTTCGGGAACGGGAGGACGTTCCTATTTATTCGATATTGATTATGTCCTCACTCTGTCTATACAGCATAGCATAACAACGCAATAATGGACTTCCGCATTCTATCTACATGCCCTCGTTTGCGTGTATTGATCGACTCACCTCAAAAAGGTCGTTCCTGCGATGGGTTCCCGTTCTGCTGATACCACTACGAGCACGACACAGAGGTTGCACAGCCATTTTTCATCTAAGAGGCATAAGAAGCGAGCCGAGCTCTTCCCTCAACCCATTAGCGAAAACTACTTCTCGGATTCGGAATGGGCTCCGTCGATTCGTTGAGAATCTGCAGCTGAAGAGAGCATCGTGCAGAGGCTGTAGCGGCGGAGAGGTGATGATAGTAGCGAGATGGTGATAGTAGCGAGATGGTGATATAAGAGATGCGGTGACAGTAGCGGCGCGGTGACAGCAGCAACTGTGAAGACAGGAGAAGCACTGGGAGCTACCGAAGGACCGGAAGCATTTGGCCCTCGCACCAGCCCATGAAGCCGGGGGGTAGAAGAGGCCGTGTGTAGGTGCAACTGCATTTGTTGGCGATTTTATTGAACCGGATTGAGCTCTTTTTATGTATGAAACTTTTATTGTTAATCTCCCAATCCCCTTTAAGTGCCCTACTTCATATTTGGTCATTCCCTTTGCTGATAAAACCTCGTCATTGCCGCCGTCGTGTCAATTCATACACATATTATTTGGTGCATATCTAGGAGAGGGAGATGGCCCTGCGGGGTTCGATGGGCGAGAGGTCAATGAGATTATTTTTGGTGTGTGTTATTACGAGGTATGTTGCACTGTAGAGTTATTTATGGGCAACGAGGTGGTTGCATTGCAGTCACCATTGAAATCCGAAAGCTACTTCGTGTACAAGATACAATCCTCTTTTGTTACTTTTACTTGTTTTTTTTACTTTATCCCCCTTTTTCTCTCCCTCATGCCTTAACTGGCACGCTGTTCCCACCGTACGTCACCATCTTCGTGACCATATACTCCCCAACACCATACTTCGAACCCTCCCTTCCAAACCCGCTCTCCTTCACTCCCCCAAACGGCGCCGCCGGATCACTGATAAGTCCCGTATTAACCCCAACCATCCCAACCTCCAACGCCTCCGCCACTCGCCCAACCCTCTGGATATCCTGCGAGTAAAAGTACCCCGCCAACCCAACCTCGGACGCATTAGCCAGATCAATAACCTCCTCCTCAGTCTCAAACCTGAACAGCCCCGCCACCGGCCCAAACGTCTCCTCATTCGCAAGCTTCATCTCCGCACTCATCCCCCCCAGAACCGTCGGCGCATAAAAGTTCGCCCCGAGGTCAGGCAGCTTCTGCCCGCCCGCCAGCAGCTTCGCGCCCTGCTTAATCGCGTCCTGCACGTGCTCGTCCACCTTGGCGATCGCCTTCGCGCTGATCACAGGGCCGTGCGTGACGCCCTTCTCGAAGCCGCTGCCGAGCTGGAACTTGGCCACCGCGTCGACGAAGGCGGACGTGAAAGCGTCGTAGATGCCGGCCTGCACGTAGATGCGGTTCGCGCACACGCAGGTCTGGCCCGAGGAGCGGAACTTGGAGGTGATGGCCCCTGCGACGGCGGAGTCGAGGTTGGCGTCGTCGAAAACGATGAAGGGCGAGTTGCCGCCGAGCTCGAAGGAGAGCTTCTTGAGGGTGGAGGAGGATTGCGACATGAGCAGCTTGCCGACGCCGGTGGAGCCTGTGAAGGAGACCTTCTTGATCGTGGGGGAGGTGCAGATGGTTTTTCCTACGGCGGGCGTCGTGTCGACGGAGGCGGTGATTACGTTGACGACGCCCTTGGGGACGCCGGCACGTTGGGCCAGCTCAGCTAGAGCAAGAGCCGTGAAGGGTGTCTCGCCGGGGGCCTTGCAGACGACGGTGCAGCCGGCCGCGAGGGCGGGGCCGACTTTACGTGTGATCATGGCGGCGGGGAAGTTCCACCTGTGGTCCGCTAGTATCGTATTCTAGTTTACTGGTTGGATGGGAGAGAACATACGGTGTAATTAGTCCGCACACTCCAACTGGCTCCTTGTATGTCGCGACCCTGTTCCCAGCCACACTGGCCGGGATGGTGTCGCCGTACACGCGCGGCGCCTCCTCGCTGAACCACTCAAAGAAGTTGGCCGCGTAGGTAGCCTCTCCGCGCGCGTCTGCGAGCGGCTTCCCATTCTCCCACGTAATCAGAGTTGCGATATCCTCTTGATTTTCGACCATCAGGTCGTACCACCGGCGCAAAACCTTGGAGCGCTCGCGGCCCGTCCACGTCTTGAAGGACTTGAAGGCTTTCGCGGCAGCGGCGATGGCGACTTCCGTATCCGCGCTGTCCATTTCGGGGACGGTGCCGATGACTTTGCTGTTTGTTGGGTCTGTAGGAGGGTTAGCCGGGGTGTCCTGGCGGATGATAGGGGAAGTATGTACCATAGACGTCAAAGGTCTTGCCTGACTTTGCCTTCACCCACTCGCCGTCAACGAAGTTAACATCGAGCTTGAGCAGCGACGGGTCGGACAGCTGCAAAATGTTAATCTTCCGTCTCACCACTTCCCCGCACTGCTTGCCATAGCCAGGGAACCCACCTTTGGGACATTATGGTTATTCATTGTGGAAGCACGTCTCGTCTGGAGAACTGGCAGCGTAGATCGTTGAAACTGAGACTTTCTAGCTACACGCAGAGCAACAGAAGGCGATGATTTAAAAAGAGAACTGTTCATTGCGAACTGCCGCGGCTTCGGCGACGATGACCCCGCACGATATATAAGCGCTACACTAGGAGCTTACACAACACACCGAGAGTCGCTGGGCAGCGATAAAGAACCGGAAGAGCGTATATGAGGGTAATTAATTGGGTTATAAAGTGAATAAGTGAAGCTGGGGTGGAATTGACATATATATGTCGTCGTTGAGGTAGAAGTTCTTTCTTGTATCTCTCTGATGGGTGAGCCGCGACTCAGATGACGCAGTGTCAATCGGGAGACGAAATGGAGCGAAATGCGGAGTACATCGGAATGCGGGGCTGGCTTATGTAAACTACCCGACACGGTGTGGGGAAAAAAGGGGAGCAAATGGGAAAACCCCTCACGGATAACGCGATAACAAGCATTTCTCCAATTATTGTAAAATCGGGCTTGGCTCAAAATGGAAGTTCTATCCTGGATGATGGCTATAGTACAGGGAAGGCTTGTCTCGAAAGAGAAGTTCTATCCTGCATGATGGCTCTAGAATGATAGTTCTATCTTGAACCTACTACCTGAATGGTAGTTATGTTCTACCCCAAATCATGACTCTGAAATGGCGGGTGAAGACGGGGAGAAGAGGAGATGACCCTAAATCTTGGAAGGGGTCTTGAGGTTTGAGGCATATCAACTCGTACGGGGGTTATAGATAGCATTTACGTGCCCAGGTATTCTTCTCATAACTTCACGGCCATAAATTCCATGGCGTATCATATTTAAGAGCAGTAATCTGCATTTCGATGATAACACATTCTCCACATGTTTTATTTTAGATAAACTATTCTCACTTAACATAACTCCTTATCCGCCTGAATGACCTCAAACCTCCGGATCCACACCCCGGCAGTTGACATAATCAGCCCCAAAGAATAGATAAAAAGAAAAACCATATTAACTTTTATCAACTTTTATCACCCCCTTATCAATTGCCCAGTCCCACCAACGTCCTAGAACATCAAGTCAGCTCTGGATTTACCACGGACATTCATTCGAGACAACCTACACCACCCGCATAACATCTCTGCCGACCCTTTCATCATCTCTACAGGCAGCACACCCCGCGACGACAGCAGTCGACGGCCCCTTCATTGCAGATGTCGCCATATGTGGAAAAAAACCGGTACTTGGGGGGGCATGGTTGACATCTTGGGCCTACCCCGAAGTTATCGTTAGGGATGCATGGATCTAATGTGGGCTGCGCTGCGGGCGGCAATGCATTGGCAGAGACGAAGAGGGCGACGAGAACGAGGAGGGATGGAGCGAAATGCATTGTGAATTGGTGCCGGAAGAAGCAGGCCAAGGTATGGGAACTGGATCTGTGAAGTTGGATCTGGAGCTGTGATATTGGGACTGGATTGATGGCGAATAATTACTTCAAGATTATCTCAGAGGCGGAAATAGTTTCTATTTCTATAAGCAGATATGTTTTCTGGAATTTGGAAGATGAGACAAACAGGGAAGGAAAGGCACGTATACAGAATGTTCTGAAGACTCACATTTGGTGCTGGGGCGTCGGACAGCGTCATAAAGAAGTAACACCAAATGGTGATCATCCTGTATATTCTGCAACTTCCCGTCCAGAATGGCCGCTATAAAGCCTCACCGAGGGCTCCACGAAGATAATATTTATAGCTTGTAACTTACTCATGCCGTACCATGGGTTTGGTTTGTTTCAACACGAAATTATTTCAGTATTTATTATCATCAGGAGCCCAATTCCAAATACACAAAGTCATGGCATGCCTCCGCTCCAAGGATTTGAGACCTTCAGATCCTCGAATAACTGTAGATATGTCGGTAAACGGGTGTGCCTATCTACCTCCCCGAACTAACCAAGGAGAAACGAAGAGGGCGGCAAAGTCGTGCAAGATAGTTGTGAGATGCATGATGAGTAACGGGGCGGCTTTTGTGTTTGTGGGGGTTGACCAGCACGAAGCGATCACCGGAACTCGAACAGTCGCATATAATGGCATATCGGCCTATTAAATACTCCCAGAACAAAAGAAATATGTGGTTTCCGGGGAAAGACAACGGGAAATGGCTGACGATGCAAGGTTGCAGTGCCATTGGAAAGTCTCCCATCTCGATAGCTAAATATACAACTGCGTCATGACCGGGTCTTTTACGCAACTAACCGCATACGTAGATTCCGAATAAAGATATAAGGGCGGACCTACAGAAATCTCACACTAAACCCACACATATATCTTGCCCCCGACCAAAACCCCGAGAGCTGAGATTCAGATCCCTGGAACACCAGAGCCGTGTCAACTGACAATGCCGGCGGCCCCACAGCACCTTATTCGTTCTGGATGCAGGGCGGGACGACATGGGAACGACCAAATTTCCAACGACCACCAACATGACACAGGAAATAATCTGAATACCCAACTACTTTGATCAGCAGAAGATCTGGTAACATTGGAATCCGATACACAGAAGCTGTCAGATCAAGAGCGAACTGGTGCCCATCATGGCGCCAACTGCAGTTTATAGACCTCAAGCTCGAAGTTGGCATTCTGCGGCTACAGAGGTAGAGAGGACCGTGACCTCGAGGAGAGCGGTACTGGGGCGCATGGTAGCGAGCCACAGGACTACGGTTATGGTGGGGAGATGAAAGGCTGGACTTGGTTTTATGATAGATACTACTTGGATTCGGAGGAGGCGAGTGTGCCTTTGCTCCGAGAATGTGGGGGGAGGCATGGAGGGGTATGTAAGTGCTTCTAACTTGATAGGCACTGCCTGCCGCTCAAGAATACGACCCGTCTATCAATTTAATCATCTAGATTTTGAGAAGTGGCTAAACACTGAGAGAGCTAGACAAAGACGCTTTCATTGGTAGATGCAGCGATTAACTAATAGCGACCTCGAGCTTCTAGATAGAGAGGTATGCCCTGAAATAACGTCAATTCTACATGGACGCATTTTTTATAGACTCAATCCTCGAGACCTCAAGACTGAAATAATATAACCATGTCGATGGACGGGCACCCCGTGACTACCAATGCCCTATACTACTACATCAGCTCTAGCCACAAGGAGGGATGACATATATCCAACCCACATTTCAACACAACATACCGCCTCCCAAGCACCTCTCTCTACTTCTTGCAGCACACGCCACTGCAACACTGGGTAGCAAAATTGCAGTTGCTAATAGGTAAGGGTCTGAAAATGTTGTAGCCCGTGCGACACTGTGAGCAGCCTTTGAGAATCTGCCCGAAGTTGTTGATGGGATAACACCCAGGTTCTTGAGCTACGGCTGCCGAGGAAGAGGAGATAAACAGGGCGGTGAGGGCTAGGACTGAGGCGAGTAGACGCATCGTGAGTTGAGTTCGTGATGAGATGGCGAGGTGTGTTGGTAAATAGGAAGTAAGCTTGCGGTATTGGATCTGGATTGCTGATGGGGATTTATTATACAACTTAGAGCGGGAATATAGCATCTATATATACTTCCCCGAAGACGCGTCTATAGATCTCAGACAATGAAGTAAGGAAGGGGCTGTTATGCACACCGCATCGATTTTCTATCCCTTGCATTTGACGGTATGAAGCTGGAGGTATAAATCTGAATCAAAACTTATGAGATCGCCCAAGTGTGAACTTCGTCGATCCAGTATCACAGAACCAATGGCGGTGCCACATGACATCAATCAGGACTGTTCTATGTCATTCAGCCTCGACCTTGCATACGACTCTCATTGTGGTTGTTTTTGCAGCGCTTACAACCATGGTTGCACACCCCAAAGCTATTGTGGGTGTAGCAGGTGCGCGCCGCGGAGGTGGTAGCCATGAGAGCAGCGATGCTAAATAGGAGGGTTTAGAGGTGCATGGTTGGATGGTTGAATGGGGCGGAATGGACTGGATGGACTGAGGAGTGAATATGTGGATTTGTATTGGTGGTAGGATTGGATAGATCTGTGCGATGACGAACATCTTGAATAAGGGGAGAAGAGCTCTTACTTATTTCTGAGGGGGTGATCAGGCCTTTGGGCGGAGAGAAACATGGTCCTGCGGAAGACCTGAAGCGTCTCACTTTCTCGAGCGGGAAAATGCGACAAGTCTCACCGGCGGTAGCAAGACTTTAAGATGCGATGAAACACGGCAACGACGTAGCCTCTTTAGGCTGTTAAAATGTCTCAGTTTACATTAGGGAGGTTGTATCGGATCTCGATACGGTACGGTGGGGTAAAGGGGTGTGCGACTTAATTTCCTCGAATTGGTCGGCAGTGGGTGTACAACTTAATTTCCTCAAATTCCTCGGCGACGTGTGCGACGTGTGTGGTGTGACCTATTTGTTTCTAATGTGATATGGAGAAGGCAGGGCGACGATTAAACGTACAATAATAGCTCGGAATTCAAAAGGGCCAAGGCGGGCGCATACTGTTGGTGACTTATTGATAGACTTGGAGTCTGCTGGGTTTTTAAATGACAAGTTAGCTGGGAATTCTAAAACGGGTATCAAAGTAACTGAATACGTAACACTGTGCATCTACCATCCAACTGTGACTTTGGGTTACGATTTACTCCTTTGCAGCCGCGATGATCATAACCACAGACTTCACAATAATGGAGATAAATGTGTAACGGAGGAAGATGGGAAACTACTGTTCAGGCAACCCGTACTGAAAGATTTGACAACGCTGATCAGCTGGGGAAGCAGAGAAGCAACGCTAAAACAATTATATTGGGGCCACGCTGACTTTGGACGTTGTTGGACCGGGCTTGTGACTGATATTGAGAAGGGGCGTTCTGATGCTGTAGTGTTTACTACTGTACTGGCGAGAAGAGTTCACGAACAACTAACTTCTTCTGTGTTCTATAGAGGAACAAAAGAGCAAATAAAGTTAATATTAAATCTAAAAGCATACAGTATATGCATATAATCTATATTAAGAATTTCATAGGGTGAAAAGATGCCTTAACTATTAGGGCGATGGTCTATCTGATGTGAAACCTTAACGAGAGCATTAATTAATTTAGAGTAAGCATAAAGAAAACAAAAAAATGTATATATGGAGGTGGACCAGATTCGAACCAGTGATCTCGTGGTCTGGTGTCATCTTGCGATGTCCTCAACTCGTTTGATCTCTCCTGATTCCTTTTACACTGGATAGCTTGTGAGACCGAGAGAATTGGCTGAACTAAACTCCGTAGCCAGCCTCACAAGACTTACAACGCTCTCTCTACGGGAATGTAACCTCCTAGATGAACCCAGATGTCCACAACTTCGAGTTTACCCATTCGGGTTGCTGATAGTATGGAAGAATCAGGCGCGTACCGTTACGCCAAACCACCCCGATAGTTTTGGTGGGGTTATAACCTTTTGGCATGTTTGGTGGATTCTGGGGATTACTCACAAGCTGTGGATTCTCAGGGGATAAGGAAGCAAAAGAGAGCAAAGAGTACACTCGCAGCTATCCTTTAGGCGAAACTGTAGCGACGATTTGGAAAGAAGGGAGCACAGAGACGTGGAATTATATTCAACTTTCCAAGCGTCTCCTAAATATTGTTTCCAAGACATAAAGGGGCCTTGGTATTTAAACACCCCAATCAATAAAGGACAGGCCTCCATCCTTCCTGATATCCAGAAAGGGCAAGCCCGTTTATCCCAGACCCTATCAATCAAGAATAGCCTTCCAGCCCTTCCTCCTCACAAACCCAACGACCCCAGCCTCCCTCATCACATGCTCTGCTTTCATCCCCGTCACCACACTTCTCTCCTCATCCACGCCCTTAACATAGAACGGCTCGAACCCTTCCATGCCACCTCCTAGCCCCTTCTTCCTCTCCCAAATCTCATCCTTCCCCGCCCTGCAAAACCCCGACCCCTCTCTATCAAGACACAGAAACCACTTCCGCTGATACAGTGACCCAACCGTGTTTTCAGCTCCTGGATATGCATTTACGCGACGCACCTCCTTCTTCTCAACCTCCCTCCTTTCCCATTCCGGCGCCCATTCGGCATCCACAATGTCGGCTACAGGTATAGCCGCATCGCCCTCCTCTCCCTCCGACGACGATGTCTCCATGACTTTCACAAACCGCCTCTTCTTCCTCCTCACTGGCGCCCGTGGCTCATGTAGATGCCGCGACCCAGGCGCAACGAACATATCTAGTGTGTACCCCTCCGGCAATCTCGCGCCATGCAATCTAATCCTGATCTTCCTCTGCCCAAACGCTTCCACAAGCTTCGAATTCTCAGACACCCCCTCCTCCCCCCTCCCTTCTCCTTTCCCTACCTCCTCCCAACCTGACGACTGCGACCCGTCCGCCGAACCCGGATCCCTCTCTGGGCCCTCCCCCCCACGCCGCGGTAGCACTTCATAAATTCCTGCATCCCACACCAACATCGAACCCCCACTTCTAGTTGCCCCCTCCACCAAATGGCTACGCACGGTATGCACTCTCGTCTCCGTCGCAAGGCGCACCCGGCGCTTGCTGTTAGGGTCCCCCGGCACCCCGAATGGGATGGCCCAGCTGAGGCTGCTAGTGGCGGAGAACTGGAGGCGGAGATCGTAGTGAAGGCCTGCGATGGGGTGATCGTGTTGATGGATTACGAAGAGGTGGCCGCGGGATGTGAGATGGCGGTTATGGAGGCTGTGGAAGGCGGGGAGGGGGGGGGGAGGAGGGGGGATGTGCGTGGGGTAGGGGGGTATTTGGAAGTGGGAGAGGTGATCGTGCTTGGTGCGTTTGGTGGCGGGGGGATAGGGGTCTTCTGTGGAGCTGAGTCGACGCCGCGTGTGTTTGGCTCTATTTTGCTGGCTGGGTTCCCTCCGACTGGATCTCGGTGGTGATATAGGTGCCAGTAAAGAATTTGGAGGGCCGACGTCTTTGGGTTGGTGAGGATCCACAATAGGAGATCTATCTTCTGATGAACTTTTTAAACATGGCCTGGATAATATATTAACAACAAGGGACGGATGAGAAGCTTGGTTCTTCCCACTCTGTGGCTGATTGGTGCCGTTTTGCTGCCTCGTGCCTTGAGGGCATGGCGGCGCGTTGGTCACCCATGGATCTGGAGGGTCCAGATGCCTCCAATAGATAGTAGATTTAACTCCTTGGATTGGACATCATCGGCGAAAACACAGTAACCCAAAGATAAATTGTGGCCGTGTCGTGGCCTGCTTAAACCCGTGATCTAGACATAAATTTGACGGTCGACGTTCCGGTGGCGACGATGCTTATCACCGACGAGACTAACTAAAATATACCCACCGACTAGTACAGCAAATCCACTTCAGAAAATACACTTATTTGAGCGGGATATATACATCTAGATCTATCCTACAGAATTCTTACACGTAATTCGTACACATATTTATCTCCCCATATTCAGCTCTCCTTTCTGCGCACTAAACTGCTCCCCTCTTCCTTCGCATCGTAGGGCTTCGTAGGGCTCCTCCGGATTATAGTCTTCTTCTGACCCGAAGGAACAGACTTGTATAGAACGCTCTTCCTCTCATTCGGATCCACCTCAGGCGCAAACTCACTCCAGAAACTCTTCTTCTTGCGCTCCTTCCCAGCGTCCTTCGCGCCCACTTCTCCGGCCTCCTCCCCAGCCTCCCCCTTCTGTAAACCTTGGCCACCCTCTCCAGGATACTTCTTCCCGCTTTCCGCCCACTCCTTATCCTCCACAATCTTAACAATTCGAATATTATGTTTCCCCCTCCTTAGTACGAGCATCTCGTCGCCAACAAGGAATTTCTTCGTATCCGCGATAAGCCAGTTCTTGATCTGCGTGAACTTCAGCTCTGCCTCATCCATTGCCTGCTTCTTCTGGCTCGATGGGCCGCTGATATACAAGCTTCCGTTAGAAACAAGCCTGTGCCCGTCGGACGCCGACTCTGCCAGCCCGGCCGCGAACGCGATCTTGCCGATTGACTTGTTAAGCACCGAGCGCGGGAGCGTGATGTTGATGCTGGGCGCATTGTTAAGGGTTACGGGAGTGGGTCCCTTTTTCACCGATTCCGCTGTGGCGTTGTCATTAGGTGTCTCAATAAGACTCGATAGCGACGGCTTCCCGAACAACAGGCGGTGATTAGCCTCCGCAGCCTTGGCCTCCGCGGGACCGTGAATGAGCTCTACAAAGTTCCGCGCGAGCACATGCTGCGCCTTGCGCTCGTGCGGCGCCTGGTTGTGTGCTTCGACTATCGCATCGATCTCGGGAGAGGGGATGAAGGTGAAGTAGCGGAGGTAACGCGGCATGTCGGCGTCGGCCTGGCGCATCCAAAAGCCGTACAACTCGAACGTGCTGGTGAGCTCCTTATCGAGCCAGACGGCGTTTCCGGCAGACTTGCCGAATTTCGCGCCAGCGGCCGTTGTCAGAAGCGGGACGGTGAAGCCGAATGGTTGCGCGATGTCTGCGTCCTTTCCGGCCCGCACGTCGGGGTCGGGGTGGTTTGCCGAGATATATTTTACGGCGTTGAGGCCTGCAACGATGTTGCCGTACTGATCCGCACCACCGATTTGCATTTGAATGTCTTTGGTGTTGTACATGTGCCACCAGTCCCAGGCCTGAAGCACTGGGTAGGAGAACTCGGCATATGACATTCCGTCACCCTTGCTGAGCTTGTTCTTAACAGTGTCCCTCGAAAGCATGGTACCTAACCGCATGCCAGGGCCAATGATCTGTAGAAGCTCAATGACCGTGAGTTTATTTGTCCAGGTGTTGTTGTTGACCAGCTCCCGGTGCCATGCCCATTCCCAGTTGTAACCGAACTTGCGGCCGTACTCCTCCACGTTGACCCAGAGCTTCTTCAGCTGGTAGTGCATATTGACCATGTTTGCCGTGCGGACGGCGCTGTGTTCCTTCGTGCGAGTTGTGAGACGGCCTGTTGGGTCGCCAATCTTCGCCGTGGCGCCGCCGAGGAGGGATACGCTGTGGTATCCGTGGAGGTACATCCAGAAGAGGGACATAAGTGGGAGGAGGTGGCCGATATGGAGGGAGGATGCAGTCGGGTCAATGCCTACGTATGCCCCAACGCGTTTATCTATCATCAGATTGTCGATGGTATCCCGGTTACTATGGCTCTTGTTAGCAGTCGCGCCGCGGTGGGTAGATTAAGGGGGCAAAGTTACCCCGTGGTTTGATGGACCAGCCCTCGCTCCTCTAATATGCTCAGCATAGACTTTTGATTCCCCGCTCGAATCTCTTTTGCCTTCTCTCCCCAGGCCTTTTCTGCATCGGCAACCTTCGCAAGGTACTTCATGCCAATATATCGCCGACCCGTCGCGCCGTGCGGTCTCGTCGACCGAGCAGCCGTTCTGCCGCATTGGCAGAGTCTTTGCTGGGACGCACTTCGGAGAAGGGATGAGGAGGCCATGATGGCTGGTAATGAGCGTGTAAAGGCCAGTCCTACGGCGCAAGTGGCATATTAACTGTAGTGAGGCTTTCACAAGACGACGACGGAGGTCTGTAAGGCTGAGGGCGAGGCTGTTGAAAATTAGCTATTATTATTACGGGACAGGACAGCGACCAAGTGCGTTTCATGGATAAAATCACGTGATTAATGAATTGGAGAATTGTGGGGCACAAGTACTTGACAGAGCAGGGGTACATTGTTACCCCGCTACCCGCACCCTTCAGAGTAGGTGAGCATCAAGTACCCCTCATAACAGTGGTACTTCCTCACTTCTCAACGCTCATTGATATTACGGACTGGTTTAAATATTAAAATATCAGTCTTGATGTCTATAGCTGGGCAAATATAAAGTAGCAATGCTCGTACTCGAGTGCAAAAGTTAATTATCAACTGAGACTTCCACAATTCGATAATTCGCTGTTAACCCCCACATGTCGTCCGGCGTTCCTGGAACCTAGCCTCAAACGGGAAATATTTGGCTCCATATCGTGCATCTGCTTACCAGGCTCAGAAGACGGAACATCTCACGCCGCAAATCCATATTGGCAGCATGAAGCTGTCTTAACAGGTAAATATTTGCTCCTTTGTCTTTACCATCTTCATTTCCCCCCTAAACCATTCATTTTTGAACCATTATAATTATATTTACTAAGCGGAATCATGGAGGTATTTCAGGCCCAGTACATCCCCGATCAGGAGGATCCGAAACCGGAACATCTGTTCGCTGGTATGACCACCAAGGCACTGATTTCGTCTTGGCCGCCCATTGGTCAGGTGACGGAGACTTCAAAAGAGAAAATCCCCTTCACGGTCCTTCTGGAAACTGATGAAGGAGGCGTCTCTGCAGCTTGGGAGGTTGCGGTTTGGTACTCATCGGGCGACTCCTGGAAGGAGACTGTTCTGTCAAGGGAGGATGCTGTCAACAAACCAAAATCAGTAGAGAGCCGCTTCCATTCGTACTTCACCGGGTCATTGGATACCACATCCACCATTACCTTCACAATTAAGTTTAGGAACGCCGGAGAGGAAACATGGAAGTGGGTTAAGGAGCATCAGGGTATTGGCGACGGTGTTGTTGTGTGGAAAGGCCAAGCTGCGCCAACTGCACCCGTGGAACACCTAGGAGAGCTCATTGAGACCCTGAACTCCGAGTTCAAGGCCCAGAAGGTGAGGAGCCAATCCCCGAATACCGAGTTGTGGAGCGTGGAGGCTGCCGTTGCCCCAGCCGAAGGAGAGAAATCGACTTTCTCGAGCACTAAGATTGGGAAACCCTGGTCAGGGGATTTTGTGCGGTGGTTCGCTCTTATAAGGACTTGGACTGCATGGTTGGCTCCGCGACAGGGCTCCAATTTCGAGCTCGATAAGGAGGCCATAGTTTGTTCCTTCCTGGAACGGAGAGGTGGAAGACATCTGGTATTCCTGGCTGTCAGCGGGATAGACGATGTATCTGCTCTTTTCAGGAGTGATGCTGCAGGAAATATAACACTAGAGGCACGAAACGATGGGCTCAAAGCCGGCACTGCTCGGATTATCGTGGCCCTTGGGAACGATTTTGAATCCGCCAACGCTGCAGCGATGTACCAAGCTCGAGACCTCGTGCAAAATCTGTCCCTGGCTACAAGTGAAGAAAAGCAGGAGCTTAAGGCGCTCAAAGATGACGTTAAACCTCAGTGGATGGAGAACTGGTTTGATGGCTTGACTTACTGCACATGGAACGGCCTTGGGCAGAACCTCACCGAAGAGAAGATTTTTAACGCCGTCGACACCTTGGCAGCAAACAATATTAACATCTCCAACCTCATCATAGATGATAACTGGCAGTCTGTCGAGACCCCTGCCGGATCAGAAAACCAGTTTCAGCAGACCTGGCTCGAATTTGAAGCGAACACCACAGGTTTTCCAAATGGCCTCAAAAACACCGTGACGAATATTCGCTCGAAGCATCCTAACATACAGCACATCGCGGTTTGGCATTCTCTGATCGGCTACTGGGGAGGGATCTCTCCCAACGGGAAGATTGCACGGGACTACAAAACCGTTGAGGTCGAGCGCGAAGATTCTCTTCCGGGGAATCTTCCCATGGACGGGAAAATGACTCTCGTCGCTCCGTCGGATGTCGGGAAATTTTACAATGACTTCTACAACTTCCTCACCGACTGCGGCATCGATGCCGTCAAGACAGACTCCCAGTACCTGCTTGACACCCTGACCTCAGCTTCCGCCCGCTCAAGCCTAACCCACGCCTACCTCGACGCCTGGTCCATAGCCAGCCTGCGTCACTTCAGCGTCAAAGCCATCTCATGCATGTCGCAGACGCCCAACATAATCTTCCACTCACAGCTCCCCTCCAACCGACCCCCCATCCTCGTCCGCAACAGCGACGACTTCTTCCCCGAGATAGAGAGCAGCCACGCCTGGCACGTCTTCACTAACGCCTCCAATGCCCTCCTCACTCAACACCTCAACGTCGTTCCCGACTTCGACATGTTCATGACCGTCCATGAGTACTCCGCCTTCCACGCCGCCGCGCGCTGCGTCTCCGGCGGGCCCGTCTACATCACCGACGTCCCAGGCGAGCACAACATGCCCCTAATCAACCAGATGACCGGCCCCTCGCCCGCGGGCAAATCAGTCATCTTCCGCCCCTCCACCTTCGGCAAGACAAGAGACCCTTACCAGGGTTACCAGGACCCCGTCCTCCTCAAGATCTCCACCTACCACGGCGCCGCCATCACAGGAACCGGAATGCTCGGCCTCTTCAACACTACCTCGCGCCCCGTAAACGAGCTGCTCCACCTCTCACTCTTCCCCGGCGTCATCGAGGCCCAGCTTTACGTCGTCCGCTCCCATGTATCAGGATTCGTTACGCCGCCGCTACAGCTCGTCGATTACCGTCCTGAGAGCCTCATATACGCCTCTCTTGACGTCCGTGGATATGATATCCTCTCTGCTTTCCCACTGCGCGGGTTCGTAAGGCCGTCGAGCGAGGAGACGCTGTGGGTGGCGAGTCTGGGACTGTTGGGGAAGATGAGCGGCGCAGCCGCGGTGGTGTCGTCGGAGATGACGCTCCTTGAGACTGGGCGCGTTGAGATTGTTTCGTCGCTGAAGGCGCTGGGTGTGTGGGGTACGTGTATTTCGTTGTTGTTGTCCACCCTTGATGCGTGTTGCTTTTCTAGAAAACTTGCACCATTCAATTTCCCCCCTTTTTAGCCCCTTCACCCCCTAGCAGCTAAACTGACACCTCCTAGGAATATACCTTTCCAGCCTCCCTTCCATCAAGGCCTCCCTCGAATCAAGCATTCTCATTACCATCCTTGGCCAGGTAATCCCCTTCCCTGCCGTGAGCATCAGCGCCCACAGCCCCAATGTCCTTGAGGTTGACATCGAGCGCGCCTGGACCGAGCTCGGCCTCAAGGCAGGCTACAGCAACGAGGTGCAGGTTAAGCTTTCGATCCTGGCGTGAGGGTACCTGGCGTAGAGTTTATGATTGGGTAGTGGGCTGTGAGGTCATAAACAGTGGACGAAATGAAACAGAAATTTGGGCTAGCAAAATGATAGTGTTATAGCATATTTCTCATATAGGCCACTTCTCAATCAATTTGGATAGCCACATAATCTTAAAAAAAACACCATGAGAATACACTAATTTTATATCTTTAGCCTCGTTACTGACTCATTACAAGCCCAGTCCTGAAATTCGGAGTAGAAATATGAGCTATAGTTACACACTCTCTAACTCAGCAGCAGAGATAACAATCTTTAGTGAGCTTCTTCCTCATATATCGAACATCCCAACTTGTCTGCATCTATATGAAGGACAAGCCTCTGAACACCCCAGCCTATCTACCAACCATCCCACCCAATCACCTCTCAAACCCTGCCCCGGATCGAAGAGCTCATGCCACGGCAGCCCCTAGGAGGCCTCCCAAGCCTTGAAGAGAACAGAAATCTCAAGATTGATGGTAGTTACGACAGCCATGGTCATAGAGAAAAGCAATCGACGGCAAGCTTCGCAGATCCTGGAGCCGTCGAAACCCAGAATAACGGCGGTACCGATAACAGCCCTGGCGACGGAGAAATGCAGCCGATCCCAGCTGGCCCACAGATTAGAAGGGGATAAAATACCCAATCAAGACGTCCAAAAAGACCTATGTCCCGAGCTAGTAAGCTGGAGTGCGGCGTGACCTTCGGGACCTGGAGGCAGCACAATGAAGCGCAAAAATCGGAGAACTACGTTGTCTTTGGCTCTCATAGTCGGGGCTCTGCCTTGAATTACCGCGTCTATCAAACACGCAATAAGGGAGGAAAATTACCGGAGAATGTTGCGACAGGCCCTGAGAATCAAATGGTGAAGGCCGCAGACGTGGTATTAGCCCACCATGTTGTTCGTCTGAGCAAGAGGCACTTGAGAGAGTATATAAGACAACGTGGAGCCACCTGGGAAGAAAACGAGACTGAAGAAGTCACACTGGCACAGGATTCAAGAGCGGTTTATAGCGCAACACACACCCGCACCCCCTCCGGACTTACGACAACGGTCGATTTCCCTGCTGTGGGCCCGGCTCCGGCGCTTCTGTGCAGTTCAGCTTTGGCTCCGACAAAGGCTTCCGGCGACACAGATGACCGCTTTGACAAAAAAATACCAAGATGAAGACCCCATGGAAGTTGCCGCCAGCGGGCCCGGCGACGCCATTGTCAGAGATGGCCATGCCCTTAACACCACGACGGCGGCCGCACAGCATGCCGCAGATCCAACCCCCTCTACTCTTTCCAGACCTCATCCCATGGAAATAACCGGGGATGGTGACTTGACTTACATGACGATCACAAAGGGGGTATTTGTAGGACTTTATATCTACGTCGAGATAAATTACCACTGAGTTGATGGAGAAATATGCATAGCATGCCTTATGCTAGTGCCTTTGGCACCCTGGATGCCCATCGAAAGCTTCATGCAGAAGAGGAGGTGGAAGCCTGTGGGTTCAGCTTCATAGAGGCCCTCAGCGGGCCCTTGGTGGGAAAGTTTGTTGCAGACACTGGGGTTTGCAAGCTCGACGGTGTTGAGTTCGCAAGGCTCGTGGTTCTGGAAACCCTTTAGAATCTATTAGGGCCTTGGTGTAGTCCTTGCTGGTGGTACTTCGGGGGGATACTTGCGCCTTGCCAGCAATTAGAATCAGGATTCTGAGCTATTACATTGTTTCGCTATGTGGTTCGGGAACAAAGGTAAGGGGCATAGAGGGTTGAGGCAGCATGACCTTTGTGCGTTCTTTTCCAGGCTAATCGACAGATTTCTTTATTTTAGGTCGACACTGCCGAATATACAATGCAGATTCGAGTTTTACATTTAAGGCTTAAAGCCGTGATGTCAGCCGGTGATGTGCCAAGCTAGCTGAGTTGACTCCAGTGCTCCGAACGACATGTGTCAGTCTAAACATAACCAATATATAGTTATATTACACACGTCCTTCGACCTACAGCAAAGAGCACCCGCCTTTGTTCATATTTTGCATTTTGATATGTATGGGTAGTTGTTGCCAGAGAGAAGTTATCGCCACGGAGGCGAGGCAAACCACAAGGACGGGGATACAGATTGTTGGGATCTATGCAGTACCTATTTAAAGAGTGCATTGGGAGATGGTTTTGTGAGAGAGGTGCTAAATTACTACTTTTATTTCAATCCTACTTCCGACGTATCCAATAACTCCTCCGCCAGCTTCCGCAACTCGTCTTTTGCCTCCACATGATGTCCATCTTCTAGAAACGTTACAACCTCAAAATCAATCAGCTTTGCCACATTCCCCCTGATGATGATATTGTATCTATTCAAATCGCCATGAACAACTCCCACACCATGCAGTTTCTCAACAGCCTCCCCACAAGCCCTCAAATCCCCAACCCCCGGATGCCGTCCCTGCAACTCCTCCATAAGAAAGCCTATAACCCGCTCCTCCTCCTCCTCATAAACATACCCCACAAACCCAGGCGCAAGACCAAACCCGCGATCCCTCAGAGCACCATACACCCGAACCTCCCTCTCAAGCGCCTCAAGCTCATGCCTAAACCTCGCAATCTTAGCCACGCACACCACCCCCTCCACAACCACCCTCGCCACCCTCTCACTGATCCGCCCGCGCCGCTCCAGCTCCACGACATCGAATCTCCGGCCCACGCACGCAGCGACAGAGCGCCCATCCAGTCTATGCGGCATAAACTCATCGACCGTGCACTCCACCGCCCCATCTTTCCGTCTAGCAGTAAGCGTGCGCCATCCCCCGTCCCACCCAGGGAGTCGCCGCAGGTGCGACAGGATGCGAGAACCCTCCGTCCGGTCGTTGGGGGGGACGATATAAGTATCTAGCACTGAGACGTAGATGACGCGCTTGCCGCGCCGGATGCGGTATAGGTAGTCGCTTTCTTCGAGATCGAGGGATAGGAGTTCTTCGCGCTCGGTCATGGTTGGGGTGGGAGTCGTGGGCGAAGGATGGGATGTGATATGATGATGTGGCGGCGAGGACACTGGGAGTGTGGGCTGCGTGGAAAATGTGTCGGAAATAGCAAGAGGCGTGTTCCCCGACGGCTGCTTGCCAGGGGATCCGTTACGTGGCGGGAGAGACTACATGTGCTGTAGCTACTTTGGTATCTCTCGCGGTGCCGGGTTGAGTTGTATGGGGATGGGCGGTATGTGTTGTATGTACGTCGAGTAACTGGGCGACCCAGCCGGCCATTTACTTCTCGACGGAGATTTCTGGATTGGCGAACTCCGAAATGTACAACAGCAACGTTTATAAGAATTAGGAGAGCATGCTACTACGTTGTTTAACGAATTGTTGATATACATCCATGTCAAAAACCATACACCAGTTTCCCGAGTATCTCAAATAAAAAAGGCACGGAACTAGAATCAATAGCACACAATATATATTCATCTCTCTAAAAAACTATCCAAAAGAATTATGATCCCTCAAAACCATGTTTGTTATACGCCGTTTTCCCACCCCCGAAAAACCGGGTCTTATAAAACAAAACGCAAAAAAAAGGAAATAATGCAACAATTAAACACGCTTCTCCCACTTTTCCCTCCTTCCTTTCTTTCCTATCCGGGTTTTTATGTCCGGCTCCCCTAGACAGAACCGAGTGATGTTCCTACCCCATGTACAAACAAACCCCACCCACTCACTCCTTCCCCTCCCCCATAATAACCTTCTCCAACGCCTCCCCCTCTCCACTCCCCCTCACCAACCCCGCAAAAACACCCCCCTGTTCCATCAACTCCTTCGGCCCCCCAAACTCGACACCCACCCCCTTATCCATAACCAAAATGCGATCAAAATCCGCAATCGTGCTCAGCCGATGCGCAATAACAACCAACGTCGTATCCGCAAACTCCTCCCTTATGCTCCGCTGGATCAGCGCATCGGTCCCCATATCCACCGCGCTCGTCGCCTCGTCCAGCACCAGGATCTTAGGCCTCGCCACGATCGCCCGCGCAAGACAAAGCAGCTGCCTCTGCCCCTGCGACAGGTTAAGCCCCGACTCCGAGATCGGCGACGACAGCGACGCAAAGGGGTTGGTATTGCCCTGCGCCTGCTCGCTGCTCGACCCCGGTGGCGCCGGCGAGTCCGCGCGCGACGCAGGCGCCGACACGAGGTGCACGCGCTGCAGGGCATCGCGCAGCTCCGCATCCTCGTACTCGTCGAAGGGGTCGAGATTGCTCCTCACGGTCCCGGAGAACAGGACCGGGTCCTGCGGGATGATGGCCAGCCGGCTGCGCAGCGCCTGCAGCTTGACGGTCGCGATGTCGAGGCCGTCGATGACGATGTGGCCCGCGCGCGGGTCGAGGAAGCGGAACAGCGCGAGGGTGAGTGAGGACTTGCCCGCGCCGGTGCGGCCGACGACGCCGACGCGCTGGTTGGGGGAGATGGAGAAGGTGAGGCCGTTGAGGATGGGGGGCAGGTCGGGGGCGTAGCCGACGACGAGGTCGGTGACTTCGAGGCGGCCCGAGGAGGGCCAGGCGGCGGGGGGGTCGATGCCTGATTCTGTCTCGGTGGGGAGGTTGGCGTACTCGATGACGCGCTCGGCGGAGTTGAAGTCGAGTTCTAGGGAGGCGTAGTGCCGGAGTGCCCACATGATGGCGGAGGAGTACTCGAGGCTGAAGGCTAGGGCGAAGCCGCCGAGAGAGGCGGAGATGGAGGGGATGAGGAGGATGGTCGTGGAGACGGCGACGCAGAACAGTGCGCCGACGGACGCCATGCGTAGGCCCATCCAGCGGTTGAAGAGCCACAGGTGCCATGTGGTTGTCGAGTGGCTGTCAATCAGGTCGTACATGCGCTTGATGTAGACGTCTGACTTGTCGAAGCCACGGATCGTGGCAACACCCGCGAGGGCCGCGTTGAAGGTCTCAAAGATGGGGGACTTGGCATTGCTCTCTAGACGCTTCACTTCGCGCGCACCGGCGAGGTAGCGCAATGCGAAGTGCAAGCAGATGGCTGCGAGGACGAAGGCAAGGACGAAGATGTACGAGGACACGAAGAGACTACTATTGTTAGACAGTTTGCTGGAGAAAAGGGGGTGGATAGACTTACCCGGCAATGACAATCCCAATCACAGAGAAGACATCCATAATACCAAAACTCAAATCATATGCTAGGCGCGCATCGACGATGACAAAATCGGCCGTGAAGCGATTGAGCACACGCCCGAGCGGCACGGTATCGATCCATCGCAGCGGCGTCCTCAGCACCGTGTAAGTGATATCCTCAAACAGCTGCTTAGACGCGCGGATGCTGCCCAGGAAGATATAGTAGTGCTTGAAGACGCCCAGGAAGCACGACAACAGTGATATCGACACGTACAGCCCGAGGTAGTACACCAGGTTATCGCGGAACTCCTCGTTGCCGCCCTTGACCACCGGTGCCTGGAATGAGTAGGTGAACATCGCGTGCGCGGTGTGCTCTTCATCGCTGCCAGTCCAGAGTTTGAGGATCCACGAGCGGCCGAGCGTCGTGATCTCGAGAATAGAGAAGATGATTGCTGCCACGGTCCAGAATGAAATCCCGCCGCTCGACTTCAGGTACCCCAGGTAGATGGCCTTCTTGATCGCGCCCGTCTCACGGCCCTCCTCCTCTACAAACTTCTTCGCCGACGCCTTGGTGTCCACCCTCGTCAGCAGCTCTCCACTAGAAGTATCCAGATCCGACGAGTCGGACGCCACAGCCGTCGACGCCTCATCAGCCTCCACCTCCTCCCTCGTCTCATTCTGGCTCACAATCTCCCCCATCACCCCCTCCCTCTCCAACTCCGCCACCAACCCCGCATGCTCCACCGTCCCCTCCCCAAGCTCAACCAGATACTTCGCTCTCGGCCGACAAAGCGCCACATGGTGCGTGACCAGGATCCTCGTCCGTCCCGCGCCCAACTCCCCCGTCAGCGCCTCCTCGAAAATATGTCTGCCGACATGCGCATCCAGCGCACTGAACAGGTCATCCATCAACAGTATCCCCGCGCGCGAATACAGCGCACGCGCAAACGTCAGCCTCCACCGCTGTCCACCGCTCAGATTGATACCCTGAGCTCCAATCTCGGTCTCCTCCCCATCAGGCATGATAGCTAGGTCAGCACGCAGGGCGCACACGTCAATCGTCTTGGCGTAGCGCTCTTCATCGAGCGGGAGGCCAAAGAGGATGTTCTCCTTGACCGTCGCATTCTCGATCCACGGGATCTGTGCCACGTACGCAATAGACGAGGGGATGATCCAGTTATCGCGCGTGGCGGCTGCGTCGTTGCGGGAGGATAGCGGGGGGGGGGCAGGGACATGCACGCTTCCGGCGAGGAGATCTGTTTCGCCTAGGATGGCGCTGAGGAGGAGCGTCTTGCCGGACCCGGTTTTGCCGGAGATGACGCTCAGCTCGCCGGCGGGGAAGGAGACGTCGATGTCGCGGAGGACGTACTTGTCTGCCTCGTCGGTGTCGTCGTCGCAGGGCCAGGCGACCGAGGCGTGCGAGAAGGAGATTGTGTCCGAGACCTTGCGGTCGGCGGCGATCTCGGGCGCGGAGAGGTACTCCTCGATGCGGTTGACGGAGATAAAGGCGTCGATCAGGTCGGTGGTCAGCTCGGGGATGATAGAGAGTGTCAGCTCGAGCTGCTTGAAGACGCCGATGCTGGTGAAGGCGACGGATGGGCTCAGACCGCCCTCGAGAACTGCGTATGTTGCGAGCGAGGCCGCTGAGAGCATGATGGGTGACGCAATCCAGCACAGGATCAGGCCTGTGTCGTTGAGCAGCGAGGACCAGAGATCGCGCAGCTCGCGGTCACGCACCTTCCTGATCTTTGCGCCCCACTGGTTCTCCGTCGCCGTCCACTTGATCTGCTTCATGCCCTGCAGGGCCTCGTTGACGACGGCCAGCTTGGCGTCGCGCGCCTTCATCAGGCGGTCTTGCGCCGCGCTGTAGCGCTTGCTAAATATGATGTTGGCGGGCAGGATGATGACCATGGTCAGAAGCCCCGCGACTAGGCTGCGCCACCCAATCAGCCGGATCAGGAACACGAACGAGATGACCAGCTTGAAGAAGCTGCCGGGGAAGAAGAAGTTGAAGGCCGCAAATTCAGCGACGCGCTTCGCGTCGACGCCGATGAGATTGACAATCGCCTGCCGCGACTTCTGCCCCATATCCTCATCGTCCATCTCCGCCTTCGTCGCCCCCGCCTCAACATTCTCGGCGTCCACCTCGCCCTCCGCCGTCTTCGCCGCGCTCTTAACATCCTTCCTCCGCATCGACTTCTCAAACACGAGCGCCGACAGCTCCGCCCGGATCGGAATCGACAAGTCCGACTGCGACAGCCAGTACAGCCACCCCTCAATCCAGGACGATGCGACAGTCATTACTCCCAGCGCCGCGACCCACACAAACGCCTCGGACGTGATCGGCTCGCCGCTGCCGCGCTTCTCGAGCACGCGCAGGATCTGCAGCAGCACAAACTGCGGCGCGAAGTTGCTAAAGGCCTGGAAGAACGCAAGCACCCACTGCCCCGCAAACGCCCACTTGTGCGTCAGGAAGAGGCGCAGCATGAGGCTGCCCGGGCGGTCTGCGCGCGTCCACGACGCCGCCAGGTCGGCGGAACGGGTCTCAGCGTTGGGGCGCGGGAGGTCCGACATGTCCAGCGTGCCCTTCTGCGCGGCGAGCCGGAGGATGGCGTTGCACCACTCGAAGGTGTACTTGCTCAGCGCCGAGTCGGTGTTCATGGCGTCGATGGGGCGGTTGCCGGCGATGAAGACGCCGGGGCGGCGCGGGATGGTGAGGTTGGCGACGGCGACGGCGGCGGTGAGGATGAGCTGGGCCACGCGCAGGATGAAAGCCGGGAGAGGGCCGATGGAGCTGCGTGTCTGGGCGAGGATGACGGATTGCGTGCACTGGGCGCCGAGGAGGAGCCAGGCTGAGACGGAGCCGTAGAGGCCGAGGTCATAGGTCATCTCTGGGGCTCGCGCGTAGGCTACGGTGACGGCCTGGAGGGAGATGAGCACCTGTTTTTGGTGTTAGCTAGTTTATCCGTAGACGAATTGACAATTCCAAGTTACCCATGCAGCGACAGTGAACCAGTTCCCGAGGAAGAAGCCATTGCGGCTGTCTAGAGTGCTGAGCACAGCGAGAGCTATAGAGACGCCTAGGCCGAGCACGGTCAGCAGGCAGATGGCGATTTTGGGCGCCGTCGTCGAATAGGCAGCTGTTGTTTCTGCCGTGGCCACGCCGTCGGCATCCTCGTAGATGGGAGGCAGCTGGTTATCCTTCCTGCTGTGCCACCGGGGAGCTATGAGGCGCAGAGATGCAGCGGACGAGACGGTGACTAGGACGAGCGCAATGGCGCCAACGGCGAGAGAAACGGGGAGCGTGACTAGGACGAGCGCAATGGCGCCAGCGGCGAGAGAAACGGGGAGCGTGTCAATCGACATTGTGAGCTGTGTTGCGGGAGACAAGAACGTCGTGTTCCTTTATTTTAATTTTCCACAGGGTTCCCGCCGTGGATGAAGTTGAGCCCAGAGTGAGTGAATATCACAGGGTTTCGGCGGTTCTACACGAAAAGGATGCTGTTACCGCATCACGCCGAGTCTGTCGGTGGGTTTATCAGTGGTCTACTCGTGTCGAAATGCCCCTCCAAAGGGAAGCTCGGCGCGCAGGAAAGATTGGTATATATCTGTTTACAAGGAAGGGTTTAGATTCTCGAGTCAGCAGCAGGGTCTCGCCAAGGTATGGCGATCAGCGGGAGGAGGCGGCAGGAAATTTTGCAGATTGGTGCTAGTTCGCACCGTAGGGTGTTGGTAGGGTGGTGTTGGTGGGTGGGTTGTGGAGGCAGAGCGGGCCTGAGTCACTCGGCGAGAAAGGCTAAGATTATACCAAGTGCAGTATGTAGATATAAGAACGGATATGGCGTCGGTCGCTGACGGCTTGAGGGCGGAAGGCGGGCATCCGACGCCATAGCATAGTCCATGGTGTGCTAGTAGTAGCACTACATACTACAACATACTACAACATAACATACTACAACATAACATACTACAACATAACATATTACAACATAACATATTACAACATAACATATTACTCCGTATGATGCACCGATGCATCCGGCGCATCGGTGCATCATTGCATCGGTGCATCGGAGCTTGCTCTCACTCTCATGGGCCCGGTGGGAATATCTGGGATTCCTAGGTCCCCCGTGTCACTATACCTCATATAGTACAGCACAGTACATGTGAGACACGAGGGATGTACGGGGTCTCGGGTGAGACGGCGCTGTACCGTACTGCCTTACGGCTTGTACTGGGTACCGGGAACGAGTCACCATCCCATCCCATCCCCACCCATCTCCAATCCATCACTCATCCGCCATCCACCACCACCATCCACCACCCCATCCACCCCCCGATCCAGCATGTTTTATCCTAGCAAAACTTCGTCGAGGCCTGTGCTTGTCGGCGGCGGCGAGGGGAGGTAGGGGCATACAGGGAAAATCATACAGACGGAGTATAAAAGAGGAAGGAGGATCAGTTGACGTTAACCTTTTTTGTTCGTTTTTCGTTTTCGCAGGCTGCCTCGCCGTGATTACTGTGCATCTAATACAAGAACTGTGGACTGTTATCGTATATTACTCACTCTTTTCCCTTTTCCCTTTTCCCTCTCTTTCTCTCCGTGCATGCTCACTGACATACTCACTACTCATATTTTCACTGCCCCTGACTCTGACTCACCTGTTGTCTTGTGTCTTGCCTCTTGCCTCTTGTGTCTTGTCTGCCTGGTCTCGGTCCTGCGATCGCTCTTTCCTTTCCCTCTCACCGCAACTAGATTACTCCATACGCAACTACGCAACTGCGCCATCATATGTGCTTTCTCATCTTTTCTCATCTTTTCTCCTCCTCTCTTCCTCCCCCCTCCCCCCACCCCACCCCTTCCCAGCATGTAACCTCACTACTGCACCCTGCACCACCCACCACTCATCCATCCATTCATTCCATGCACCTCCATCCGGACACTGCACATCTATACATCCACCCTTCACCATAACCTCCCCCAATTCATCCACCCCCCCTTCCCCATCCCAAGCTGGCCTCAGACATTCCCATCCCCCATAGGGTCTCCCTCAGGGTACTCGTCTTCCCCTCTCAGGGCACCCAGCGGGTCCCTTTGCGCTATGTCTTCCCCCCCGTACCTTACGCGGCGGCTGGTCCACTGGTCAGGCGCGCGGGGTTCCGATTGGGTGTGCGTGGGGGTGGGTGGGTGGATGTGGAGATGTGAAGGTGCGCCGTGGGGTGGGGTCGTGGGGGGGTTGGTGCGAGGTGGGAGGAGAGCTGTGGGTGGAGACGGGGGATGGATCAGATCGCGGTCACGGGATCTGAGATGGGGAAGGCTTGACTTACTTAACTTAATGAAGGGGATGAAGGGGGTGATGGTGTCGTGGAGAGGAGAGAAAGTTCCAGAGAGTGTCGGTACAGAGAGTGTAGGTGTAGAAGTGCAGGATACGGCCCGCCTTGTTGTGCTGTTCCGTACTGCTCCATATCATGAAGACGACGCCGCGACAGAGAAGTATCAAGCACAACGCAATAGATGGCCGCCATGATAGCTCCGACATTATACCCCGTTATACGGTATCTATACCCATTCAATCTGCTCTCGTACACGTGCTCAAGCCTATCGAAGTCGTGACAAACGCAAATCCCATGACAACATGGGATTGTAAAGTATAAAATATCACATAAATCCAGGGAGCCAAGGGTCAGATCATGGGTTCTCCAACCCACTAAGAGAGACCTCCTCCCTCTGTAGAAATGCCCCCAGCTACTAAGCCCACGACCTGCTGGTAATCCTCCGTGCGAGTATTTTGAATGACTAGATGATAGGGCTGTTACATGAGGCGGTAATTGGCCAACGGCAAGCAGCATCGACTGCGGCAAGATGGCAGCCGCGGCCCTGTACTGCGTTTAAATAGTCGGTCATGCGATTCCCAAGTTCCTCTAGATTTAATCAATTTCAATATGGCGTTTCAAAAGACAGAAACTGGCCCCGTAGACGACTTTTTTAAGCTGGCGTTAGAAGACACGAATACGATCCATGAGGCAAAACCGCAAGGGATGAAGCAAGTCGACGCAAGTGTCCAGGATACAACAGGAGTCACTGGAGAAAGGCCCCCCCTGGGAGGAGTAGGCGCAGGGATTAATACAAATGCGAAGTGGTTGGCATCTTTGGAATTATCAGATGCAATCGCAGTCTGGGAACTCTTCAAGTCCCGCGTTGAATTGCACCCAAAGCATCGCCTGTCGCCTGCACAGGTGCTTACATTGACTTCTCTAAGGGCCGCCGACAGCGAGACAGTCAGGACTGGACAGTGGTACTTTCATCTGGTTACATGTGAGGTTGCAGGGATCAGTTCGCAACGCCAGCATCCTCGATGGCAGGTTCGATTAGACCAGGGCGTTTTGTCAGTGGGCTATCGCCTCAAGATGGCGATATCGCAGGGAGCCTGGCAGACGTTGTGCAGCTATACATCGTACCTGAAGGTGGAGGCGCACCATGTTGCTTATAATGCATCTCCTAGCAGGGAGACTGCGCCAATCCCGTCTAATGTAGGCGTGGGCGGGAGTATTTCTCACTTTTGTGACGAGATTGGCTGTTGTAAAGCATCCCATCTCGAGGCTGCCTATGCTCACAAGGATAACATGGCCCGGCAGCGCTGCAGCGGTATTATTCTTCTGCATTTTCAGGGGGTTATCGTCCAAGAGGTGCCATGTTCCCATGGCCAAAGGCAAGGTCTCGACCTGGAATTACAGCTGCTAAGCTCCTGTGTCAATAAGCTGAACATGATTGAGCTCAGCGTCCACACCCACAAGACCATGAACATCATCCGATCTGGCTAATCTGTCTGGCTTTGTTTTCGTGTTTTTTTTTGTCGGCGACAGTCTAGTGCCAGGGTGGTTGCTAGGAAGGGGCTACAGGTATTGGAGAGGTATTCCGGAATGCGTCGCCCTTGGGATTCGAAGCATGATCGATGAGAAGACACGGAGTCATGTTCGTCAAGTAGCCAATCAATAACGCACTTCATTACAACACTCAACCCTTATTCTCCACTTGATCACCCAGTGAATGTCTTGTTTATAATATATGATCACTGTTAACGCTCACGCATCGACTATATGCCAAATGAAGACGGATGGGGTAAATCTACCACCATAGGTGTTAGAACCCTTTTTTTAATTGGCGACAAGCTGATAATCAATTGATGTGACGAGCTACTAGTAGCGAGCCTTAAACTCCCTTATTTGGATTAACTGGATGATGATTGGGCTCTGATTCGTGTTAGTGGAGAGTTTTGTTGGCATTGTTTCGGCGCTGATGGCTGTCAAGCTGATATCAAGCACATCTCACAAACGAGCGCTATGCATCGCTTTTGATTGGGTGCGGGGAACAGCTTCACAGCTTCCAGGTTGAGTCGCCCATGAAGTGGTGCGGCCGCATATTCCGATGCTCCGCGTACTGCATTGATAGCCTGTGAGACGGGAGATACAGCCAACCGTAGTAAAGCACTGTATGGAACCGCGTTTAACCATCACCCGCGATCATCCACAGCAAGAGCACTTTTGCATACAACAGCTCCTTCTTCCAATCCCACGCATATTGAAGACGGCCCCCTTTTCTCCGTCGACAATCATACCGCGTACCAGCCGTCGTTTCCCACGGAAGACATCCAGAAGCTCGGATTCATCACGGAAGACTAGCCAGCCATAGGCACGACGTCAGCCTCGCCGACCAGACTTGTTCACCACCTCACGCTCAAGTCAGGGACATACCAACCCCAAGGGCAGGAGAGCAGCACTGCACACGATCGCTGCAGCTGGTCCGTCCGGGATACACCAATGCACCGCCGCTGAGGCCTTGTCCACACCATGAAGAGCGCACCCCTCATCGTCAACTGGCACGACTCCAGCGCCCCAATCTACTCTGCCCACTTCGAGCCCAATGGCAAGAGGCTCGCGACGGCCGGCGGAGATAACAATGTGAGGGTATGTAGACTCTTCCCCCCGCGGGGACGTGCCGTGCTGACTGTTCTCTAGCTCTGGAGGGTTGATTCGGATGGAGAGGAGCGAAGCGTGGAGTACCTATCGACGCTTAGCAAGCACTCCCAAGCGGTCAATGTCGTCCGTTTTGCCCCCAAAGGTACCAATACCAGCTCGATAATCTCCCCGACGCAATCCTAACAAGACACAGGCGAACTTCTAGCTTCGGCTGGCGACGATGGGAATGTCCTGCTCTGGATCCCCGCCGAATCACATCACCCCCAGGCCGCGTTTGGCGACGACGCGTTGGAGGACAAGGAGACATGGCGCGTGAAGCATATGTGCCGGTCGTCCGGCTCGGAAATATACGATCTCGCATGGTCGCCAGATGGCGTCTACTTCATCATAGGGAGCATGGACAATATCGCGAGAATATACAATGCCCAGACAGGTAGGTAGCCCAGTCACATCGTCGACCGTTCACAGCTGACAAGTACCAGGCCAATTAGTTCGACAGATCGCTGAGCATAGCCACTACGTCCAAGGCGTCGCGTGGGACCCTCTGAACGAATACGTCGCGACACAGTCCTCGGATAGATCGGTGCACATATACAGTCTGCGAACGAAGGATGGGCATTTCACCCTGGAACAACAACCCCACCGGATTGCCAGCCATGCAAAAGTCGACCTCCCTGGCCGAAGAGGAGGCTCGCCTGCTCCCTCAGATATCGGCATACGCTCTCAGATCTCCAACGAGTCGTCGTATCTCGGTGCCGAATCACCAAGGCCGTCGGAGCCGAGCACGCCAACTGCACACGGATTGCCCATGAACCCGCCGAGCACTATTAGCCATAGTAGGAGATCATCATTTGGCTCGTCGACTTCGATGCGGAGATCTGCGTCGCCGGCTCCGTCGATGCCTCTCCCGGCTGTCATGCCCATGGAAGCGTCGCCGAAGCCAGGACACGGATTGGGGGTCAAGAATGCGAATATATACGCCAATGAGACTCTCACATCGTTCTTCCGGCGGCTGACGTTCACTCAAGACGGAAGCCTCCTGCTTACTCCGGCTGGACAATACTCCATCCCCCACCCCGGAGAGAGCGAGGGCCATAGGGCGGCGTACGAGATAATCAACACCGTGTATATCTACACGAGAGGCGGGATAAACAAGCCCCCGATTGCACATCTCCCGGGACACAAGAAGCCTTCTGTGGCTGTCAAATGTTCGCCTATATTTTACACTATAAGAGAGGGGCCTGTCACGACCAAGAACATTACAATTGATACATCCTCATCTGAAGAATCCATACCCGCCTTACCAGAGCCTGTCATCTCTTCCCCTGAACTTGATGTGCCGCCCAAGGTTCAAAAGTCGCCATTCCTACACCCAAGCGATTCAGGCCCGACATCGACACCGAAGAAGCTGGAAGTGGCAACTGGTTCGAGTTCACCTGGCCCGCCGATGGCGTTTTCGCTGCCGTATCGCATGGTTTATGCTGTTGCCACGCAAGACTCAGTGCTATTGTACGATACGCAACAGCAGACGCCCCTGTGCATCGTGAGCAACTTGCACTGTGCAACATTTACAGATTTGACCTGGTATGTGCCTTCCAACCCTGAACCCCCCACCCCGTAACCTAACCGTGATTACAGGTCCAACGACGGCCTAACCCTCCTCATGACCTCCTCGGACGGTTTCTGCTCCACCCTCACCTTCTCCCCCTCCGAGCTCGGCGAGCCATATATCCCCGACCCATCCGCCACAAAGCCCGGCGTCCCAACCCAACAATCCGTGTCCCTCTCCTCCCAAAACACGCCCGTCCCGACACCCACCTCGGCCGTCTGCCCACCCTCCCCATTCCCAGGCATATCTCGCCACCGCACGCCCTCCAACCCCCCTCCATCCGAAGCCACCTCTGCCGCCGTCTCAGGCCGTCCCGCGTCGCCCACGCGCACCAACTCAACAAGCTCAGTCATCTCTACGCAATCCCCATTCGTGCCCTCCGCCTTCGGGGCTTCGCACGCAAGCTACAGCACAGGGACGGTGGTGAGCAATCCTCCGCTCGTGTCGGGGAGCGTGCCGGGCATTACGGCGGGCTCGTTTGTCGTGCCAGCAGTGAATATGACGACGCCGCCGGAGACACCGAGGAGTGCTGCTAGTAGCGTCAGTGGTGCGGTGGCGGGAGGTGTGAAGAGGGATGCTGGCGGGGTGAGCGAGGATGAGAGTGCCAAGGAAGCTGTTGGACCAAAGGACGGGGAGAGGAAGAAGGAGGTAGTGGCGGATGGTGGACCTGCGCCGAAGAAGAGGAAGATCGCACCGACGCTGATTGGGGAGTTGAAGAGGTGATTGGTGATCGGTGATCGATCGTTCTTCTCTATGAGAAGGGGGGGGGTGGGGGGGTAATCCCACTCTACTTTCGAAAGGTTGGGAGGGGAGGTTACTGTCTGCGAAAATGAAGGGAAAGGGGGGAAGTCATTTCTGTTCTTGTGGGTATCTTTTTTTGCATTTGTCTGTAGCGGTAAGCGGGAGTTATTTTTTTACGACTGGCTGAGTGCGTTTTGGGCTGGGCCTGGCTGGGTGGTGTGGTGTCATGGGATGGATGGGGGATTGGGGGATGGGATGGGGGATGGGGGATGGGGGGATGGGGGGATACGGCATCATTTATGCGTGTATTATTGTTGCTGCTCTTTGTGGCGACGGATGGGTGGTATGGTTTGCAAGAATGCGAGCAAGCAAAGGGGCTAGGATATTTTAGGGAATAGAGTACTCATAAACTGAAGCTCAAAATCGAATTTGAAATTTTACGCTCTAATATCACCGACATGGATTTCGAAAGGGGTTCCATTTTCAGTACTTTGGTACTTCATTACATTGGTACCTTGCTACAGTCAATGACCGCCAAGCCGGTAACCGCCTTGGCGATAAGACCGCACATCCGGTGCTGACCCCTTGGCCCGGTAAAAAACACACCAAAATGTGGCCTCAGACCACTGATCGCGATATCGACAAGATTCCAGCCAAATATCGGATCCGCGATCTACTTCTGCGTCGAAAATGGCAGCCAAAAAGAAGATCAGCCGTGACCAGAGGCGTGCGTTACGCAAATTCTACCACCAACACACCCAACGCCCTACCCAGAAAGCCTGTATCGAGTGGTTCGAAAGACAATACAGCATCAAGCTAGGTCAGTCCACTGTGTCGGACTCGCTAGGGTCTCAGTGGCAGCACCTCGACGACGTCGAAGAAGACACAGCAGAGACCAATGCAGCTTGGCCTGAATTGGAGAGACTCTTAGTGATTTGGCAACATCACGTTGAGAGCCAGGGAGGCTTTACGAACGGACCTCTTCTACAAGAGAAAGCACGACTTCTATGGCAACAGATCCCACAATACTCTTCTGAAAAGGAGCCTCAGTTTACTACTGGATGGTTAACTCGATTTAAAAGGCGACATAATCTCAAGACACGAATTCAACACGGAGAGGCCGGCTCTGTTAGCTCTAACGCAGGCATTGAGATGGCAGCAATTGTGACACTTGCGGGGGATTACAATGAGGAAGATATCTACAACATGGATGAGACTGGGCTCTTTTGGAGGATGCTACCTTCTAAGGGACTGTCATCGGCAAGACAGCCAGGCTTTAAGAAGAATAAGGATCGAATTAGCCTTGTCTTTTGCTGTAATGCATCAGGCACCGACAGGTTCCCCCTCTGGTTAATTGGTAAAGCCATGACACCAAGATGCCTTCGCAATGTTAGTATAGACGCAATGGGAGCTCATTGGAGATGGAATAAGAAGGCCTGGATGACAACAGACATTATGGCTCTATGGTTGGAAGCCTTTTATAGGCATGTAGGATTCTCTCGAAGAATCCTTCTTACTATGGATAACTTTTCAGCTCATTACACAGCTCTTGAAGTGAAGCCTCCTCCCCCTAATATACGAGTGGTCTTCTTACCTCTAAATTCAACAAGTCGGTTCCAACCATTAGACCAAGGGATCATTCAGTCCTTTAAGAATTATTATAAGCAAAAGCTTCTACAATTCATGTTACAGGAGTGGGAGCAAGAAAGGAACCCTCTAGATAGCATCAACCTTCTCTTTGCGATTAGGTGGGCTTTGGAAAGCTGGAACCATGACGTTTCTTCAACTACAGTCTACAATTGCTTTAGGAAAAGCACTATTGTTAAGAGTCCAATTCAGCTTCCTACACAGCTTATGCCTCCTGAGTTGGATGCTACTTATAAGACAGTGGAAAATTCAGGCAGAATCCATGACTTAATGGACAT
>KV455014.1:0-251175 GCA_001662575.1 Pseudogymnoascus sp. 23342-1-I1 | reverse complement strand
CCACCCCTCTCTCACAGCTGAACCCAACTAACCCCCCACAGACAGGATCAAACACTTCAACCCCACCGCCGCCCACCCCTTCGTCCTCGGCCTACCCACCGGCTCCAGCCCAGTCGCCATCTACCGCCTCCTCGTCGCCGCCTACAAAGCCGGCCGCATCTCCTTCGAGAATGTCGTGACATTCAACATGGTTCGTCCCCCCCCCCCCCCCATCTAACCCCCCCCCCCCGCAGGACGAATACATCGGCATCCCCGCCGCCCACCCCTCCTCCTACCACTCCTTCATGTACACCCACCTCTTCGCCCACGTCAACATCCCCCCCCAAAACATCCACATGCTCTCCGGCACCGCCCCAAACCTCGAAGCCGAATGCCTCGCCTACGAGTCCGCCATCCGCTCCGTGGGCGGCATCGACCTCTTCCTCGGCGGCATCGGGCCAGACGGGCACATCGCGTTCAACGAGCCCGGGTCGTCGCTCGCGAGCCGCACGCGCGTCAAGACGCTGGCGTATGACACGATTCTGGCGAATGCGCGCTTCTTTGGGGGGGATGTGGAGAGGGTGCCTAAGATGGCGTTGACGGTGGGGGTGCAGACGGTGCTGGAGGCGAGGGAGGTGGTGATTGTGATTACGGGGGCGCATAAGGCGTTGGCGCTGCAGAGGTGTATTGAGGGGGGGGTGAATCATATGTGGACGCTTTCGAGTCTGCAGATGCATCCGCATCCGATGATTGTGGTTGATGAGGATGCGACGTTGGAGTTGCAGGTTAAGACTGTGAAGGTGCGTCTTTTTTCTCTCCTTTTCCCCCCATCGTGCTTTTTGGCCTGGGGATGCTTGGACGCTGGCTAATACTCCGTAGTACTTCAAATCCATCGAAGCCGTCGCCGCCTCCCAAGGCTTCCAGCAGATCCTCCCCTCCGCGGCGCGCACTGGCCCCCGCCCCCCCGCCATCGACGCCAGCTACGTCAATGGCGCCAACGGCGTGACTGCCAATGGTGTCACGGCCAATGGCACGGTGCCGACCAAGGTGGCGCCGAGCATCCTGGCGCCGCAGCCGACGACGAGCACGCTGCTCAGCGCGCCGGCGACGGATTATCCGGTGCGCAGCGTGACGCCGGAGTTGGTGCCGGATAGTATGGAAAAAAAAACATTTNNGGATAGTATGGCGTCGAGGATTGAGAGTAAGGGGGGGGTGGAGGTGGGGGGTGAGCTGAAGGTGGATAGTATGGCGTCGAGGATTGAGGTGTAGTGTATGAGAGCAAAGGGAGGGAGGGCGAGAGGGTGAGAAGGATGAAGGGAGAAGGGTGAAGGGAGAGAGTGATGAAGGGGGCGCAAACTGAATTCGGGTGCTGGAGGGGACGGCTGACGAACGAACAATTTCTGTAGTAGATACGAAGACTTACCTGTTAATACCCCACCTCCAACTCTGCCGTGCAACTACCGTGATAATATTGAAAAAGCCACAGTATATGTCGTGGAATCTCTCGAGAAGACGTGTAGTCGTCTCTGTGGCCCACGCTCACCGAATCAAAGAAGAGAGGATGCGCGATGGCTGGGATGAGAAACGTGGGTGGAGCGTGCGTGCGTGGTTGTGGCTTGCAGGAAAGGAGGGGGAAGCGAGGGGATCGGCGTGGAGGGGGTAGGGAAATGGTACTTTGGGGTGGGTGATGGTTTGGAGGGTGTGGGAGGTTATTTTTTGGTTAGAGTCCCTCCTTTGAAGACTGGAAGGAGAGAAGTGAGAGAGGGTTCAAATAATGGTATAAGTCGTTGATATGTATAACATTGAGGAAGTCACGTTATTTGTTATTTGTTATAATCTAGTCGTCGTAACTTCCTTATCTTGCTGCATGCTGTAATGTAATCTGACTCTCCGGTATTCCGTGCTCGCATGCTCGTAGCATCTTCAACCTCAAACCTCAACCTTCGCCTTCTAAACTACAACTACATCCATCCCCCTTCGCCTTCTATACTACATCCATCCATCCCAACTCCAACATACCACATTATGACATACCGCCCTCTGGACTACAATCCTCAACCCTTCACCGTGATGGTGTACGAGTAAGTACGCACAGGTACACGTACACCCACCACCACAGCGCACAGGGCATCCCAATCACACCGTGCTTTCAGAATATCACAATCACACCGCATCTACCACTGCATCTGCCGCTTCGCCGTGATCCCCCAAGTTCCCCCATGAACAAGATGGAAAATGATATATCCCATACACAAGTTCGCGTTGGAATACCCCTCCCCTTTTCTCTTCCAGGCTCCTCATACTAATCACAAAGTAGACCACACGCCGCTTGACTCACCATCCTCACCATGCACGCCAAGCAGCATGGCTCAACATGGCTCATGCTGTCCAGGTCGTGGCTCATGCCTGCTCGTGCCTTAGTGCCTTAGCATCATCCCCGCCAACATTGATTGTCAGTGGGCAAAACCAGTCTCTACGCCGCCACTAAACCCTATGTAGTCGCCGGAAGCGTGTGAAAAATGCGAAATGTGGTTGTTTCAGCGTCGTGGTTTCGGCCTTCGGGCTTTACTGCGCGAAGAGAGAAAAAAAAGGCACTAACCTCTTACCTCTGCAAGTGCCAAACGACCATCCCTTCCCCTTACGAAACTTATTACTATATCGTACTAACTCCACTAGCATCCTTCTGCGCCCACTGGCAGCGCCATTTTGGCATTCTAGCCCTCTCGGATGCTCGCCTAGTTGCCCCAGAAGGCCATCAGGCTCCGTCAAACCATGCTCCGCTTAAACTGCGGTGGTCGGAATGGGGAGGGGCCGCGGGAGAATTGGGGGGGTCGAATACTCGGCATACCCCACACTTGTACATTACCACGACTACCCCAAATCTCGGATTTTACGAAGTAGGCGCCACTTCCCACCTTTTTGGCCCCTTCCCGCTCTGTTTGGTGCTGTACCATATGTACGTCAAACTGAAAATGGGAAGGTAGGTATGAGAATGGTCAAGTAAAAAGGAAGGAACGAACAGCAAACCGCGGAAAGACGGCACATGCGCATCTTGGCTTTGCTTTCTCCTTCAATTTATACTCTCTTTCCCTTCCGCTGCTAGCCTTCCGCTGGCCCACCTTGTCCAGCGCGTTCCTGGGATTGGGACGCCATAGAACTGGGTTAAAAAGGAAAAAGTTTGATTTATAAGGGCCTCGTCAGGATCCCCACCATTTAGACTTTTCTTATCCCCGGCGCCCGCCTGGTAGAATACTTAGCTCCCAGTCGTCGTATAGCTTGCTTGACTTTCATTTTTCTACCCTATCTCCTCTACCCCCCCCCTCTCTCCTCTCTTTACCTCTTTACTCTCTTTCTCTCCCCTCCCCCTCCTCATCCCCTCCCTTTCTCTCCCCATTTCCTTCGTTTGGCGCCTCAGCCTCGCCCTCACACCACCACATACTGGTCTCGCGATATCATACTCACCACACCACCCGACTTGCAACCTACCCACCGCTCTTCGCGAACAACACCCACCCTCTTCCAACCATCGGGCTCGCCCGACATGCCTGACACCGCCATTCCCCCCATCTCCTCGGCGCCCTCCCGCTCCTCCTTCGAAACGGCAACCGACCCTGAGAAGCAGCGCGAGGCCGCCCGCAGCAGCAACCCGAATGGCTTCGTCCAGCCCACCAGCGGCGTGTCCGTCGCCGCCGCTGAAGCCGAGTTCGCCTCCCTCCAGAAGGAGCTGACGAACATCTCCCGCGCCACGCGCAAGTCGGAGGCTGGCGCCGGCGGCGAAGCGGACGTCGAGAAGGTCAGCTCGACGAGCACGGCTAACGAGCCGTTCGACCTCGAGGGTACGCTCAGGGGAAACAGAGAGGCGGACGAGGTGGCTGGGATCCGTGCCAAGAAGATCGGGGTGCTCTGGGATGGTCTGACCGTGAGGGGCCATGGTGGGGTTGCGAATTTCGTCAAGACGTTCCCGGATGCGTTTACGGACTTCTTTAATGTCTGGGCCACGGGGAAGCAGATCCTCGGTCTGGGGAAGAAGGGGCGCGAGGTCGATATCCTGAAGGGGTTTAGGGGGCTCGTTGAGCCGGGAGAGATGGTGCTCGTGCTTGGGAGACCGGGCAGCGGGTGTACCACTTTCTTGAAGGTCATTGCGAACCAGCGGTTTGGATATACAGGCGTCGAGGGGGATGTGTTCTACGGACCCTTTGATGCGAAGACGTTTGGGAAGCAGTACCGTGGGGAGGCTGTGTACAACCAGGAGGATGATGTGCACCACCCTACGCTGACCGTGGGCCAGACGCTCGAGTTTGCGCTGGACACGAAGATCCCTGGCAAGCGGCCCGAGGGAATGACGAAGGCACACTTCAAGGAGCGCGTGGTTCAGACGCTACTGAAGATGTTTAACATCGAACACACGGTGAACACCGTCGTTGGATCGGCCTTCGTCCGCGGTATCTCTGGTGGAGAGCGCAAGCGCGTCTCCATCGCTGAGATGATGGTGACAGGCGCGACAGTCTGCGCGTGGGATAACTCTACGCGCGGGCTTGACGCATCCACTGCTCTCGATTATGCGAAGTCCCTGCGCATCATGACCAACATTTACCAGGCTACAACCTTCGTTTCGCTTTACCAGGCCAGTGAGAACATCTACAAGCAGTTTGACAAGGTTCTTGTCATCGACAGCGGCAGACAGGCTTTTTTCGGCCCAGCCGACCAGGCGCGAGGATACTTTGAGTCGCTCGGCTTCAAGGAGAAGCCGCGCCAAACGACCCCTGACTTCCTCACTGGCTGCACCGACGAGTTCGAGCGCGAATACGTCGACGGTCACGAGCCACACACCCCAGAAACCCTCGCGCAAGCTTTCACCGATTCCAGCTTCTCAGCGTCCCTCGCTACCTCCATGGACACCTACAAGGCCTCCCTCGCGCCCAACCGTCAGAGCCACGAGGATTTCCGCGTCGCCGTTCACGAGAGCAAGCGCGGCCTCGGCACCGCCAACTCCGTCTACTCCGTCCCCTTCTACCTGCAGGTCTGGGCCCTCATGCGCCGTCAATTCCTCATCAAGTGGCAGGACAAGTTCCAGCTTTGCGTGTCGTGGGGCACCTCGCTCATCATCGCCATCGTCGTCGGTACCACCTGGCTCAACATCCCGAAGACAAGCGCCGGCGCCTTCACGAGAGGCGGGGTGTTGTTTATTAGTTTCTTGTTCAATTGCTTTCAGGCTTTCGGTGAGCTGGCGAGCACTATGCTGGGCAGGCCCATTGTCAATAAACATCGCGCGTATACGTTTCATCGGCCCAGCGCGCTGTGGATTGCCCAGATCGCGGTTGATCTGTCGTTTGCGGCGATGCAGATCTTTTTGTTCTCGCTGGTGGTGTACTTTCTGTGTAACCTGGCAAGGGATGCTGGCGCATTCTTCACGTTTTATATTGTTATTGTGCTTGGCTACTTGACGATGACGCTGTTTTTCAGAGTCATTGGATGCTGGTATGTAGACTTCGATTTGGATCCGCGTTTTTCTGGTTTGCTGACTTTGTTGATAGCTGCCCCGATTTTGATTATGCTATTAAATTCGCCGTCATCACGATCACATTCTTTGTCCTTACCACAGGTTATTTGATTCAGTACGAGTCCCAGAAGGTCTGGCTGCGCTGGATATTCTGGATTAACCCGTTCGGTCTCGGCTTCTCGTCTCTCATGGCCAATGAATTCAGTCGCATTGACTTAACCTGCGCAGGCCAGTCCCTGATCCCCAACGGCCCGGGTTATGGAAACATAAGCCACCAGGTCTGCACGCTCGCTGGCAGTGTCCCGGGGAACCCGATTGTCTCTGGCAAGGACTACATCCAGACGTCATTTGCATATAGCCCCAGCGACCTTTGGAGAAACTTTGGCATACTCCTCGTTCTGAGCGCCTTTTTCCTGACCATCAACGTCGTCTCGGGCGAGGTGCTGAACTTTGGCGCTGGCGGAAACGCAGCAAAGACCTTCGCCCACCCAACCAAGGAGACCGACGAGCTAAACGCGCAGCTCGTTGCCAACCGCGAGGCACGACGCAACGGCAAGACCGAGGCAACGAGCTCAGACCTCAAGATCGAGTCTAAGGCCATCCTGACATGGGAGGGGCTCAACTACGACGTGCCGACTCCTTCCGGGCAACTGCGCCTCCTGAACAACATCTACGGTTACGTGAAGCCTGGGGAGCTGACAGCGCTGATGGGCGCGTCGGGCGCGGGCAAGACAACTCTACTCGATGTGCTTGCGTCGCGCAAGAACATCGGTGTCATTTCCGGTGACGTCTTGGTGGATGGGCTGAAACCTGGCACCGCGTTCCAGCGTGGTACATCGTATGCGGAGCAGCTGGATGTGCATGAGCCGACGCAGACGGTGCGTGAAGCACTGCGTTTCTCTGCTGATCTCCGTCAGCCTATCAATGTCCCGCGGTCCGAGAAGTATGCGTACGTCGAGGAGATCCTGTCGCTGCTTGAGATGGAGGATATGGCCGATGCGATTATTGGAGACCCCGAGAGCGGGCTCGCTGTTGAGCAGCGCAAGCGCGTTACTATCGGTGTTGAACTTGCTGCTAAGCCGGAGCTGCTGCTCTTCCTTGACGAGCCGACTTCAGGCCTCGACTCGCAGTCTGCGTTCAATATTGTCCGTTTCTTGAAGAAGCTCGCGGCCGCAGGCCAGGCTATCTTGTGTACTATCCATCAGCCCAACGCCGCTCTATTCGAGAACTTCGACCGTCTCCTTCTCCTCCAGCGCGGTGGACGCTGCGTCTACTTCGGCGACATTGGTTCTGAGGCCACGACTCTACTCGATTACTTCCACAGACACGGCGCCGATTTCCCTGCCGACGCCAACCCCGCAGAGACCATGCTTGACGCCATCGGTGCCGGTCAGGCTGCACGCGTCGGCGACTACGACTGGGCCGACATCTGGGCCGAGAGCCCTGAGCTCGCGACTGTCAAGGCGCAGATCACCAGCATGAAAGCGACGCGCATGGCCGAGGTGGGTGCCGCAACTGATACCACTGAGGCGCGCGAATTCGCAACGCCCCTGATGCACCAACTCCGAATCGTCCAGGCCCGCACGAACCTCTCGTTCTGGCGGTCGCCAAACTATGGCTTCACGCGCCTGTTCAACCACGTCGTCATTGGTCTCGTAACGGGACTTATGTACCTCAACCTCAACTCGTCGCGCGCGTCGCTTCAGTACCGCGTCTTCGTCATGTTCCAGGTCACCGTGCTTCCCGCTATCGTTCTCTCGCAGGTCGAGCCCAAGTACGCCATCTCGCGCACCATCTTCTACCGCGAGGCTAGCTCAAAGATGTACTCTCAGTTCGCCTTTGCCACCTCCCTCATCGTGGCGGAGATGCCATACTCCATCCTCTGCGCCGTCGCCTTCTTCCTCCCGCTCTACTACATGCCGGGCTTCTCCTCGGAGCCCACACGCGCGGGATACCAATTCCTCATCACCCTCATCACGGAGCTCTTCTCCGTGACCCTCGGCCAGATGATCGCAGCTCTCACCCCCTCGCCTTACATCGCGGTCCTCCTCAACCCCTTCGTCATCATCACCTTCGCGCTCTTCTGCGGCGTCACCATCCCGCCCCCCTCCATGCCCGCCTTCTGGCGCGCCTGGCTCTACGAGCTCGACCCCTTCACGCGCCTCATCGGCGGCATGGCCGCCACGGAGCTCACGGGCCGCGAGGTCATCTGCTCGACGGCGGAGCTGAACCGCTTCAGCGCCCCGATCGGGCAGACGTGCGGCGAGTACATGGCGGATTTCTTCAGGGCGGGCGGCGCGGGGTATCTCGTCAGCGATGCGGGGAGCGAGTGCGAGTTCTGCGCGTTCAAGAGTGGGGAGCAGTTCTTGCAGGGGATGGAGATGTTTTGGGGGAATCGGTGGAGGGATTTAGGTATTTTTGCGGCGTTTGTGGCTAGTAATGTTGTCATTTTGCTGATTGCTGTGAGTACTCTTTCTTTCTTCCCCGTCTATTATTCTATCCATGGAAGGGGATACTAACGTGTGATGATTGTAGTCGAGATATCTGAATTTTAATAGACGGTAAGTTGGACCAAGATTGAGGCGCGAGAGCGCCTATTATACAAATAATACAGTACGACATGGTACGGGGCCGCAGGAGATGAGGCGGTCCAGTAAGTAGGAGAATATATTTAAAATGGTGGGGATGGGATTGAATAGGGGTGCATATCATTACATATATGGCCATATAAAAAATAGTTTTGATGGAAAGCGCAAATTGAGCGAGATTGGGGGGTAATTTTATTTTTTTAGATTTTGGGGGGGTGGTTTAAGGTTCAGTAGCAAAGAAAGATAATATATAAATATTGGAGGTTTAAAAGATAAATAAGTATAAGAAAAATAACGAATATTGGCTTTTATGGTTTCATTTGAGTCGGCCTGTCTGTTTTGAAATGATATATAAGGGGTAAGGACGTACTTCTGGCTATTTATCCAAGGCCAAGATAAGATGTGAATAAGAGAGAATGGTCGTCCAAAGCGACATTACACCCTCCTCACAACAACCCCATCAAAAGACTACATTGTGTTATGCTCTAAGGAATTCAGCGTTACCGCAGAGAGAGTTTTTGCACTTTCTGAGGAAAAAGATAACTAGTAGTATTTATGCCACAGATAAAATGGTACTCTACTTTAGGAGGGATGGATTATAACGAGAAGTGAGTGTTGGTACGGTGACAGGAGAGCGACGGTGACAGGAGAGCGACGGTGACAGGAGAGCCACGGCGGCGGTAGTGATACCGGCGGCTAAGTTAGGGGGTGGAGTCTCCTTACTCTCCCTTAGCTGCATGGTGGTACCATATGCCATCTGAGCTCCTACAGTTGATGAAACGTTGATTAGCTGGGGGTAAGTTATATCCGGTTGAGCTTTCCGTCCATGCAAATCAGCCCATATATTATATGGCGGAGCATCTCCAACTACACGGATTGGGCGTGCACCTTCTCCAACAATGTATTTGAGCAGTCCCCTTGTTGACAATGCGCGGCTCTTCTTTCCTGCCCTCTTCCTCCTCCTATGATATAGAGCCACGAAGGTGACAGAGGGGCGTCGTCATATGTTTGGATGTGCGAAGTATCATGAAGGAGGAAGGCGTTGGGTGGAGGAGCGGTTCAGGGGGTGATTGAACGTGGCTATCTTGTTATCTTGCTATAGTTATACCCTTGCTGTTATCATGTTCAGAAAAGGCACCTGGATACTGATGCGCTCTTGAATACGTGTAGGTGACGAGTTTAGTGAGACGTCTGTGTGTTTGTCACCTGTGGTATGCATTAAAGCAGGGGGGGGAGGGGGGGCTGAGATTGGAGTGTCCTCACTCAGAGAAAACAGGGACTCTTTTTTTGGCAGTGGGTGAGGAGATCAGCCACTACTTCTGAACTACAGTATAAAAGCACTAGGGAATCTTCACTTCTCACTCTATGCAAGGGATCGAAAAGTTTCGTGGCCGCGTACGTACGCTCGGTGGACGTTGCCTTATTACATGCTGAATGTGTGTGCGCTGGGTAGAAAATACAGCTGGCTGTATGATATTTTATAGGGACGCGGGCTAGATTCTGCGAGAAGTGGGTGTTGGACGGCGACAGAAGGGCGGCGACGGTGGGTGATACCGGTGGCGAGAATGGTGATTAAGGTAATGACAACGGGAGACAGTGGCGATGGTGTTAGTATTGGTGACGATGGGAGTAAGCAGTTATAGAAAACCAGTGTCGTCAATGTTGGCGTGATATATCGAGGCCAACCTCAGGTAATCGTATTGTTGGTGTTGTTAAAAAGGAGGTTCCTCTTTGGATCTCGAACAGTGGTTGAACAAACCCTTATTTTTATAAGGGTCTGCCATTGTACACCATTCACTACAAGCACTTGCGAAGTTCGGCAAATATATATTTGCAAATACTGTTAACTTTGTTTGATTTTGACTATATTTCCAACCCAAATACATGTCATCCTCGTTGCGGTAATTCACAGCCAAGATCCGTAAACGAATTCAACACCTTAAACCCCAAGGGCGCAATCGTCTCTAATAATTGCGTAGGCACCTGTTCTCAACATTAGCACTCACACTCATCTCCCTCACACTCCACAAAACCCGGACGGGGACGCAAACTTACCAAATCCAAATACGACGTCCAAGCCCTATGCGCCTTATTTTGCCTCACACCCAACAACAGCAGCCCCTGCAACAGCACCCCATCCTCCTCACACCCGGCCCTCACAATCGGAGACAGCACACCCCCTGCCCTCCCCCCAACAAGATGCGGGTGCCATTGCGACAACAGCGTGCTCGACCGACACAGCACAATCGTCCCAACAAGCCGCCCATCAGCCCTGCTCTTCGCCCTGACCACCCCACACGCCTCCGAATCCGCAAGCGCAAGCGTGTACAGTTTATACTGCTCCCAGCTCCCGTACGTAGAGATATGCGATGCTACCTCGTCATCGAACGCGCCGAGGCCGTGGATTAAGTCGAAATCGACATGTAGGCGCTGCACCGCCTTGACGACTTGCTCCGGCGGCGTCCAGTGATGCAGGTCCTGGATGATACAGCTAGCGAACTGATAAGAGGACACCGTCGTCGCGGGCGGCAGCAGCGCGCCTAACCATCGCCGTAACCGGGGCACGGCACCCTCCGTGCTCGGCACGCCGGGGTAGATGGCGGGGATACGCGTGCCGATCTTAACACTCTGGAGACCGGGACGGGCGGTGAGGGATCGGAGCGCGCGTTGGTAGAGGGAGTGCCCGATGGAGAGGTTGCGCTTGCTCGGGTCGACGAATAGAGCGCCGATGTGGCCAATGGTGGCGGTGGCATAGGTGGCGCAGAAGCCGTAGAGGGCGCCTGTGCTGGAGTTGCGGACGACGAAGTGAGCTTCTGCTATGGCGGGGTCGGAGAGGGTGAAGGATAGTGCTGTGGCGCCCCAGAGGGGTGATGGTGAGCCTGGGACCGAGGCTTTGGATACGGTATGTATCAATGTGTTGAGAGAGTTGACGTCTTTCTCGGAATAGGACTCCACTAGCCACGCTTGTCGGGACTTTTGGGCCTTTGCAACTTTCCGCAGTGATCCTGGGAGGCTTCCTTGAGGTCTCAACTGTCCAAAGAGGACGCGGACTAGGGCTGCCATAGCAGTTTCAGTAAAGTCATAAGTGCATATATACGTCCCAATGCTCTTATCTCGAGCGAAATCATATGGAGAGGAGACCGACACGACGATAAGGGATTTCTTTTTCCCTGTCGGCGTTGGTAAAGAGCACATCATTGAGACGTGCTTGGTGAAACCCGACTGATATAAGTTTCGAGTTGCATCCGCTGTTACTATAATAATCGACGATGCTCGTTCTATAAGGTGTTCGTGTGTTGGCCTAACTCCATTGGCGGTATATGAGGTATGGAGGAGCTTTCCACGGCGTTGGCGTGCCAGTTGCCTGCCAAGCTCTCTGAAGACACCCTCGCCAGACATGATAGATCCGCGATCCATCCAGCGATCGTGGTCGATGGCCGTAGCTTTGCCTTCGGAGAGAAATTTTGTGGCAGCAGATGCCGGCAAGGGCTTCAGAAGCGGGGTAAGGAGAAGGAGCTCATCACTCTCCGACATCGTATGGGAGAGCGGCAGGAGTTGGTTGTTGTCACGCATGACCGTTATCGAGTTGTCATACGCCCTTGTTGACAGAGAAAGATGCGACTCGTGGAATTTAGAGAGGAGCTTCAGACCCGGTGGATTAAGGGCCTTTTCCCAAGATGTGCAGCTAGCCTTCAGTTTCAAGACGCGGCGTAATGATGTTCGAACTCTGTCAACTGAGACCATACCGTTCTCGAGTCCGATTTTTAGTCCCGACAATGCTTCTTTTTGGACGGAAAACGAGCGGCAGAGCAAGACAAGATCGCAGCCAGCTTCTATCGCCATAACGCAGCCTCCTCGGAAGCCGATATCAACGTTCAACGCCTCCATTTCCAAGCACTCGGACACGACAACTCCGTTAAACCCTAAATCTCGCCGTAGGAGATCGTCTACAACTTCTTTCGAGAGGCAGGCGTGCATGATATTCATGTCTTTATTATTGATGGCACAACCACCGACCATAATTGCGTCGAGGCCTGCATTGATTGCGTTGCGGAACGGCACCAAAGCACCTAGGCTAAGCTGTTCCAGGGTTTCTGTAATAATTGGCATGTCCAACGTAGATCCGAGAAACGTGAGATTTCCGTACGAAGGGAAATGCTTCCCACAGGTCGTCAGACCCGCATCTTTGTATCCATTCATGGACGCAATACCGAACTGAGAAGCTTCATGGGGGTCATCACCTGCAGCTCTCACGCCAAGAGGCTGTATTTGGGCATTATTTAAGACATCCAGAACGGGCCCAAGGATCATGTTGACTCCCACTGAGGACACTTCCAGGGCAGTGGCATTTGCTACCTCGTATGCCAAATCTGGGGATCCCGCAGCTGCGACGCCCATGGCGCTCGGATACTGGCATATGTACTCTTCGTCGTACAAGCTATTGACACCTCCGTTTTCCTGGTCAAGAGCAATAATCAGCGGAACGGGGTGGCCGGCGTCTCGGGCTATTATCTGGAGCTCCTGAGCGAGTCTCGCCGTGTCCGCAGCAGCTAGGCGGTGTCAGACGTGTGTGACAATGAAAAAAAGCCGGGACTTGGAAGAAACAGAGGTAGAACCTACATTTGAGATTCTTTGCGGTGAGAATGACGGATCCGAGGCCATAATCTGCGATGAGAGAACGGATCTGGGGCGTGACTTCCTCGCCTTCCCATCCCATCATGAACAGCTGGCCCATAGCCCTGTGTTCGTCAGTTCCACATCCAGTATGAATAGCATAAGCAGAATAACTCACCGGTCCATGTCGTCCCATATTGGGTCCAAATCCTCCTGGAAAGCGGCCATAGTTAGACGTGGTATAAATTGATTTGTCTACTTTGTATATTGAAGTCAGGTGGGGTTGCTGTCGCCGCCAGCCATGAGAGAGCACCAACGCGGGAACATAGGCCCACGGGCTGAGAGGCGCACGAGATAAGTATTGGGAGGCTAGATGGTATAATAAATCATCGTGAGGCTGTAAATATAGGTATTATGGCGAATATATGGCGGTGTTTCTGGCCCGATTGAGGCTCAAGATGGGGGGGGGTTGGAGGTACCCGATTTTGTTTGTTCCACACAGAGTCGGTGGTCCCGTGGTATCGCGACTTGTGGTTCGTGTGGTTGACGAGTGGAGGAGAAGTGGAGGAGTGGAGCGGTCGGGGACAGGATGTCGGCAACCTGATAAGGAACAGGCCCTAACTGGGCACTGACTGGGGCACTTTGGTGGCTTTGTCACAGGGATGTCACAGGGTTATCACAGGGTAATCACAGGGGTATGCACGCTAATTGGAATACTAATTAGCTGCTAATGAGGTACTAACTCAGTACTAATCCACTGTCAATCCACTGCCAATCAGTGACAATCCACTGACAACCGAGTGCTAATATAACCTGGGGAAATGGAGAAAACGGAGAGCCCACACCAAGTACACCGCGAGTACTCGTGCGTGTACTCGAGTACCAAACATCCCCAACCACAACCGCTTCTTGGTATCCCCGCTGCGAGCCATGAGACCTTCATCAACATCAAACCCGCCACCATATTGCTTCCTCAACCACTGCAATTATATACCCTCCTCATATACCACTGCGATCGCATGCTACAGTACCGAGCGATGGTGAGATGGCTGGCTACGATGGGTTGAGCATGTCGTCGCAGCCCCCGGTTGATGTCATGCGTCTTCCTCAGGGAGCCAGCGACCATTCCGCAGCATATAGCCAGGCGTCTGACTTCTCTGGAGAAGCTATGTTGTACGTTGATGACCTCGGTCGAAGCATGCGAACTTACATTCGTTCCAGCAACGACCTGAATGTCGACTTGTCGTCCCTTCCTGTCTTCACGCCGAACAACAACTACGACTTTGCGCCCGGCTTCGAAGACTCGCTGGCATATAACAACGGTGGCTACTTCGACAACCTTCTCGACCCAGGAGCGGCTGTGCCCGAATTTTCACCCGCGAATCTCGACAACAAGCTCCTGGGCTTCGGTGCGCCTATACACAAGACCCAGGTTCTCGACAGCGGAGGACAAACATGGCCTCGCTTAGCTGCGGAACTGAATGGCATGTTCTCTATCGCAGAGGACGTGTTCGAAGGAGAGACAGGCGGGAGGCCACTGGAGCTGACATGCTACCGGCGGAATCTGTTCCAGATATCGGGAGCCATCATTCTATCCCGGACTACGGCGCAGGCACTCGTGGAGCAAGGGGGACAAATGCCCATTCACGACCTTGTCGCGGTGCTATCTGCTACAGAGTCGATCGAGGGAAAACCAACAGAAATCATATCAGTGCCATGGAAGGCGGCGGCTGCGAATAGCTCCGCGTCGGAAGATAAGGCTGGAGCAGCACCAGCGAACATCCCGATAGACCTGTCGTCAAATCAGGAAGCTGATCCCATATACGTCAATATCCCGATAGCATGGCGAAGACTGCAGTTCAAATACGCCACTGCAAACAATGGCCGACGAAAAGGCCTACAACAACATTACCAAATACAAATTACATTAATGGCCAAAACAGAAGGTGACGGCCAGCTGATCAAGATCGCAGAGATCCAGTCCAATCCAATTGTCGTCAGAGGGCGAAGCCCTAAGAACTTTGACAGCAGCAAAGATGTGCCTCTCAGCGAGCGCAAACAGTCAGATCCAATGCGCATGAGAAGCGCGGGGAGTGTAGCGGCAGCTACTCCACAATGGATCGAGCCAGCATTATCCCAGGGGTCTAACAAGTACTATTCACAGAAGTCGTATATTGTAAGCACGCCCCTCGCGCCATGTGCAATGGTCTGTCAATCAGGGGGATTGGCCAATCATCTGCTTATATGCTAACTGCAATATAGCAACCCCCTTTAGATCCGGTGTCGTCATGGCCTCATATGTCTCCCACTCCGCCTTCCCCAGCTTCTGTCGAGCCTCGTGCGAAACGACTAGCGTCCGGATCTCCAGTTGCAGCAAAACGTCGGCCACCTGTTCCAGCCACGGACTGGCATCATACGGAGATTAAAGAGGAGTTCCGCGCTCCCCCTGCACTGAAAGCTCCAATAGGGCTGTCAGTATCAGATGACGATGTCCATACTGTAATTTCAGATACGTCGGCCTCTCCTCCGACGGATTCTATCCCAACCCGACCGTTGGTTGCGAGCCCCCTCGAGAAGCTTGACCAGATGTACGAGTACTTTCCCCTCAGCCTGGATGATTGGATGCCACCTGTCGATGCTATCTATCGGCCGCATGTCGTTCACCACCTGAGAGCGCCTGAAGTCAAAGCTCAGGAAGTGCGGTCCAAACCCAAGCGGTACTTTTCCGCCATAAACGATTGAAAGTGTCCAGGGCTAGTATCCCGTTCAGGGGAGCTCTGTGCTTGCATCACACAGTTGCATGATATGCGCAAATGGGCAATATAATTGGTCTAGTTCCTAATTTCAGGGAGTAAGGTTGCTCCCATAGCTGCGGTAATATTCACCTTGCACCAACGCTACGTCGCAGGGGAAAGTCCCGGTGGCCCGGCTCCATCCATCAAACGTGGAGGGCACGTTTAAACTATGCCAGGAAGGGATATGGAAGCAGGCACTGAGGGGAATGGCTGTGCACTATGCGAGCCGGTCTTTTACCATTTCTGTGTTGAGGCTCGATGATCGTCAGGATTGGAGAGATACCCCACATATTGCTATATATGTTGTACTGTACACTGAAATTTATATTATATATTTCAGAACACGGGCACACATGCCTATTATTCTATGTCTAGTGTTTTAATTCTTCTAACCTACGAAACAGAAAATCTCGTCCTTTTTTTACTGCTTTTTTTTTACTATGCTATGGTCGCAATCACGTTGGTGTTACATACTGTATGGGGCGATGGGGGCGATGAGGGTCTCGGCAACTTTGGGGTGTTGCTGGTTGCATCCTGTCTCGGACCCCGCCAAAAACATTTCAGTGGTGTCGGGTCTTGTACTGGGCAACGTTACATGGCCACCACCATCCGTGGAGAACCAACCCACCGTTACTCAACGTCATCAGGACATCTACTTACCACGATTATACATCGCAACCATCAAGTCACCCCTCAGTCTAATCATCCACTATCTGATACTTCAAAGGTATCGCAGCTAGGTCTGGCCCGTTTCTTTATTTCATTGTTATTCACGATGTAGGTAATATACTTCTCATCGCTTCAATTACGACAGCGATAGGTCTGCTCTTTCATCTCATTTCCATCTTACCGCTGGGCCGATGCTCATTCCTTCCTCATTCAACATGCCCAGCTCAACTACTGCAAGGGCTCCTCGGGACATCATCACCAGGTTCACCAACTGCCGCCTCCTCCGCCACAACTCCCTCGTTCGGGCAGACCTCTGGGTCTCCTCGCTCACGGGGAAGATTCTTGATGGACAGGATGTCTTCTATACCGAGAGGCGCCTCCCTGATGTCGTCGTTGATCTGGGAAACCGCATCCTCTCTCCTGGCATGATTGACGTCCAATTAAATGGCGCGTTCGGAATTAACTTCTCGGACGTTCCGGAGGAAGAAGGCAGCTTTCCTAAGAAGTTGAAGGAGGTGAATCGGCAACTAATATCGACGGGCGTGACGAGCTACTTGCCGACGATGACAAGCCAGAAGAGCGAGGTCTATCATAAGGTTTGATTTGCAGCTCTATATCCATGATGTGGTACTGATAACAACAGTTGCTACCCCACCTCGGTCCATCAGGCGGTGCGCGCGACTCGACGGACGGCTCCGAGTCCCTCGGCGCTCACATCGAGGGCCCCTTCCTCTCGCCCACCAAGAACGGCATCCACAACACCGAAGTCCTCATCTCCGCCCCGAACGGCTTCTCGGACCTCGTCGCCTGCTACGGCAGCGACAATCTCAACAATGCCAAAATGCTTACTGCTGCCCCTGAAGAAGGCATACAGCAGGCCATTCCCGACATCATCTCCCGTGGCATCGTCTACTCAATCGGCCACTCGGAAGCCACCTACGAGCAGGCCAGCGCCGCCGTCGCCGCTGGCGCTACCATGATCACCCACCTCTTCAACGCCATGCGCCCTCTCCACCACCGTGACCCAGGCGTCTTCGGCGTCCTCGGCTGCACAGAGGTGACCGCCCCGCGCACCTCACCCCCGACCAGCCGCCCCACCAGCACCTCCTCTGCCATCAGCTCCAGCACCGATTTCCGCCCTTTCTTCGGCCTGATTGTCGACGGTCTGCACTTGCATCCGACTACAGTCAAAATCGCATGGAGCGCCCACCCCGAAGGCTGCATCCTCGTCACAGACGCCATGCACCTCGTCGGCCTCCCGGACGGAATGTACACCTGGGGCTCTTCGGGGCGCGAACGCATCGTCAAGACGGGTCCGCGCCTGACGCTCGAGGGCAGCGATAAGCTCGCCGGCTCCGCGATCTCGCTAGTAGAGTGTGTGAATAATTTTCTGGCGTGGACGGGGGCTAGTGTGCCGCTTGCGCTGAAGACGGTGACGGAGACTCCGGCGAGGGTGTTGGGGATGGAGGGGGTGAAGGGGAGCTTGGTGGTTGGGGCGGATGCGGATTTGGTGGTCTTTAGTGAGGTTGGGGGCGAGGGGGGTGTGCAGTTGGTGGTGGATGAGGTGTGGAAGTTTGGGGAGAGGGCGTGGACGGGGGAGGTGGATGGGAAGGTGGTGGTTTGAGAGGGATGGAATGTAGAATGCATGGATATGCGACTTGGAGTTTAACGATTATATGGATGAACTTATTTTCATTGTTCATAGCGTAGATTCGGCGGCATGTATTTTTTGGGTGGAATATTAAATTGCAATTTATCCACATGAATTATTGGGTTTATTTTTTAACTTCGAATTTATAAAAATTATTATCCCAATCCAAACCTATCCAAGCAACCAGATATATCTACCTCAAAATAACAACCCATCCAACCACTTATTAAAATATACATTCTAAGAGTTATTCTTCTATAACTAGAGGTTCTACGATATCACTTACAGGTGTGGACCGCCACTAGGAACGATCCCGCACCCTGTCAAATACATCATTACGCATTCCCAACACATGAAATAGGCCTGCTGGCCCAATGGCAAGGCGCTTGACTACGAATCAAGAGATTGCAGGTTCGATCCCTGCGTAGGTCACTATTCATAACTCCTCCTCTTCACCGAGGAGCACTTCTTTTTGGCAATTTTTTCTATTTTTTCTAACCCCAACCCCACCAAGCTTCACGAAAAATATTTTGCGCCCCCACCATCGATGATCCACAATCGCTCCACCACTATCAGGGTGCGAGATATTTTTTTTGTGGGTTTTGCATCAATAGCATAGTGGAAAAGGGAGACTTAATGTGGGATTGGTGTCGCTTTGATATAAAATGATGGCCTCCTGGCCCAATGGCAAGGCGTTTGACTTCGATTTCCGCTTCGGCGGCTATATGGTATCAAAAGATTGTCGGTTCGATCCCGGCGGGGGTCAAAGCATCATTAATTTTTTGTTTTTGTTTTTTTACAATACGATGTTGTAAGGATGGATTTTTAAATGCTGGATCACGACATGCTGGTAATTCAACATTTTTTGGTTCATTTGATTATGGATCTGGTTCGGGAATGCTTTAAGGTGACGTTTGCTTCGGCTGAGATACCTAACAAAGCCATGTCGGTGAGAGAAACAGATTAACAGGACATAACCTCATGAGAATGAAGACGATACAAAATGTGAGGCATACAACGACTATGTGCCTCCTTCATTTCTCTAAGTGAGCATCTCTCTTCTCTTAGAATACAAGTTCACAGTTCCCCATAGTTGGTGTGTCCAGGTGACATCGGGAAAGGATAACGCGTAAGCCATGACAGCGCATTCAACGATATATCCAGCCAGTCGGCCTGATCTATATGTCAAGTTCATAGCCTCATTATCCTAGCCAAGATGGCCGCTCTACCAAAGCATCCAAAGCCACAAGTGCTTCACGCAGACGATGGCGTGGAACTCAGCTACTACTCCGTCGGGTCAGGTCCGGGCATTATCATCATCCCTGGCGCCATGTCCTCCGCCCTTAATCAATATGAATTAGCATTATCCCTTTCCTCCTCATATACAGTCCATCTATTCTCCCGCCGCAGCCGCGGTCTCTCAGGACCCTATCCCCGCTCCGTGACAGAAACCCAAGCCCCCCTACTACAGCCCCTGGGACACACGGACGATAACCCTATAGACTCCCCATACGACCCCCAATTCTGCCTCGGCGTCCTCAAAACAGACCTCACCGACCTATTCGCCCTAATGCGGCACACACGCGCGACATCCCTCTTCGGCATAAGCAGCGGCGCCCTACTCGTCCTCGCCGCATGCACCAACCGCCCCACCAACACCGCCAACCCCCCCATAGAAAAAGCCATCATCTTCGACCCGCCGCTCATCCTATCTACCCCACCAGCCCCACGGGGCATTCTCCCTGACCTACCCAGCATCCGCCGCTATGAGGCTGAGATCGCAGCTGGGAAGACGACTTCCGCGCTCGTGACAGCGATGCGGATCGTGCAGCTTGGTCCGGGGTGGCTACGCTTGTGTCCGGATTTCATCATTCGTTTCCTGACGGGACTGATCGTGTCTGCTGAGGCGAGGGAGCAGGGCGGGTGGAAGGAGACTGGGGAGGAGGATGAGGGGGTCGTGACGATGGAGATGCTGGCGTCGGTGTTGAGGTATGATTTTGCGCTCGTGCAGGCGATGGTGGGTGATGCGAGGGGGTTTGATAGGGTTGCTGAGGGAAGGAGGGTTTTGTTAGTTGGAGGCGGGGAGAGTCCGGATTATATGAGGTTTGCGATGCGGGTGTTGGTTGATGTGGTGAGGGAGGGGGGGGTTTGAAGCAGGGATGGAATGGCGGGAGATTGGGGGTGTGGGGCATGAGTTGTTTGAGAATAAGACGAGGAATGGGAGGGTTGAGTTGGGTGTTGAGACTGTGAGGGAGTTTTTGGCAAGGCCCTGATAATGAGGTAATGAATTGGCAGCCCGGTTTGTCTAGTTTAGCCATGGTCTGTTTGTAAGGTAGTGTGAGTAACTCTCATGTAAAACTAATATATATTACACTGTTAATCTATTTGGTCATTTAACCACGGATCCTCTAGCAGCTCCTTTGCCGTTTTTCGATCTTCTGGCCGCCACTGCAGCATCCCTCTCATGAAATCTAAAAACATGTCCTTATTCTTCCCCTCTAGGAACTCCCCCGATCGCTCTAAGCTTGCATTCTGTGGTATTTCTACGTCGGCCCTCCACGTTCCTAAACAGAAGATCATTAGAAGTCCGCCCCGAAAGATAAACGGTCATGGTATAGAGTATGATACTTACCATCCTCTGCAAAGAACTCATGGCTACGTAACCCGCGTTTAATGAGATCCCTAGGCGGCAGGCCCAACATCCCGACTACTTCCGCGAGATGCGCACGCGTTGAGTACCCCTTCCCATCAGGGTCGTTTCCGTAAAACATATGCCTACCCTCGAAAAGATCCCAGATCTGATGTGCGTCAGTTAGTAACTAGGAGAAGTGCTATACAGGAGAGAATATGTGGCATACCACAGCGCCAACGTTCCATATATCGACTGGATAGCTCCATTGAGTCTTTAACATTACCTCTGGTGATCTGTAGACATTTGGTTGTGCGTCATGATTTCTCTTCTCATCCCCGCGCACTGCAGAACCGAAATCGCTCAGGACGGCATTCCCAAATTTCCTCGGTAATTCTAGCCGCCGAGAAGCATACACTGGTGCATCATTGATAAATTTCCTTGGTGAAGGGTCGTCCATTTCGGCTTTGGCAAACGCGTCAAGAATCGATGTGTCTTCTATCTCTTGGAGAATGTTGTCTCCTTTAATGTCTATTAGATTGGTTAGCGAGTTCAATACTCGGAAGAATGAAGCACTCCCACCTGTGTGAACAAGCTGGCACTCTGTGTGCAAATAATCGAGCGAGAGGAAAACCTGCATAAGGCCCGCCTTGAGAAGTTCTTCAGTGAATCTGTGCCTGGGGTTACGGTATAGGAGATCCCTGAAGCTCTCCCATGTGGGCTTTTGGACCAGACAGTAATGATCCCCTCCGGCACGGGGAATGGTAAATATCCCCAACGCTGATCTCACATGACCATAGCCTGGATGTGATTAATTGCCCTAATTTAGACGTTTGTAAACCTCGAACTCCTCCCAATTGGCATCTTGTCATTTATACACCTTTAGAGAAACATGTTGATGATCTCTGCTTCCGTTAGCTCCTTCCTGGCTTGAAAGGGTAGCCTTACTTGAGATCTCGAGCGAGCCATACAGTGGATGTGACGGCGAACCCTAGTTTTCCAACGACTTGGTACCTGGAGCTGAAGATCTCGCCAACGTTGACGGGATAGTATCGCCCCGTCTTGAAATCTTCAAATTGTTCCTCCTCGAGCACTTCCAATGCATTGATGGCTTTAAAGCCGCTGCTTGGAAAGTGCATTGGCGGAGATGGGGCCCTTTGAATAGACCTTTTGGCCCATTTTAAAATGGATGCCATGGAAAGGGGCACTATGGAGAAGAATATATGTGGAAACTATCCCAACACGTGGGGCGACAACGCAGAATCGGCCACGACGTAGAAGTGAACCTCGATCTCTATCTATTTCTATGCCTGCCTTCACGTCACCTTTAGCTCTTCTCGTACAAACAGTAATTCTATATATAGCTTGACATATTGGAGACCAATGGCTCACTAGCTGAGCTGGGCGGCTAGTCTGGTGGCTGATGGCGTTCATGTACTGAGACAACCACGTTGTTTAGATGTGCTATAGGTCTGACCGGGCCTGATCTACGTTTGATCTAGAGTACCTGTGGGTCTGGTTTGGGTCCTTAGCCTAGAAATAATGGGTTATAAATAATTTAGGCTTTTTACATTGTCTTTACGAAATTATAACAATAAACAGCCTTGTTAAAGGAGACGAGCACATGATCTAACTCCAATGTCTACCACGTGTCGTCGCGTGTCAAGTGTGGGGAAAGCTCCAACTTCTTAGTCAGCCACAAGACCTCCAATTTATTAGTCATCATATGAAGGAGCTCCATTCGCTTACCACCGCGTTGTCGACACATTGCATCACGACAGCATCAAGCCCATCATCTCCAACTCCACGCCTGACCCATCTCTCGCAACATCGTCGCCATGGTTTCCTACCGCTTTTCTGTCCTTGCCCTGCTGGCTCTACGTACCATTGGTGCCGTAGCTGCCAAAGTTGTACGTAAATTCGACCTCCAATCCACCCACGTGCTCGGGGCCTGCTTAACCCTGTACTCGTCGAACTCTCTAACTTCTTCCAGTCCCCTGATGATGCCGCCAAAGAGGGAATTACCCCCGCCCCCGAGGATGCGCCGCCTTTCGAGGTTACCGTAACTGCTTCCTTCCCCAGCGCGGAGATCTTCGGCCCAAAAATCATCAACGGCCAAGGAACCCAAGCCCTCCTCGACATCACCAACAATGAGGGCGCACCCATCACGCTCATCATGGTTGGCGGCATGCTTTCGCGTCCTGAAACCGACCTTAAGCCTGGCGCACATGCCTCATCTTTGATCGTGAGGAACTTGACCACGACAAAGTACACAGTGGAGGTCCCAGCAGGCGCAAAAGAGAGCTTACCGTATACTTTCACGACGGACATGCAGCCGGCCGACTTGCAGCTGTCTCTGATGGCTATTTTCACCGATAACAAGGGCAACGTTCGTCAGGTACCAGCGTTCCATGACACCGTCAGCGTTGTCGAGGCGCCCACTAGCTTCCTTGACCCTCAAATGTAAGTCCCCCTTTCCAGAAACAGGCAGCGATTGAACCACTGCTAACTGACCCTCTAGTGTCTTCCTCTACCTTGTGCTTGCCGCAGCTACCGCCGGAACGCTCTACTTCGTCTACAAGACCTGGATTGAGACTCTCTTCCCCCAGACCAAGCGTGGAGGCAAGGGAGGCGAGCGCGCGCGTCGCTCGCTGGGTGGCGTCAAGAAGGCCGTGCCAACCGAAGAGCAGCTGAGCGTCATTGGTGCTGACGGACCTGCTGTCACCACCAAGGATCTGGCGCAGAAGGCGTACGATGAGAGCTGGATCCCAAACCACCACATCAACCGCCCATCGGCGAGAAAGGTCCAGAGCAGCTCGAAGAAGATTCCTACTAAGTAGGTGTTGAGGATTGGATAATCGTGGATAATTCATTATGTGGGGGTTTCGGAGCCGGAGCGGGGGTGGGGGTGGGGGATTGGAGTAGATACATACCTGTAAAGTACTGCATAAAATATACTAGTGGGTGATGGGAATGGCTGGATGGTTGGTCGGCGGTATTATCATAGAAAGAATCAAAAGGGTTCAATCCTCACCACACATATACACATTTAGTGCTGCGAATCTCGCATATATGCACATGCTATATGCATAGAACAACGATTGCTCCAGCCGAACCTTCTTCTTATTAACATGAACCCCAGCAAGATCCCGCCGTACCCCGTAAATTCGGTATTAAGGCACGGAATTATTTTTCGCCGAGCGTTTGTTGCTCCGGAGGGGTTCGTTCCGATAGGAGGAACTTACTTCGTCCGATATTTCGGTCACGGAGCCTTCTACAGCCTTAATACAGTGATTACTCGGCGATTAACGGCAATATGTGCATATAATTGTGCTGTAACGTGGTCATAGGCATATACGGCAGAAGGCAAGAGGGGAACTACTTCGGTATGGCGGGGATGGCGGGGCCGGTGGGGAGTGTGATAAATGTTAGTGGATAACTTATACTTCCGGCTGATCTGCTTGTGTTGGTGAGCTCTCCGATTGATATAAGAGCGTGTGTCCCGTAAGGGACACACGCCACCGTTTAAGTCCTCAAGGTGCTTTAATAAATACAGCACGATGAAGTTCCGCGATGGTAAGAGCTTCCCATTGCAAGCAAGACACCCTCTAATGCGTGAGAATAGGTATGTGGCTTGTGGCCGAGGGGACGACGATTGAGTACGCCGAGCAAGTGTACTCCATCACGGAGCGCGCGGATAAGAAGGCACTTTCCCTCCTCTGCCCCACGAGGAGAATTTCCAGCCGCGGTGATGTCCTGAACCGTAGCACCCTCACAATCGTAAGCTCTACTCCATGCGCCTAACCCACCCCCGCCCTAACACGCCCAGGACATTGAAGCCGTTTCCGATGGCATCATATCAGTCGAGTCCACTCACTGGGCCGGTGCCGTCCGCAAGGGTCCTAACTTTGAGCTCTTCCCCGACGGCGCCCCAGAAGTCGAGGCCACCATCACGACCGCCTCGGAACGCACTGTCCTCAGCGCCGGCGCCCTCACCGCGACCGTCGCCGGCGCGGCGCAGCCATTCCGCATCGACTTTAAGGGCGCCAACGGCCGCGTCCTGACCGATCTGCGCGAGCGCAGCGTCGGCCTTGCTTATAACCCACCCATTAGCAATATGCAGCAAACGGCCGATATGCGCAACATTAAGCACCATGTGTTCACACAAACGACGCTGGGAGTCGGGGAATCTGTGCACGGGCTTGGGGAGCGCTTTGGGCCGTTTAACAAGGTCGGACAGGCGGTTTCGCTGTGGAATGCGGATGGTGGCACGTCGAGTGACCAGGCGTACAAGAATGTCAGTTTCTGGATGAGCTCGAGGGGATACGGAGTCTTCATCGACACACCGGAGCGCGTCGAGCTCGAGATCGGTAGCGAGCGCTGCTGCCGCTTGCAGACGAGCGTGGAGGGACAGCGCCTGAAGTGGTTCATTATTGATGGGCCGACACCGAAGGATGTGCTGAGGAGGTACGCAAAGTTGACGGGCCAGGCGAGCTCGGTACCGGAGTGGAGCTACGGGTTATGGCTCAGCACGAGTTTTACGACAGATTACGATGAACAGACCGTTACGGCGTTCTTAGAGGGCATGAAGAAGGCGGCCATCCCCGTCGACGTCTTCCACTTCGATTGCTTCTGGCTCAAGGCCTTCCAGTGGTGTGACTTCGCCTTCGACAAGGAGAAGTTCCCCGACCCAGCCGGCCAGATCAAGCGCATGAAGGACAGCGGCCTGTGCAAGAAAGTCAGCGTCTGGACGAACCCCTACCTCGGACAAGCCTCCCCTCTCTTCGCCGAGGCCGCCGCAAACGGCTACCTCCTCAAGCGCAAGAACGGCGACGTCTTCCAATGGGATCTCTGGCAAGCCGGCATGGCCATTGTCGACTTTACCAACCCTGCCGCCGCAACCTGGTTCCAGGGCCTCATCACCTCCCTCCTCGACCTCGGCATCGACTCTATCAAGACCGACTTCGGCGAGCGTATCCCCGACTCCGACGTCCAGTGGCACGACGGATCAGACCCGGGACGCATGCACAACTACTATGCCGTCCTCTACAACGAGACCGTCTACACCGCCATGAACGCGCGCTTCGGCCCAGGCGAGTCCGTCCTCTTCGCCCGCGCCGCCGCAGCCGGATCCCAGCGCTTCCCCCTCCAGTGGGGCGGCGACTGCGAGTCCACCCCCGAAGCCATGGCTGAGTCCCTACGTGGCGGCCTCGGCTTGGGTCTGAGCGGCTTCGCCTTCTGGAGCGTCGACATCGGTGGCTTCGAGGGCAACCCCCCGCCCTGGCTCTACAAGCGCTGGGTCGCCTTTGGACTGCTGTGTAGCCACAGTCGACTTCACGGCTCGGACTCCGTGCGCGTCCCGTGGGCGATAGACAACGACGACCAGAGCGACGAGGGTGCCACGGCCGTGCTGCGCACGTTCGTGCAGCTCAAGGATAAGCTTGGTGCGTATATCCAGGCCGAGGCGGCGAAGAGTGTCCGCGATGGCTTGCCGCTCAGTCTGCGCGCTATGTGCATTGAGTTCCCCGAAGACCCGACGTCCTGGAGCTTGGATAGGCAGTTCATGCTGGGCGAGTCTGTGCTGGTGGCGCCGGTGTTTGAGGAGGATGGGAGCGTGGAGTTCTATCTGCCTGAGGGGAGGTGGACGGCGTTTGTGAGTGGGGAGGTCAAGGAGGGACCGAGGTGGGTCAAGGAGGTGCATCGCTTTGATTCGGTGCCGTTGTATGTTAGGGAGAGGACGGTGCTGCCGCTGAGGGCGCAGGGTGGGGAGGTGAGCCTTAAGGTGTATGGAATTAAGGCAGGAGAGGTGGCGAAGGTGCAGGAGATTGTGGAGGGGGCCCTCAAGGAGAGGGAGGTCACTGTTGCCGAGGATATGTTGGCTTAGTGGAATAGACTGCAAATAGAAGAATTATGATCATCTCTTTTATATTATGACAAGCCGGATTCAAGCTGCAGTTCTCCGTGCCCGCCTAGGAGAAGCTGATAGACAAAGTGTGCAAAACTTCTGACGACTTGGTGATATAGGAGATCGGTCCACACACAATTTGCGATCTGACCGAAGACGTATGTGTGCGCATAATCTACTCCTCCAAATCATTTCTCGGAGTTCAGTTGGTAGCTCGTTGAGGCTTTAGAACTGGTTGGCAAGGTGCTTGTTGAGTTCTACGTTATTTATATCCATTGTTGTCTGCTCAATGCTATAGCCTTATTGGTTTTAGGGAGCAGCAGGCGGAGTAGAGAGACTGGTGTAGGCGTAATAGTAGGTGTTAACGGACGGATGCAGGTTTAATTGTGGTAGATGAATTGGCCGACCTGGTGTTTCGTCGTATGATGTGGCTATATAATTCATAAGGTCCACTCTCCGGAAGAGTGGGCAAGCAGCGAAAACGGGGTGAGGTTGTGTATGAGGATTTGTTGATGGTTGGTTGATTGGTGGTGCGGAGTACGGGGTGGTACTGCTATATTAGCTGTAGACGCAAGCTTTTTCAAAACGCAACGGGTCTATCTAATAGGGATGGAGGGCAGAGAAGGCAGTGTTTTATAGAGGAATAAGACAACAAGTAGGGGTAATATCGCAAGGTGGGATTGGACGAGGCAGACAAAGGAATGTGGAATGGCAACTTGATTGTAGAGCTCAGGGGGAGACTCCGGAGCCCTATAGTGATAAGGGGCTTGGACTTCAGCTCCATCTGAAACCGGTGTCTGTCTATTGTTCAGTACTAACTACCCCTAACCCTCCAAATTCCCGAGCGCCCATCTATGGGAAAGCGTCCCGGTACACCACTCACACCGTTCCCGACACTCCTTCCACCACTATCGTATAGCCCTTCACTTGGCAACATAGAGGCTCAAGATTGCGTAGAATTCTTAACAATGGCCTTTAGCCGCATCTTCTGCTCTACCTCAAACCCATGCCCTATGCCAATCTATTCAGCGCATTCACTTTAGACTAAGCACTTATATGCCATTGACTGCATTGCTCGGCTTTACTTGTCATCTTAGCTTTTTTTTAACTCCCTCCCCATTCTTGCTATCCCCCTGCTATGTTACCCCTACCCTAGTAGCTGCGCTGTATTTCATAATCCTGAACGCCTACGAAGCATCCCAACTCAACTCCCCCATACCGCACCGCGCCTCTGCTTCCCCTGCTTTGCCGATCTGTCTCCCCCTTCTCTTCACCATCTTACCCCACATACCCCCCACCTACCTCTACCCCATCGAACTTCCCCATCGAGCTTCTGCATCCCCCCCTATTCTTTTGCCACCTCCTCACCTCCGTCTCCCTCTTCTAACCCACCACCCGCCATTCATCGCAATCACCATTCCCTCCCCATTTCGCCCCCACCCCCCCTACCCTTAATCATCGCTGCCGTCATCGTCATCATCGGCATTATCCCCCGTCGCCATCACCTCCCCATCACCCCCCAGTCCCCTCCCAGTCGACCCTCCCTACTAATCGCCGTCGCCGTCGCCATCATCGCAGTCGACATCACCTCCCCACCCATCATCGCCGGCGACACCACCCCCCCTTCACACTTTGCCCCTTATCCTCCACCGTCACCTTCGGCGCCTCGGGAAACCGAACCTCCTGCTCCACTCATTGCCGCCGCCGTCGCCGCAAAAACCACACAAAGTCTGTAAGATTCCAAACGGAGCGCTGTAGGACGAGAATCTGGCGCCTGTAGGCCTTTAAAACGAAACTATAGTGCTGAAAATTGTGCATTCTAAGAGATCTAGTGGGTTTATAGGGGCTTGTATCACCCCCTATAAACCCACTAGATCTCTTAGAATGCATCGCCAGTCATCAAGATTAAATTCCGTAAGCAATCAACAGCCCGTACAGAACACATAAAATAACTACGAATTTTAACTAGTATTAGCTGTAAATAGAGCAGAATCACCCCCCCCCCCCCCCCCAACTTCTAGTTCCAAATATCCAGTACATATAACCCAAATAACCAATACCCATACATATATATGTCAAAATCCCCTACCAACGCCGCCCAAAAAACTCCGAAGCAATATCCCCCCTCGACCGAATCCAACCCCCCCTTAAAAAAACCAAATCAACGAGGTCTATCTTCCCCAAGGCCCCGGCCCCGGAACCTCAGGAGGTTTCACATTTTCCCTCCTAAGCACCCTCAAATGCTTCCTCACCTGCTCCTCCAGCCCCTCCAACAAGCAATCCCTCGACCAGCGCAACAGCTGCTCCTCGCTCTCCTTCTCCAACCTGCTCACCACCTTTGCTCGGATATCATTCCCATGCGCTACCGGCCGCGCCATCCACGCCACCGACGATTTATCCATGAGCGGCCATTTGTGGCCCGCAGTCGAGTACGCCTTGCTCCACAGCCAGATATTGTCGGTGCTGCCGCGGCAGAGGGGGCGTGGACGGGGAAGCTTGGCACCCTTCATGGTGCTGTCGAGTATCTCGGCGTGCTCGGTGTGGTCGCCGCGGTAATCGAGGTAGGCGAGTCGATTGGTGTAGATGGGACTGGAGAGGATTTAGCTTCATTCAATTCAACATGTACTAGTCGTCAACTAGGTGTAGGAAAAGGTGGGGGGGAGGTTTGGGGGGTTAAGAGGGGACTCACAGAGACAAGAAGTGCTTTTTGAACCGCGCGATAATCACAAACTTGCGGTACTTGGAGTGCACGTATCCGCAACCATCGCCGGCGTCGCGCACAAACTTTGCGAAATATTTGTCATCTTGCTCCTTCTGCGGAGTCCATGCCTCGTGGTAGCCGGTCGAGATGATGTTGCCCACGACGATGTCAGACAGCTTCAGAAAATCTAGGTCTTGTTAATTCCGAAGAAAGAGAGTGGGAGGGGATCTGACGTACTATCTCTTCCCTCCTTAGGGAAGGAATCCACGCTATCATCGCTATCCGTCTCCTCGGTGAGGCTTCCTCCCTTACTGGTTTTTCTGGGACGCTTGGTCGTTCCCTCCTTGGGGGATTTGGACTTGGATCTCTTCGTCACGCGGTCTTTGATGGGGGGAGTTTTGGGGGGGGTTTTGGCTGCACGGTGCGGTTGTATGCGTGTTGGACTCTCGGGTTTGGAAGCCGCCATGGTGGATTGGGGGGCGGGAGTTGTGAGCGTGGGGGCGCCAGGAATATAGTATCGACGTGGTAAATTGTACTCTCGGTGCCAATTTTTTGGGAATGTTCTCAGGGGGGATTGATAGAGCAAGGGGGAGATATAGCGGGAGAACTCGAATGGTGGACAAAGAAACGCATATTGTCATGTCCTCGGACAAACGGCGATGAGGCAGATCAAAGAAACCATCAGTGGGATTGAGTCTCCGCCTCGTGATACCCACTTGCGGTGGTAGATCCGGACAAAGAAAGGGCTATGAGAAGAAGAAAGATAGAGCGAAGATGACATTGGTGGTGAGATGTGAGAAAACGTGATGCTGGGGTTGTATCCTCATGGGATATAGAGAGAGATGGACATATAACCACGTCGCCAAAACCCAAAGTGCTCAGTTACTCTAAAGGCATTTGAAAGCTACGTTTATTAAACAGTTACTGAAAAACCTGTGCAAAACTGCGCAAAACCTGCGATATAAAAGAAGATTTGCGCCAAAAAACCCCGTCCCTAAACCAACTGTCGAGCCACCACGGACAGGAATTTGCCCAAAATAGGAACGAGTAGCTGATAGAAAGCGCCAAAACCAGTGACAACGTGAATAAATCCATAAGTTGCGCTCTAAACGAAAAGATGTAGAAAATCCACGGTCAACTTGAAGTAAAAAAGAAGCAAGTGGCAGACAGGGTGCACAACTCCTCGTATTTGATCCGCGGAAAGCAAAACCACTCTCACCTTTGCAGTCCAACGGAAACAAATATAAGCTTGACTACAGCCAAGTTGTAAATATATGCGCAAAACGGGGCTATTTAGATGAGGAAGAGCGTGGTTCTAGTTTGACAGCAGTCAACCTGCTCCATTAAACAAGCAAAGTGATAACAATATGTTGAGGGGCAACACCAAAGGCGCCTAAAGGGACTTTTATAGAGGCAGCAGCGGGGGTTACAGAGCTTTACCCCAAAGACACCTTCAGCAGAAGAAGCAGCAGCGGCAGACCGAGGCGGGGGTGCAAAAATGGATACAGTCTGCAGGCCATGGGTGGCGGAGGGCAAAGAACTTTTGAATATCTATAGAAGCAGTAGGACTCACAGCACGCTTATAGCCATCACGCATCCAGCAAGTTAAGAATGCTCCCAACAGCCTCACCTACCTCGTCCACTCTGGTCCTTTTGCTCAAGAAGGAGCAGGCAAATTGGTTGATACAGTCAGTGCATTCATTCCGTGCAAACGCGCAAGAGCAAATGGCGCGGCCATTAATTGAGTGATTGGGCACTGTAAGTCCACGAGATCGCTCAAGCACAACCATCACTTATTCCACGACACCCAAAGAACAACCACATACGACCATAGACTCAAGAGAATTGGGCATCCCGTCCGCTCTGCCATACACAAGCTTGTAATCCACTTGCTTTTTACTCTCAATCGTGCTAATAGGCATAGCATGGAATCTGAGCCCCTTGCCGCCTTAAGGGGTGAAGCGAGGGTGAGCAGGGTGAGCCGAGGGGTGAGCAGGACTGTGGTAATTTACCAGGTCTTACTACTCGTACAGAAATAGCTCTAGTTGAGAGGCCTCGTCAGAGACGAGCACGGGAAGCGTAGCTATAGATCAATTAATTACTTCTATTTCTAATTACTTGTGGTTGGGCCGGCCAGCTCATGAGCTCATGGTTGGGCCGGAACATATATCTATTATGATTATAGAGGCAGTATCTATAATTAGATAGACGATTACACCTATACTTGTTGTACCAGGTAAAATACATATGGAGGCGTGGTACCTAGAGAACCTTGGTGGCGACGAGCTAATATTACTCTTAGAGACTAGCTATTCTAATAGTCAGCTTGCTCTACGGTGGCTATAACACTTTGTGAAGCTTACTGCTTCACACGACCCGGGAAATCCCAAGGTTCTACTACTCGATTCTCATGTGAGCCATACGAGCCCTGAGTTCGTCATTATGGCTACAGAATATCACATCATTGTATTAGCGTTTCCCAGCCACCTTACACACATTTTACAGCCATTAGACGTGGGAATATTCCAGCCTTATAAGCACTGGCATAGGCAGGCTGTGCTCCGTGCTAGCTATACGGGAAATGGACCCTTCCTACAACCTACCCCTATTTATGAGAGGTCTCCCACGCATGCGGGAGCTTACTTTTAAGGAGGCTACCATACAATCAGCGTTCCGGAAAGCCGGAATCTGGCCTATAAGCTGTAATACAACACTCGAAAAGCTACGTACATACTCACGGCCTACGCAGCCTACGCAGCCTACAACACCTACCCTACCACGGCCTATTACGCCTATTCCCGACACTTTCCAGGGCGTAGAACAGGGCCTACAGCGGTGGAAGGAGCGGGTTCCAAAGGCCTTTAGTAGCCCCTCAAGGCAGAGCTACAGCAACTGGCTTACTGGGGCAGCCCAGGTTCTGGCTGCCAGCCAGCTCCAGGAATTCGACCTACGTGCTATTCGGCAGCAGGTCAAGAACTCCAAGAAGCGGCCAGGCCGGGGCCGACTCCAGCGTGGCGGTGAGCTCCTAGCTTCTGAAGCACATAAGCTTCAGGACCAGAAGCTCGCTGCCGCAGAAGCCCGGAAGGTAAGCCAGGCCCAAAACCGAGCCCAGAAGCAGCTCCACCGGGCAGGAATTGAAGCCCGGAAAGCTGAGCGCCTCCGGAAGAAGAGCGTGGCCCAGCTTACTAAATCGGGCCTCCCAATTCCTCCGGAGTTGGAAGACCCAACTACTGACCCAGAAGCCAATTCTGGGTCCGAATATGAGAGTGCCAGTGAGGGTGGTGGGCGTGGGAGTGGGCGTGGGAGTGCTCATGAAAGTGAGAGTGAGTAGGAATGAGGAAGTGATAATTTCGTATAATTGAATTTTTAAGTACCTTTACATACAAATTACTATGTGGGGTACTTATGGTCGCAAATTTTGAGTGGTCGCACTTTGCTTACCATCACGATTATATAGGATGGGATTATATTTACGACCCTTAAACCGCTCCAAGTCAAAGAATAGAGATTATCAAATCGCAAACATCACCCCGACAACCGCTGGGCCGTCCAAGGTGACTTCTTACGGCCGTGCTCGAGCGCGTGAAGCGGGTCGTCAGCGAGTTTGCGGTCGACGATGTTCACGAGGCCCGGACGGCTTGCGATGCTGCGTTCGGTCCGGCACGCTGCAAAAGGATCCTAAATGGCAAAGAGGGTGAGAGCAAGCCCGCTCGAAGGGCAGCGCTTGTCGGAAGAGCCTCAGCTTGCGAGTGTGCAGATCAGAGTCGGTATTGTGACGGTGCCCAGGTTTGCAAGTACAAGTTGGCAGACTGCAACGTTAGCGACAGTACGTCAAATTAAACCCCTTATGACTGTGCCATCTAACGTTGTGTTCTTAGAGGACTGCGGCTTTGGTGGACTTTTATGTCTGCAACGGACTCTGCGAGTAAAGTGTTGTTGACTCTGGGAATGTGTGAGCTATACCTCGAGTCTGGTAATGTTTAGGCGGGTACAGGAATGAAATTATTGGCAGAAAGTGCGCAGTCGATCTTCGTCACGGAGTCGTTCTGCTCCTTGTTCAGATCGGTGGAGGTCGCTGATTTCGCTCATATTCTGCACGGATGGAGTGCTGAACAAGCAACATATGATGATATAGCTGTTAATTTAAGAATTGATTTGGTACAATAACAAGCGAAATTGACATCAGTTCGGAACAATAAGCCCTGAGCATAGCAGAATTAAAGCAAATCTAAGGCAGTTACTTTAGTTTAAGTACTGCTTAAAGATCTGTATTGTAACTATGGGGCTTCAATTGCATGATTTTCATTGAAATGCGTCTTATAGCAGCGCAGTCATACTCGGCCCGCAGTTTAGCTAGCTTCTTCCTTTCCTTCAGCTTGCTTGTGAGAAAAGAGCTCCTCCCACTGGAGTTCTTCCACCCACTTCGGTGAAGCATACTCCTCCTTCTGCGAGCCGTCATCACCAGCCCAGTGCTCGTCAGCCCCATGTTTCTCACGGTCCAGGCTGTCGATCCGGTGAAGTGCGAGGGGCAGCGCCATGTTACGTACAAATCCCTTAAGGCTGTTCTGGCCAGGGAACATAACCTTCTGCATTAAGAACGAGCGGAGACGCTCGTTTGATCGGCGCTCAATGTTTTCGTTCACATAGGCGCTGATGCTGGCTGGCGAGTGTCGGTCGTACGTGGCCGAGGTGAGGCACTCAGCGAGGGAGACGGCGTCGAGGAGCGCGCAATTGGCACCCCTACTTAGCGTGTTGCTCATGTTGAAGACAGCATCGCCAAGGAGCGTGACTGTCTGCGAGGTCCACGGGCGAATGGCGTTGCTCTTACACACTGTATGGACGTACGCTGTATTTGTGCATGCTGCCTGGGCGAGTTCAGCGAAACGCGAGTGGATACCGGGTGCGGAGGTGCGTTCGATGAGCTCCGCCTTGAGCTCGGTGGGGGTGAGGCCGGGCGGGGGGCAGCGACGGTTGTGAAAACTTGAGGCTGGGAAGCCAGCGCCGAGCATGATGTATGACTCTTCAGGCTCTATGGTAAGATCTGTGTAGCGTGTTGCGAAGGGGGCAAGAGGGTTCCGCCAGGTAGCAAGCAAGATGTATTGGTTGTGTGGACAGAGGGTATAGTCAAGGTTAGCTTTGTGGTTATGTGAATGGGATATAGGATATATCACCATTGATCTGCTCGTAAACTCTAATAATCTCCATGATTTTTCTGTGAGGGGAACTTTGAAATAGATGCATACTATGCCTAAGTCCTTGACAGTAGCGTAGGGGATTAATTGCTTCTTAACCATTGAGTGCACACCGTCAGCACCTACTAAGAGGTCGCACTCATCAGTAGTTCCGTCACTAAAATGTACTCTTGCTCCTCCGTTTGGCAGCAGCTTATAGTTCTCAAAGGCAATGCCTAGCTTAAGAAAGGGCTTGGTCTGGCTCAACAGAGCTTCTTTCAATTGAAAGCGCGAGACGGAAACCTGGTCCTTCGTAGGATCCGAGTCCCAGGTGAACAACTTGTCGCCATTTCCCTTTAAGAATTCAATCTTCTCGCCTCCCTCCGGTTGTAACCCAATGCCGAGGGCAAGACTTGCCCAAACCTCACTGCTAAGCTTGCGTTTCAGCATTGCCAGAGTTGAACCCGACAGCATCACACGGAACCCGGCAACGCCATCGTCCATGCTAGAATTGCGCTCGTAGAATGTAACCTGAATGTTTGGCGCCGATGTAAGCATCTGTGCGAGAGCCAGACCACCGATACCAGCGCCGATGATGATGACCCTCAACGGGTCGACGACATTCGAAGTGCTCCCCGACATATCAGATACGCGACCTGCCTGGGGTGAAACGGGCTTTCTATGTTGGCTCAGAAAGGTATTCAAACCCTTTTGTACAGGTGATATAAGTTATCGTAGAGGATAATACCCTTATTCGCCACAGTGGATTTACGTATAGAAGGTTACGAATCGTCGTGTGTAGCCACAGTAAATGAAACTCAAGGGAAGCCATAGCGTGGATATTGGACAAGGCGGGGTATTATGACGGAACCAGTGGAATGCAAAAGGTACGTCAATAAGTGCTCCTCGTACCACACCAGCATATTCCGGCCGTCTAGGCCAACTGGTCTAGGCCCTACCCGCGCTGGACAGTTCGGGTGGGGCCCGGGATCGGTAGCGATCCTACTGCCGTTCCTGGTCGCACGTGGAACCCCCACTTAGTCACAATGTAAATCACACTGCAACTGACTACCTCCATCATTCTGCGCTAAGCTCTTACTCCTCTTCAATAGGCTGCGCAAGGATAGAAGGAAAGATAATTTTGACTTGAAGGAGTTGCTCTCAAGGAGCTGCTTCAACGGTGAGGAATTTGAGACTTTTGTTAAAGATCTAGCTGCCGTCATCCCCAACTGTCGTTGCAACCCTACTGTCGTTGCAAGCCACTGACAATGTTTTTGCGAGCCCTCCATCAACAGCGGCCTTTCCATGGCCGACATTATTCCAATCTCGGGGATTTGCAGATTGCCAGCCTGGCTGTGGTATAGAGTATTCTCGCCTTGCGAGGCTTATAGTATCGTCTCTCTCCTCCTTGACATCCCTCGCCTTCTCCGCCGCGCAAAGTCTGGCGCTGCATACCCCGGCAGCAACTCATCTCCCGGGCCCATCTCCTCCCCTCCACAAACCCCATCTGCATTCACGCTCTGCGTTCCCCCTACCGCATACCCGTCCCAAACCCCCTCTAACCCCCTCATGTCTCCTCCTTCCCCCTTCCCCACACTCTCCGCCCGTCCACCCGCAACAAAAGCCTCCTCCCTTCCCTCTCTCCCCTGACTAATTACTTGCACGGGGACTTTGAGGGAAAGCATCGTTGCTCCCGGAGGGTGCACCACGAGCTCAAGGAGGAGCGTATAAAAGCGCGAGACAAGGCAGGAGTGGAATGTCGGGATCCACGTTTTTGACGGCGGGAGGACAAGGCGGAGAACGATTGTAGTCGTGTAATAGGGTTTCTTCTCGTCTACCCCGTCCACGTCTTCGCTAACGGAAGCGGCGGATACTGAGACATATGGAACTGTGGACGCAGCTAAAGTAGTCGGCGAAGAACTAGGTGAAGGAGTGGGGGAAAGCGACCCCGCAGTCGAATACCCCGAGTCCCTCCTCGAATACTTCGGCGCGGTGACAACCCGCCAAAACGGCGCCGCTGTCGCGGGCACATCCTGGGCCGCGAGCGGGACATACGTCGTAAACGCCCTGCTCTGGCTATCGTACGGACTGCCCTGTAGCTCCTGATCAGGGATTCTGCTAGCGGGGCTAGTTGAGTGCACCGTTGTCGCATGTATCCAAGCCGAAAGCGCACCTAGTCGGGGCGGCGCGCAGGAGGGGTCCGTGGGATCGAAGCGTAGGGTTAAGGTTAGATCTATGGGTGCGGAAGGTACGAGAGGGCCGAATGTGCGCGGGGGAGGCAGGGAGAAGGCGCGTGGTTGCGTAGTCATTAGCGTGAGCGTGCCTAGTTTCCCTCTAAACAAGCCTTTCCGCATGGTTTTACTCTTAGAGAACACATACTGACTCTCTTCCAGCACGAGTAATGGGGGCGCCTCCTCGCTAGCGGGGACAACGTGGAATTTCCTTATCGCGGAGGAGAGGACTTCCGAGGGTTTGCTGGTAGGAGACGGCGCGAGGAGTCTAGCGGAGATAGAATAGGAGATGTTTGCTAGTTCAAAGGCGAGGTCGTCGCGGGGCAGCAAGAAGGAACCGAGGGAAGGGGCGAGTTGGGTGTGTGCTTCTGGGACGGAGGCTGAGGAGTGATCGTGGTTGCAGGCATGGGGGAGGACGCGCGCGGGGACGACAAAATGGAAAGGGATATGTAGGGGGCACCCGGGGTTGAGAAGGTAGGTGTCGTTGCTGCCGGAAGGCGGAGGGTATGCAGAGGGAGGGATAGGCATGGCCATGCGTAGAAAGATGTGGGTTGCGTGTGGCCCGGCGATAACGGGGGAGGTGTGATCTGTGTATGCGGTGCGAGTGGTGCCGAGGAGGGAGATTTCAACGCGCGAGAAGGGGGTTGGTGTGAGGGCGGAGATGGCGACATGGCCGCGGATGTCGTCGTAGGTAGTGTAGGTATGCACCGGGCGAGCAATTTTAGCGCTGTGGTTGTCACCCGAGAGGGAGATATCGATGGTTCGGAGGGTGGTAGGAGTGAGGTGGCCCATGGTGGTGGTCGTGCTGGTGATAATGCTGTGTGAGCAGTGATTGGGAATATCACTCTAGTCGAAGCTAAACAATATGTGTGTGGACAACGTGTGAATATAGCGCGTATATCGTATCTAACGTGTCTAGAGGAAAAAGATAGACATGTCGGCGCAATAGGATATATTGTTAAGGGTGAAGCTTTGACACTCACATATGGTGCAAGACGTCATATATAAGTCAATGGTAGTCAAGTCATAGCAGAGCGCAGGCAGATCCTAGTTACATGAGAGGAACGAGAAGCAGATTGCGAGGGTACCATTTGAGCTCTACCACTGTACTGTACATCGCCGGCCTTGTCATGGTGGCAACGCGGTGCAGCACGGCCATGAGCCCCAATATTCGGACACCGCGGTTGTCCGGATATTGGAACTCGACGCCACTGGGGCTAGGCGCTCCAGGGCGCATCCAGGGTAGTGTGGTCCAGTTTAGTGCGGTCCAGGTGGTGTGGTCCAGGTGGTCCAGGCGGGGTCCCGGGGTTCAGCGGTCTAGGGTGGCCTAATGTGCATGCCCGCCCAAGAAACAACCGCATCACGCCACTCCAACGCCACCCCCAAGCCATCCGACTCCAACTATCAGAAAGTGCGCAGATGGCCTGGTTCCACAACAATAATTTTCCCGACGAAATCAATAAACAGATCAGCCATACAGACAAGCTTTTATTAATATTAGGAAAGGTGTTAAAATAAACCGAACTGCCGCAACCCTTATATTCATGACATCATTTGATGCACTCTAGAGCCGAATGAGCAAACGAACATATTCTCCCACCATATCGTCGCTGGGACGCTGCTTCGGCTCCTCTCGCCCTTCCTCCTCATCAATATTCATCCCACCATCCTCAGAGCTTTCTTTTACACTGCCCACTATATTTCCATCTCCGTGCCTCCCAGCGCTCACCCTCTCCCCTGCTCCTACGCCTCCAATCCCACTCCAATACTCCATGAGCCTCTCGTCACCACACTCTCTGTAATGCGACAACAGCAGTCCCTTCAATCCACATACCTCGCTCCTCAACTTCTCGACCTCTAGCCCCTTCGACGCATTATCCTCCTTGAGGACCTTCATTCTCTCTGCATCCTCCACCCTCTGAGTCTTAATCTTCATGCGGCACTTATATGCCGCCTCTTTATTCCTCTTTAGGAATGCCTCCCGTTTGGCAGCAACAGTCTCAAGAGCTTTCTTCTTCGACGGTTGGCGCGATTTCGTCGGCTTCTTGACTTTTGCTTCACTACCCCTAAGTCGTTTCAGGCTTTCTTTGCTCTCGACCGATGCCACAGCAGTGGCATTAGTAGTAGTAGTGGTGACAGCTGCTACTTCCTTCCTCTTTCTCGACTGCCGCCGCGTCGTCGGCGCAGATTCAGTGCTCTCATGTAGTAATGGCTGAAAGTCCGTAGGTGAATCACACGGTGTTATTTGTCCATGATTCATCACTGTGTGGTGCTCGAATGGTTCAAAGCCCGAGGTGAAGATATCGCGGCCGGTAGAAGGAGTTGGAGGTGGCGAGGCCCATGAGTTCGGCGATTTGCTAGCTAGGTGGCTGTCTAATGGTATCGAAGAGTATCCCAAGTGTGGGATCTGTGCATTGAGAGTTGCAAATGGTTGACCAGTAGCCAGGGAGGATAACAGGTCCTCAGAGAAGAAGTCAGAGAGATCTTTGTGAAGTTCTGGGGACTCATTGCTGCTGATGCTGCTGCGGCTGCCGCTGCCGCAGGAATCTCTGGTGACAGTATGGTCGAGGAGAACATTGGGTTCAGTTTGGTAGCTTAGTTCTGGGTCGAAGAGGTAAGAGAGACTGCTGAAGTCGGTGACCTGGTAGTCGTCGCAATCACCTGGATATGAGAAGTAACGCATCTCGGAGTCTGAGATGTGGAAGTTGTTGTCGAGCATGGCCAATTGATTCTCTATCTTTGCTAGTCATATGATGTGTGTATAGTTTTGAGGTATTTGAGTGAACTCGTGCCTTGAGCGGTTTACTTGATTAATATTTACAAGCTGGCACAGAGCAACAAGATATGTGCAAACTAGGCGTCGGTGCTAACTAGGCGAATTACCACATGCCTCCGCTCTATACTCCTAGCTAGATTTCGGACATATGCTCGGTATGTCCATCTTGTATTCTCTGTAGATCTAAAGTTCGCGGATCTCTATTGATATCATGTGGTTTGTAGCGTCTAGAACAGGCCTTATACCTTTACACGTACACGATCGGACAATTCGTTTGGCGCACGGGCCAAGCCATGTGGTTGATCCCACTTGTTGTTACGGGTCTAGATGCGATGGATCATCTGACCCCGCCACCCCCGCCATTAACCATCGCTAAAAAATGCGTCAATATTTATAGTCGCGTCACCAATCACGTTTACTGTGTACACGTGTACACGTGTATACTAGATCTAGCCCTTGGCCATTGCGATAAGGATCGATCAGACCACTGCGGTTTGAGAAACCGCAGTGGTCTGATCGAGAATCAGAGAGATGCATAAACTAGCAAGGGTTTACATCATGTCACAACCAGGTTGTGACATGATGCAGTCGCGGTCGGAACGCGACAAACGCTACATCACATTCCAGAGAACGAAGTTGTGTGAAACTCATATATAAGATTATGCGTCCTGTTACAGTAACTTATAGAACAGACAGACAAAATGGCCTCCTCTACTCAGAACACCTCTGTTAGCAACGCCGACCTTGAAAACTTGTACCATATCGTTTTGACGACTTCTCACATCCAAAAGGATCCCAACAGTGTGATTGAAAAGATCCGTATTGCTGGAACATATCGCAATCCAGAGACTGCCAAAGCTGCAGCGCACAGATGTTTATTTGATGCCGGTTACGAGCGAGAGTGGTTCTCACAATATGAGGTTGATCCTGCGGCCCTAGAGAGCCATCGAATCCATCAACGCATGGGTCTGGTGGTCTTCGCGGTGGCATCCGATGGAACAACCTTCCGCATTTCCATTAACACCACTCCCAACATTGGCCACTTAACGACTGATATTGAGGACGGCCGGATTGCGACCGATCTCTACTACGTAGTGCAAACGAATGTCAACTATGCGAACGGCGATGAAGGACAAGATCGCGATGTCACTATCGAGGGCATATTCACAGCATACGACAAGGCGGAAGCCTCTGCACACAGCGTGCTCTTGTCCGAAGAGGACGGAATCACCAAGGAGAGCTTTGCAGAATACGATGAGGCGGGTGATAAGGAGGGAGACTGTGGATTTGGCGAGAATGTCGTTATACATGCAGTGGGCATTAACGGGGAAAACTACCTAATTAGTGTTATCAAAGGTCAGACGGCGGAGAGTATTAAGCAAGGAGAAGCCGCAGCACGGATCAGCTGACCGCTAAGAATTTCAAAGGAGTCTAGTAGCTAAATGGGATTTAATGGTAGACTTACTTTACGTTTGAAATGAAAAGGAACTTGAAAAATTATTTTAGCAATGCTTATGACGGATCTTTTCCAAGCAATAGGCACCCTGACCACGGCAGTTTTGTTACATGTGAGACCTGTCTCTTGATAAATTTCCTTAGTTATACCGCCACAATCTCCTTCTCCTTCTCATATATCCTAATATCCTATACATTTCGTTATATCCTCGCCTATGGTCCGTCTGCCTTCCACTTCTATGTCTCCTGCGTTTTCCTGCACATGTCTAGACCCGGAATGAATACCAGACTTCCATAACATCTCTCTCATCCTTGAGTTTTCTCTATTGGAATGCACTGACAAAAAATAGGGTACAGAGAGCAGTCATTAATTAATTATAATTTGCTGTTCCCAGCGTCTATCCCCTCATATAGCTAGCTTACAGCATCACACCCTCTCTCCTGAAACCTCGGTCTCCTTTACTTCCTGCATCTCTTTTGCAGAATCCCCACTTTTTAATCTCCCAGACTCTAATTCCCTCTCTTCCTTCAACGCCTCACTCGCCCCCCCGACTTCTGACAAACTCATCCCCGCCTTTGTCATCTTCTCAAGCTGAAGCCCAGCTGCAGCTTCGTCATCCCGCTCCTCTTGGCTCATCTCAGGGCCTATGAACAGCACGACCACGTCGAATACCCACACCGCTCCCATGAAGATCCCAATAACCTTCGCATAATCAAAGCGATTTGGTTCCGTCGTGCTAGGGGGCAGTGGAAACTTCTCCCCAATTGTGGCTTGGATTGTGGCTGACGCCGAGGAGGCGAGGTTGCCGAGTTGGTATGTTAGGCCAACAAGGAGCGAGCGTACGGCAGGTGGGGAAAGCTCCATTAGATGGATTGCAACGGGACCTGTGGCAATGTAAGTGCTGGTTTCACGTGGTGGGACACGGAATGGGTTAGGAACAAGACATACCCCAGATACCGAGCACGAAGAACTGCTCGAAGAAGGCACCCGCGGCTAAGGACTTAGTTTTTGGGAGAATGTAGGCGGGCAGGATGGCGGCGCCAAAGACAGCAGCTGTCATCATAGTCAAACGGCGGCCGGCGAAAGTGCTAATGTACCCAATACATGTGGCGCCGATAGCGGCACCAATCTGGCCCACAACAGTGATGACGGTGACATCTTGTGTAGTCATGCCGAGTTGTGAAGTGAGGAAGGTTGGATAGAAGTCCTGGCTGCCGTGGGTCGTCGCGTTGAGGCCAGACATGAGGATGACCATGTAGATGACTAGAACCCACTAGAGCGAGAAGTTATTAGTGGATGAAAACCCTATGGCGAAAGAGAAAGCCTACATTCTGCTTGAACGCGACCTTGGTTTCCTGGGCATAAGTACGAAGAGCAGAGTGCTTCGACGCGCTGCCACTGGGGTCAGTGTTGTATTTGTGTTTGGATTCGCGCTCGGCCTTCATGACCTGGAAGGCGTTTGTCTCAGGCGCCCAATAACGGAAGACTATGATGAGGACGGGCGGGCCGGCGCCAAACCAGAACAGACTTCGCCATCCGTTCGGCGTTGTAGGAACAAGCGCAAGGCGAAAGACGGCGGCAAGGAGGTAGCCGATAGCATAAGCAGAGAGGAAGAGCCCTGAGAGGACACCGCGAGCTTCGTAGGGGAGATCTTCCAGTGCTGTTGCTGTTGCAGGGCCGACGAGTCCTAGATGGATTAGTGCTGGTATAGGTTGGAATAGAGACCAAATGCTTACCGCCCATGACTATACCATAGACAGCACGGATTCCTATGAACTGCTGAACGTTTTGGCAGAAGCCAGTTCCGAGCTCGAGGAAAACGAACAAGCCCAGGCTAATCATCATAGGCCACTTCCGGCCGTAGCGATCGGATAAACCTCCACAGATCAGAGCGCCGACTGATCGAAGCATCAAAGTTACAGTCTTGGGTAGCCACAGTCAGAAAACTCAATGCTGGTTAGGAAGTAAACATACAATTCCCCAAGAGACTTCCGCTATAGAAACTTCGAAGTCTTTTGCAATATCGGTGATGGTCACTGAGACGGTGAAGAAGTCGAACGCATCCCAGACCCAGCTAACGAAACCAACGAGGAACATTATCCACTGGTGAGAATTAAGTTCGCGGAGAATAGCGATCGGATTCCTCATTTTGGTCATTGGTGGGCGCAAGCTCGTCGGGCGCGATATAATGTAGCGTTTTATCTGGCTAGGGGAGCTGTTGTTGACGTCAGTATAGGGAGTGCTATAGAGAGTGAGGGCAGCATACTAGAACCAACCCGCAGCCATGTGATTTCTCATCGTGGCGGTTATTCGTGTCTGTCGCTCGGGGCAGGTAGTACAGATATTCAATTTCGCTGTCGCACAGAGACACAAGCAAGACACAGGTGCAAGGATGTATCAGTCACTATTCTGGGGCCTGAAGCACTCTATATACGCCACAGAATTTTAATGTTTCCTAAAGTCTAAACAGGGAGTCGGCACTACCGAGAGGCTCGCCCAAACCCAAAATTGTTAAACGGCCCTATTGTTATATATCTGCTCTGCATATCTGCGAAAGGTGGCAATATCTGGATCGATGTCGATGTGCTATCGTGACATATAAATTGTCTAGGGCGGCCTTATTCCTTACACGTATACGATTGGACAATTCAAATAGCGCATTGACGGTGTGCAAGGGGTCTTACTGTCGATTAGGGTCCGCCACGGAAACAGGTGACGTGTGGGGCGACCTAGATATAGACTGTCCACTACAACTTGGCCAACCCGCATCCGCACAGCACTAGACCATCGTCGCTGGCGTGGTCCCCGCGCCACCATCCCAGAACGACGGTCTAGTGCGGGGACTGGCCCGATACCATCAGCCCACCCGCGGTACATTACTACAGTACGGCGCCATAAGTATTCATACGGGTCTGTGCTTTTTCACATACAAAAAGACACTCGTTTACTGCAATTTGAGCACAGACCCGTATGAATACTTATGGCGCCGTACTGTATATATCTACCGTTTTCCGTTCATTTACGCGAGTTGTTAATAGAATAATCCTAGGCCCTCGCATTCTCTTCATTTTCCTTCTCTCCATATTTTCCAAACGCGCATCCCGAGACGGATTCTATACAATGGAAACCCCCCAGGGCCTTGATGATGTGGCTATGGGGTACGGCCGTGCTGCCTTGGATGAGGATGTGGTTGGTGTTTCTCCTGCTCCTGTCTCTGTCACCCTTTGGTGTCGTCGCTTACGGGAAGTAGGATACCGCCTTTCTCTCAAACACTATGATTAGCCCTGTTTCCACATCGTCGAGAACACGTTCAACATATACTGCTTCATCGGACTACAGCCAAGGATTTCCCTCTTCGGCCACGTCCGTCGACTTGACGGCAAATTTAGATGGTAGAGATTCAGCTACTACATGGCATCCGTGCCCGCTCCCGAGAGATACGACTACTGAAACAACACCTCCGTCGTTCTTCGATTGGAACAGTTGGGAGGATTGGACACAATGGGATGGAGACAACGATCTCCTAAGATCACCTACCCCTCTATTGACCGACGATGGAACGTCTTATCACGAGTTTTTTTCCCACTCGGCAACGGGCGAAGCTATACCGCCAACCGATCGTAACTCGAGCGATGGAGGGTCACCTCTCGGACGCACCCATGTGCCTCTCAGTGAGAGCCTGCTGCCACCTGCAGTTTTCATCCCGCAATGGACAGAAGAATATCTGAACTTGGACTTTCTAGGGGAATCCCAACTCCGTACAGCTGCGGAAACTTGCCTAAATCCCCAATTCGCGCGATCTTCTCAAACCAGTCCGCTGCACAGCAGTGGCCTCACTGAACAGAGTCTGTTTTCGACGAGCAGCGACGGCCGGGCCCCGTCTGCAACATCGCCTGAACCGAGCTATAATCTACCAAACAAAAAGCGGAAGCCTTCAGTCAGCGATGATGAGGTTGGTTCAACTTCTCCAGGTTACAAGCGTTTGCCGAGATCGAAAGCAGCCCATAATATCATTGAAAAGAGGTACCGGACGAACCTCAACGATAAGATTGATGCACTTTGCAATAGGTTACCGGGCCTGAAGGCAAAGTATAAAAAAACTCGTCGGGGCAGCGGACATAACGAGGGTGAAGATGAGAACGTCAACAATGATCATGGATCGAAATGGCAGAAGATCAATAAAGCCGTGGTCTTATCAGAAGCAGCTGACTACATCCAAGAGCTAGAGGAACGTATCAAGAAACATAACGACCAGATGGCGACGATGCAGATACGACTCGATGTCTTCAAAGCGCTGGCGGCTACAAAAATACCAGGAATAGATTCTGGTCGACGCCAAGAGCCACTACAGTTGGGAGGAATACATGGGAATGCAGCAAATCTACAATACCAAGCGAATACTGCGACAACCAACCAGGCTTCCCCACCTAGTCGTGATGAGCGCCCTGCTAGTAGGCAGAATACCAACCGTGGCGGATACATGAGCAAGTTAATGGTGGGTTCATTAGCTGGTCTCATGGTTATGCAAGGTTTTGCTGAAAATGAGCAGGCCTACGATGGGCCTTCAGCTCGCGGTCTTTTTAGTCTGCCAACTGAATACATCGGACAGCTACGGAACATCATGTGGTCACTGGGTCCGTCGAATGCTGCCGAGTCTGCTTTGTTACTCCAAAGCTTCCACACCTTATTCAAAGTTCTTCTATTGTTCAGTGCCGTCATTTATATTATCTCTCCGTCCTTCTTCGACTCGAAGCCAAGGGAAGAAATAAAGGCTGTACCATACCTCGCACCTAAGTCTGCTCTGCCGCTAGGATCACCGGTAGAAGTTCGACGCAGCGCCTGGCTTACTGCCATCCAGACGGTCTGGATTCCACAAAATAGCCTCCTGCAACAACTCGCAGCCCTGCTGTTAATGTCTCTGAACCTAGGGATCCGCAAAGCTGTTGGATGGCATGGATACGCAAGGTTGACTGGTGCAACTGAAGAACAGGAAGTGGCACGAATTAGGGCATGGGAAATCGCAATTGATGCGCAGCTCACTGGCGGCGACGCTGAGATCAATTCGAGTCGGCTAGCCTTAACGATCTTAGCTTCCGAAACGCTTCCCATAACACCCTATCGACTTATGCTCAAAGCCCTCCACATTCATGTCCTTCTGTGGGAGCTTTCCAATAGCAAGCTCCGCGGGCGGTACTTGTACAGGAGCTTTGCTATGAAGTTCGCAAGATATCAGTGGGTGAAAGCGAGGAAGCTCCAGAACCGAATCAGCTTATCACTGCCATTAAACGACCCATCTAGATCGGACGCGCTGCCAGATTATTTAGCTAACTTACTAGATCTCGACATTGACACCGTTATGCAGCACAGAGTGGTACAACGGGCATATAACCTTGCTTGGGATAGGCCAACCGACGACAAGGTACCCGATCGCATTGATGGCATGAACACAGTCATCAATGACGCTGCTATAGGTTCTCCGTTAGATGCTCTCTCTGCGTGGTGCTCATGTGCTAAACTTCACCAAGCGCTAGTCAACTTTCTCGGGTCGAGAACTGGCCTTGCGGAAACCAATGCTGACTTCCGACACGACCTTGATCTCGCCCTAAAGATTTCCCCCACTGGGTCTTTAGTTCAAAGCTACGGTGTTGTTGCTTGCGCAGTATTACTAAACGAGCATCGGGGTGCAAATATCGCTGCCGCTCTTCAAATTCTACCGCCGCTGTCGAAGTCCGGCACTGGCATTCCAACAATGGCCGATGCTATTTCATCCAGTTCTATAAATTCACAGACTCATCCTGAGCTTTACCTAGCTTTGCAATATTCCATGGCCGTTGCGCTCCCGAAGCGTGCGCAGTATAAGAAAGAAGCAATCGCCTTGATCAGAAACATTCACATATATGACCATGATTTTGGCCTTCTTGGTTTCACGGCTGCATACAACTGGTTAGACACAGCATTTCGGGATAATGCTCTCGCAAATGAGACGAGAGGAGCATTAGAGAACGTTGCAGGAGGTCTAAAGCTGTGGATGAGCGGGTCGCAGGGTAGGAACAGTGGGCTGGGAAAGAATGTCAAATGTGAGATAGCGATGCTATGTGTTGAAGTGTTGAGTTGGTTGGTCGGGATGAGGGACACACGTTGCTGACTGCCGTAAATAATAAAACCGGTAATGCCAAATCTGCACTGACAACAGCGGACTACTCGGTGGTTTCAGGGGTTACAACAGAGTCTCCAAAGCCTATAACCACTCGTAACTCAATTGATGACCGTATTACTACGTCATATACTAGTACTAGCTTCCGTTTTGCTAGAAGGGATATTTTAGGCCACCGGAGAATTAAGCCCATTTTTGTGTGTAGATGGATCCCCGCATCCTGGAAATATCAATAAAATCGACAATGTCATCTAGTCACGTGCTACACTATCCCTATCAGCAACTTACTGTAGGCCGCATTGCACAACAATTGCACGACATGCAATTCAATTACGATGATATGGTATCTACTTTATGTTCTACGAGGGTAAGTGTGTCATGTTATGCGTTAAGGCCAACTCTTCCCCATCCTAGGTGTCTGCATTATGTTTTCTTACTCTCGTCCAAACAGAACTTTGAACCCGCCCATACTTCACGATGATCACCAGCTTCGCAGATGGATGTCCCATCTCGGGATAGTCATGGCACGGCACGCACTTGCGACCATTGCTGTTACGGTGTCAATTGGCACATATCTGTCGTTGCCGATCCTGTATCTCCATCAGCCACCCTTCGCCTCGAAATACCCAAATCTCTCCGGCCATGTGTGGACGTCAATCCTGCCCTTTCCAGGTGGAATTGATTTGATTCCAGATATCTCGATCAAGCAGCTTTGGATTCAGGGCAGCTCGCTTAAGGCCTTGGAGCGGGAGACCCTCCTCGAGGCAGTCGACATTCAAGAGGCGCTCTTGGGACCAATCTCGAGCTGGGCCACGACATTGTTGCGCCATGAGGATGCTAGTGGTATCCCCAGAGAACCTGCCAAGCTCAGTGAGTTGGAATCCGATGAGGCTGTCTCCTTCATTCACTCGCCTCTTCTATACTGGAATTGTTCCGCAGCAATCGAATCGACCGACTCCATCCTGGCTGCAATCAACAGCCCTACAACCCGAAAATCCCCTGCAAATATCACCCTGACACCGGCCTCGGTCTTATTGAAACCGGTGTGGTCGGGCGATAGACTTGTTGCAGCTGACGCACTCGTCGTGAGTCTCTTCTACAAGGCGGGATCTCGGGCTGGGGAGATATGGGATGAGCGGGTGGAGGCACTAATGGAAGCTGGCGAGGGCAGATGGGACATCTATCTAGAAGATGATGATGGAACAGGAAGCAGCCTCTTGCATTATCAGTCTCGCCCAGTCAGTACTCAAGATGAGGCCATATTTTTTGGCGCCTATGTTCTCGTGGCACTTCTCGTCTTTCTGGGCATAAAACCCCTAAATTCGTTGAGGAGCAAGATCAGTTTATTGGTAACGATTGCTGTGAAGGTCCGTATTACCTTCTGTAGATGCATATAATCCTTATTGATGTTATAGGGATGCTTTTCAATTTGCTGCAGTTTTGCAGTTGCTACATATTTCCATCTCGACATTTCCAATATTCCTCTCGAGGCATATCCGTTTATCGCTCTTGTGGGAGCATTAGATAACACGTGAGAGTTTCTTTGATACTGTGTGCACGCTGTTTCTAATACGCTGCTAGATTTCGACTCATCCATGAAGTAGAAAGAACACCTCTTCTAGACCGACCCAGACGCCGATTATCTATAGCACTTGGGTCTGTAGGACATTTACTGCTTATGGCAATGGTGCAGAATGTTCTTATTCTTTTGGTCCTATCAAAGCTGCTCCCTCCTGGCTTGGCCGCTTTCTGTCATTTTGCTGCGCTTTCTTTAGTAATTGACATGCTGTTCTTTTGGTCATTCTTTGTGGCGATGTTAGCTATTAATTTGCGGAACTATAGAATACAAGATTCGTTCGAGAATGTGGGTCAGCATCGTGAGGGCACCGAGGACGTTAATGGAGCAGCTATTCATAAATTCAATCCCCGGCAACAAAGAGATACTGCTTGGCGATGGTCGCAGGCTACATTGTATTTCTCAAGGGCCAAGGGAACAGTGGCCATTCTACTGTATATTTCCATGCTGGCTTGGTTCTTCACCCCTGAAAAGATCTCATTTGACTTTAACCAAGAGTTTGCGTCTGCCCCTGGCCTAGGCAGAACCCAAATAACACGAGACTACCCGACTCGGCTCAAGAGTGTATTTGGACAGACAACAGATTCAAGGGGTTGGCTCGAAAGTCAGGACCACAACACGATGAAAGAAATACACCTCTTAGCTGATGCTCGATCACAAGGCTTTGTTGCTAGAATCTACAGTCCTTTTATTGTTGTGCCAAAATTCACGGACAGAAACGTGTTGTTACAGACAAAGATATCTAAGTCGTTCATAATGAACAGTTACACACCTACGCAGTTCTGGCTATCTACTGTTGTCATCTGTTCCTTATTGACATTCTTTGTCTCGAATTACTCGAAATACTCGTCCCATTCCAAACAGGACGAGGAAGAAGCACGAACCCAAAAATCCGACAGTCTCTGTTCTGTCCGCCACCTCCCTCGTGGTCACACCTTGGACGTTTATATACTATCTGCATCTACCAAGCCCTATCTAGCATCGATAGGATTTGACCATGAGATTAGGGTTTGGTGTTTGAAGTCAAAGAATATCACCAGCCACCTCACTACTTCCTCTGAGCTGGAAAGTGTATGGCCCGCAGCTGCTGTTGCAATTGACGACAAGGGGGAGTGGCTTGCTATTTGCTCTAAGCGAGGCGAGGTAGGCCTTTGGAATATCAAGCTCCAAACCTTACGAATCATAAGTGCTAGCCTTAACGTTCATATAGTCCTGTGCTTCTTCATGCCAGGATTTCTCCCTGACTGTCAGCACTCAACGTTAATAATGGTTGGCGCAAATGGCATTTTAGTCGAGTTCGAAGGCAAAGCTGAGGGTGTTATATTGCACGAAATCTGCGCCAGGCAAATTCGATCATCACACCTCATCTCCCACCGGCATGATCCACTGAGACTGATCTCGGTCACTGAGGATGACGAGATACATATTACCGTTAAACGAGAAAATGGCTGGATGTCCCAGGCTCTCCATGTCCCATTAACTAGTTTGCAACAGCCCGCGCGATTGCGCTTCACAGTCATTCCTGATCTGAAAATGGTTGGGTTGGCGTTCAACATGGACACATCTCTATTGTATCTTGTTGACTTTCTGTCAGGTTAGTGGAAAATACCTTGCCATCTTCATCACTAACAATAATCCCTTAAAATAGCTTCTCCGATTTATGTCTTTCAACCTAAGCCATTTATACATAGTACATTGAGGACTATCCACTCCCCACCTCAGCAGTGTCTCTCATGTGGAGCTGTAGCACTTGTATCATTCTCGATCGCATATAGTGAAGCTCAGGATGGACGATTCACAATGCTCACACTATCTGCGGAGCCAGACCCACGCAAAAGAATAGGGTTGTTCTGTCTCCGTGCGGAAAGAGATACTAGAGAGAGGAGATGTATCGGGTTTCACGGTAGCACAGAAAATTCTTACTCCATGTCACAAGCAGGGGCATGGGAAGCCACTGCAGCCAATGGCGTGGCTGGAGTAAGACGAGCAATGCCAGATATCCAGGCCGTGCGTGAGGGCATACGAAATGGCATACTATTCAGAAGAGGAGAGAAAAGGGCTCGGAAAGAGCCCAAGCTAGATGAGGAAGGATGGGAAGCCTGGACGATGACCGCAAGAGGAATAGTCAACACCCATCCGCTCCAGGTCGACGTAGTTACAAGTAGGGTTGGCCCGATAAAACCAATTGGAAGAAACGCAATTGCTGTGGGGTTGGCAGAAGATATAGTCCTGGTACAATTTGGGGACCAGATTCATGATAATGACGACGATCAAGGCGTGGTCGTGAGGAGATTGCCACATGCAAGATCGGCAGGCAGATACAAGTCTGGTTAATGATATCATAAATAGCTTTAAGCAATACCTTAATGACTGAACGGGCAGTTCAAGGGAGAGGGTGTTATAGCATAGTAAGATCGTCACGAACCACTTTGTGTATTAACGGCCAGCCGAACCCTTGTCAATTTTAGACAATTAAGAACCAATCGTGAGCGGTCCCAAAAATTCAATGTGTCTTCAGTGTAAAAATAAAGATTCAAAGCTCTTTGTGAGTTCGACAAAAAGGATTTAATTGGATTACACACTCTATACTACCAGCCTAGGATCCAAACTCCTGATATCTGCACTGGTTGCCTCGCCGTCGAAGATGATTTCACCAATGAGCTTTCCGGTTGCTGGCGCATTGTGGATGCCCCAGCAGCTATGTCCCGCCGCCAATAACAACCCTGAAACCCCCGTCTCCCCGATCAGCGGCCCTCCTGAGCTACCTACATTCATCACAGGCAGGTAACAAGCGCGGCGACTAGTGACGGCGCCATTTCCGAGCTCATCAGATACGCTCGCAACGGCATCAACGATGTTTTGGCAGTCCTGTCTAGAAACCTCCACCGCGTCGGTATTTGCCGGTAGAGGAACGGCGTTATCGCCCGAGCCGCAGACGTACACCTCGTTATTCGGCCGCGAATATATCTCGGGGCAAATGACCTTCGCGATCTCCCGTGGCACCGTCGGATCTCCCTGCTCTGCTCCGTCGCCATCTGCATCCTCCGGGGCCAGGGGGATCTCCGTAAAGAGACAGTACGCCGATACAGGTTTCGTGGGCCGGATGGTGACGCTGTGCGCGCGCAGGGAGGAGATTGGGGCGGAAGGGAATAGGACCGGCGTCCATGGCCCTGCAGCAATGACAACAATAGTGGCTGGTATCGATCGAGATTCAGATGTTGCTTTGTCGATGTAGCTTACCGATTGCACTCTCTTCTCACGAGCCGCATTCCCTGCTATGGATCCTCCAGCTTTCTTGTTCGCCACATACTGTTCCCCCAACGATTGCTGGTCATCCGGAGCATAACCTATAGAATCCACCGAGCCTAAAATGACATTGGCACCGCCCTCCTCCGCGAGGCTTGCCATCGCCATGGTGAACTGAAATGGATTTACCTGGGCCGTAGCATCCGTTGTGGATATATCCTCGTAGCTCTTGATGGACTCAGCATTGAACCAATCTAGATCATCTGGAAAGTCTTTGGCAGGTAGGTCCATGTTTTCCTCCTTAATGTATTTCCTCTTACCCAGCGGAAACCATGTAGCAAGCTGAGTCCACGACGTGGCAGCCTCCGATGTAGATATTTTTTGGTCCTTCGCGGTCAGCTTGCCGCAGCTGATGCGCCTGTAGCCCCATTTCCGTACGCCGTCGTGCGCCTCTGCAAGCTGGCTGTGTAGGTCGAAGCTCAGTGGTACAATGGAGGCGGGATATGCCCACTGAGCAAGTAATCCTCCGGCTTTGCCTGATGCTCCGCCGCCAATTCGTGTTGCTTCGAGCAGAGTTATGGAATGACGTGAAGGATCAAAGGACGGGTGTTTGGTGAGATAGTAGGCCGTTGTGCAGCCGATGATGCCACCCCCTATTAATGATCACTATCAGCTAGGTATGTGCAGACTAGCAATCGTATATATCCTACCCACAATCACAATATCCTGTTTTCCATCTGCCATGGCTGGGAAGACGTTCAACCCAACGGGTAATAAAAGTTAACACAACTGTCGCTAAGGCTGGCTGTGGCGTAACGTACATTGTGGCGTAACGTAGGATATGGCGGAACGCTTTGTAATAGATCGTCAGCGAACACTTCTTATGTCAACATGAGTACTGCCTGTACGCCCGATGACAACTTGTTAGCTCTAGCTATTGTGTTATCTGCAATACTTAAGCGTGCTCAAAATGTGTCTGCTCTAATATTAGGTCAAATTTTGCTGCTGCTAGCTCTAAGAACAGGAGAATACAATTCAATTGTAATTGTATAGTTTATTTAACTACTCTCCGCTTTGAAAAGTTTCAAACCCATATATTCGTCGTCAAGAACAACGCGCAAATCTTGCGCCCTATTATCCATAGATGTCACCCTCTCCAATGTCCCAAGCTCTGACCTCGGGAGACTCTGCAGAGTCGCCAAAACTGCCACACTCGACGATTTCCAATTTTTGATGCTGCTCTTCGAACTTATAACAATGGTTGCTACAAGCAACATAGCACCAAGGATAGTGACGATGACTGGAGGGATCAACCATGGCCATTGGATCCTGACAAAACTGGCGCTACTATACCCGATACCCAGAGCCAGCCAGGGAAGTGGACACGGCCACGGAGAAACCCTTCGGTTATAGGGCCAATAGCCCACCGAATCTCCCACTGGCTGTCCGCTTCCCTCCAACAATTAGGCAGCAAACTGAATATCACGTGCGACACCTCCACCATTAAATAGATCTTAGACACGACAATACAGTTGAATAGATGTTAAATGATCACTCAGATCAACACACTGCTGCTGGACAAGTCAAGAGGAACGAATAAACAAAGCAGATTTTAAACGAGCTCAAAGATGGGTTATGATTAACCGCTTTTGGGGTCGTGCTGACGCCAAGCTTAACATCGTACAGCTCCATCATTTTTGGTTTTGTCTGGCTTACGCAGTCCAAGCCTAGCAACATATCAAAACATTCTTCTCGCATAAGGGTCAACTTCTCTTTTTCACGAGCGTAATTTGCGGGACCTCCTCTTTGCTTTCACAGTCGTAGTTGTTAAACACCGGAGCAGTACCAAAGTAACCTCCTCCCACCCGAAGGTGCCTCCAAGGTATCTCGCTCTTAATCCTATCCCTCTCTGTGTATAACAATTTTCCAGTCCCGACCCTCTGTATATTCCCAGTAGCAGTCCGATCGAAGAAGTAAACAATGGGGATTTGATAGTGCTCATTGTAAAATCCGATGATGGCGAGATATGGCCCTATTCTGCCATCGAGCTAGCACAAGGCAGTCGTTGCCACCGAACCATACTCCAGAAAAGGGTGATGAAGAGGCACTAGATCTGCTCCCTGGGTCTTGGAACGATTCCAGCTCTCCTCCTTGTTGAATTAGGCGACGACACCATCTGGGCCGGCGTAACCATCAAAGCTATTTTCTTGGGCCTCGCTTTCCACCCCGGAGGGAATATAAGTACTGACTTCATTAACGGCTGCTAGCCGATCTGTTTTGAAAGTCTAGTTTTCGCGCCCGCTAGTGTCTCCTTTCGGGTTGTATGACAACAACATCTTCCTGGCGTGTTGCTAACGACGCCCCTGGTAATACGAGAGCGTTTCCGTTTTGGCGACACGCATAACTTTCAGGAATTTCGCGTAAAGGGTATGCCCCGTCTCTTTAGACGCGCCTCTAAGCTCGACACAGAGTGTGATAGTACTGCAACAGTCACTATCACAGAGGAGCTCATGCGCGTCCACATTATTAGACCCTCCAACTATGTAAGTCGGAACTCCATGCACCTTGAAATCCGGCCTCATTAGTAGCAGACCCGACCACCCATAGATCGGGGTTCGATGGCTGATCAGGAACCAGTATGACACACTTTTTGTTTCGTGCATAGTTGCTAGAAATTATATGAGAAGACTTTCAAATTCCTGGCTATAGTCAACTTCAAGCGGGATAGGAGTGGAGAAGAGATTTCTCGAGCTATACACAAGATCATGTTCTCTAGAGGACGTCCGGACCCAGAGAGAGCGCCATATCAGATGGTCTCTATCACAGTCAAACGACTCACAGGCGCCGTACATTAGATTAACAAGGTTTTCGATAACCTCTCCGCTTATACCGAAGGCGTGATTTGGGACTTCAATGTATTGATCCTCCTCAGGGCCGTAGTATACAGACATTGCTTTGCCTGCAGAGGATAGCATGTCCCGAAGCTCAGTTATCGCCAACTCTTCTCCCACCAAAACTGGAGTAACAGTGTATCGTCTCTCTTCCTTGAACGGCCATTTGATCAACACATACCTTTGTGTTAGTCTCGCGTTAAATATACAACATCAACACCAACGACAGTCGAATTTCTCACAGGCATAGCATTTCCTTCTACTGGGCAATCTTGATCAATCTTGATCTCAGCACTACCACAAGGTGAAAGCCATCGCAGGCTCTTGACATTGGTAGCGTTCGGCCCGTGCTAATCAAGAATCGCGTCCTATCCACCCAATATACGAAGTACTGACGGGCGCACTGCGCGGACAACTACATCAGCCAGATCAGCCTACGCCGGAGCGGAGTTGGATAGAACAGTGGAAATCACATATGAAGATATTGTGGGCAATGTAAGATCCTGAGACAGAGGCGGAGACGGAGACAATTCAGGACAGTGGTTAAGAGTTACAAAGTGAGAGTAGTAGTGTTCAATGCTTTGGATTAGATATAATTTAATTATGTACATTTCCTACTAGAAAAAATCCAAAGATACAGGTTGCTATTTTTGGTCCGGGAGCGAAGCGACCAGTTGGATCCAAGGGATTAGTCATAGAGGTCGGAGGTTATTACAGCTTATGCTCCGGCCTTAGTTTAGAAGAATACATCATCATCAGCCCATAAAAATGATAGGCCTACCTCGAATCGCGACATCACGCCGTTTTGTTAAGAATTAATGGCCAGACCCGGAGTCGCCTACTACCTTCATGGATCCTGTCAAAAACGGCTATGGAGATGCAACGAGTATCTCCTCGGGATGTACATAGCGAAAAGTATTTAACAACTCCTTGGTCGCCATCTCCACCTCCATCTCCATCTCCATCTACGGGGCCTGCAATTCGACCCTTCATAAAAGAGAGCATCCGATCAAGATGTTTATGCAGAAGACATTTCGACGTATCTCAGCCGCCGGGATTCGATCCGCGCGGTTACGATGTAGCGCCATTGCCTTCCACTCCTCCACCGCGAACTCCGACATGACCCAGGAGCAGCAGGACATCGTCAAGTCCACTGCACCTGTACTCGCCGAACACGGGATTGCAATTACCACGCACTTCTACAAACGGATGCTGGAAGCTCGACCAGAACTCAAAAACATCTTCAACATCGCTCATCAAGCGACGGGTGTCCAGCCGGCCGCCCTGGCACATGCTATATGGGCATACGCGGACAACATCGATAATCTGGGCGCGTTGACAAGCGCTGTCTCTCGAATTGGACACAAACATGCGAGCTTGGGCGTCACTCCAGATCAATACGCAATCGTAGGAGAGCATCTGTTGGCCTCGATCAAGGAAGTACTTGGAGATGCTGTCAATGAGCCAGTACTAGACGCGTGGGCAGCCGCATATGAACAGCTGGCAGAGATATTCATTAGGTTTGAGAAGGATCTCTACGCCAAGGCTGCCGTGACACCTGGGGGGTGGAATGGCTGGCGACAGTTTGTCGTGTCCCGCAAGGCACGAGAAAGCGACGAGATCATATCATTCTACCTCTCCCCGCAAGACAAGGGTGCCCTACCAAGATTCATATCTGGCCAGTTCATCACTTTACGATGCTGGGTTCCTGAATTGGGAGTATACCAACCTCGACAGTATAGTTTGTCAGATACCCCGAACGGGGAGCAATTCCGCATATCTGTCAAGAGGGAGTTCGCTTCTGAAAGTAGACCTGCCGGCCGCATATCGAATGTGCTTCACGAACACATCCCCCAAGGATCGGTGCTCGATGTCAGTATGCCGTACGGTGATTTCACTTTGAACCTCGACACCAACACTCCTGTGGTGCTCATAAGCGGCGGAGTCGGGATTACTCCTATGATGTCGATGTTGCAAACCGTAATTGGCCAGGGAACATCCAGGCCTGTGGTCTTTGTCCATGCGGTGCGCAACCGTCATGTTCATGCGATGAATTCCGTCCTCTCCGAGATCATGTCAAAGAACCTGCAAGTCAGTCGTGCGATCTATTATGAAGAGGTGCAGGACAGCGACATCAAAGGCGTCGACTATGACTTTGTGGGTAGAGTCAATTTGAAGGATATCAAGGAGAAGGTGCTTCTTCCTAACGCTGATTATTACCTATGCGGGCCGCTGCCATTCATGAACGTCCAGCGCCAGGATCTGGAAAGCTTGGGAGTAAAAAGTGAGAGGATTCACTCGGAGGTTTTTGGAGCTGCATGAAGATGGGGAAACATCATAGCGTAAATACGCAGTTATAAAAAGGATATGTTTGGGAGTTCACAGTTTTGTCAGACTATACAAGCATGTGTTGCAAATACCCAAATTCATAAATATTTCTTCAAACCATCATCCTGCTATTCCACGTGCCATTTCTGACCCTCAAATCTATCCATCACCTTCCTAACAAACTGTTCTGTGTCTCTCTCCAACGAAGAAGGGGATAGTCGAGGTAGGCTTTACTAGGGTTTATATGTGTCAAGTGTAAGTCCTACCGGGTATGGTCGTCTCGGAGCCTTGTCTCAACTTCTATGTCTGCGACTTCATCCCACTCACCCATGCGATGCCCGAACCTGTGAAGCTAGCCAAGTTAATTGCGGATCTGCACAAGACATCCGTTTCTCCAGCTGGGAAATTTGGCTTCCATCTCCCAACTTATGATGGCTGGCAACCGCAAGAGGTCGGACGATGGGACAACTCCTGGACCACTTGCCTTGCAAGGCTTCTCAAAGGGCTCTGGGAACTCGATGCTAAGATAAATGGGAACTGGGCGGAGCTAGATTCTGCAATGGAGACTACCCTCGCTGAAGTCATCCCGCGACTTATCAGAATCCTGGAAAAGGATGGGAGAAGCGTCAAACCTTGCCTCATTCATGGCGACCTCTAGGAGAGTAACATCGGCACGGATACTAACACGGGCAACATCTATATCTTCGACGTTACAGTCTACTACGCGCACAATGAGATGGAAATTGGGATATGGAGGGTTAACCACCACAGGATGCAAGATGAAGTTTACCGACAAGAGTATGCGGAACAATTCAAGAAGAGCGACCCAGAGGATGAATGGGATGACCGGCTCAAATTGTACGGGATGAAAGACCAAGTTGATGTATTCGGCAGGTGTTCCGAAGGGGGAAGATATTCGACAGGAAGCTTTGGAGGACCTTCAGGATCTGATTGCAAAGTATGGCGGCGCGCACCGGACTAGATAGCATAACGTCAATCATACAGCTGTCGATTGAAAAGTAACGGACGAGTCTCTGTTGTATCTGTGCTGTAATCGATCCTCACTAGAGCCACCCTTCTAGCTAAGAGTGGCACTCACAGGATACGATTCCAACGACATTTGGATGCCAAATATGACGCATTCCCCAATCCAGCAGTACTGCAACTTTATCTATGTTACAATAGTCTGTCGCCAGTAGAGTGCTCCAAGGGGTTCGATTACTAATTGTAACTGTAGATACACGGTGAGAAGAGGGGCTCGGTATTCGGTGAGAGTAGTGCGGTGAGAAGAGGGAAGTGGTAGCAGGGGGGGTGATGGTGAGAGTAGTGCGATTACAAGGAAGGCATTTCTTGCAACGACTCGGGCCTTCACTGCCGACAGAGCTGCGCTGGCAACGGCAAATGCGCTTCTTTGGTTCTCGGCGGGTATGCAGATGACGTAGTCTGTCAAGAGTATAACCTCCCCAATCATTTCGTTGGGCCATAGTTCGGACCCGGTCATGATTCTCATTCTCACTCTCACACTGAAAACTGGCAAGTTGCACTTCCTTTGCTTGTTCAGGTAAATTGTGGTTTTTACCAGTAGGATTCTCTCCGCTAGCACCTGCCCCTGCGGCCCGATGTAGCATTTTCTTGGAAAACACCAGAGACATAAGTTTCGGCAAATAATATACATCTGTCATAAATTGATGTATTGCTGCCTATATAATCTACCCCTAAGTTTTGCTGATATTCCGTACGGAGATCACATGAAGTCATGTGACTATTACAACATATTTCTGTGATTCTGGCCTGGATATTCAGGCCGGAATCAGGGATTTACGTAGCTAGATTTAGTATGTTTCGTACGGTAGAGTAGCTTACGGGTCACGGTATAAGTAAAGGCCGTGGCCCCATTGAATTCTACAAGTTTGGTTCGCGCTCGGAAATCACATTTCGACATGCTTTTTTTTTAGGGCGTCACGGGAGGCATCACGTGCAGGGAGTGATCACATACTTCTAGAGGGAGGATTGGCGTTTAGTCTTCGTAATCAACATAGCGGCGTCTTCTATGTAATTGCTAGAAATATGGCTTCCTGTTGCCCTGTTTATCTAAGGCTCCTCCTTACGTATGTGCAAAACCAGCACAAAAAACCGTAGCGTCGCAGAAGTGCCCCACATTTACAGTAACCAAATCACTCAATTAACGGTCATGCCACGAACGGACATCAGATGCCTCCTAAATCTCAAGTGAGAAAAGCAAGAGGCAAAGAAGTCCAACTCTCTGTCCAACTTTTGTATATCCTCATCCTCGTCCTCAATACTAAGGTATGCACAGAAACAAACAAGGAGGTCTTTTTCAAGTTTATGTGGTATTCAAGGTCTAATTAACTAAATATCCTCCTCCTCCTCCTCATTAATCCTTTTCATCTCTCCCAATTAATTATCAGACTCTTCCAAGCCATCCATCATCGATCGATAATAAAAAAGTGATATCTCTGCTCAATCGCAAGTCTGAAAGACCAAATCAAATATAAGAAAAAGGCCGCCAGAAATCCTCCGCGGTCTATTCCGTCGTGGTGATCGTGTATGTTGTTGTTGCTGTCCGCCCAAGGCGGGAAGAAAAAAACGCCATTATAATGCCAACTCTCATCTCATCCCCTCCACTCTCCTAAGACTTAGACGCGCGAAGCCACCGGCGGCGCCACAACCCCAAACTTAGCATTCTGCGCCGCCCCCCCCCAGTACTCCTCCGTGCCCCTGCTCAGCACGCTCTTAACCCTGCTCTTCAAGCTCTTCTTCTCCCCGGCGGGCTTGGAGGAGGCCTTGACGCTCCCTGCGCGCGAGGCAGCGGGCGTGGCGACAGCGGAACCGAAGCCGAAGTTTGCGCTGGGCGAGGTCCAGTAGTCCTCTGCGGTGCTGCGGCGGGGGGACTTGGGGGCGATGGAGGCGGCGCGGGAGGAGGAGGCGGAGGCGGGGTTGGAGAAGGTGAGGCTTGGGAGGTAGACACCGGACATTGTTGCGGTTGGTGGTGGTGGTGTTGGGGTGTTTGGTGGGGTGGTGATTGTTGTGGTTGTTGTGAGGTAGGAAAGTGAGAGTTTGATGGTTGTGATGGTTTGATAGATTGGTTGTGTGGTAGTGTAGTGAAGAAGCTTGAATGTGAATGAAGCTGATGCTGATGCTGATAATGGAATAAAAAAAAAGAGACTCACCATCGGCCTTACCTCTCCTTATATACTTTTTTGCACATTCCAATCCACTCCTACCATCTGTTTTTGCCTATGACTGTCCCGTCGATATCCACGCCTTGCGATACATGGGTCTTGGGATGGTAGACGCAATCTGGATCACAAATCTAGCATTAGTAAGACCGCTCTGACTAACCCCCCCACCACAAACAGCCTTATGACACCCCCCCTGTCCAGAGCTTTTGCAGAGTATGCGGTACGTCAATGGACCCCTGTATGATGCGGTATTGGCGTCGGTGTTCGTCTCCCATATGCTAATTTGGTGTCTCACTGTCCTGTATGCGGCGGCTGGCTAGACGCTGGGTACGCTGGATAGACGCTGAGTAGATGCCAGAATCCTATTTACTCACTGTCTGATGTCGCTGATTGCGCTGTCCCACAGGCCGGAATAGCACTGTCAATGGCCGGAATAGCACTCCCAGAGGCCGGAACTGACACCCCAAGAGGCCGGAATACCCCCTCCGCTCCCCACCTCAAGGCCGGAACTCCCCCATCACCCCCCCAAAAGGCCGGAATAGCTGCACATACCACCCCAGAATACCTACACGTTTCCCAGCCCTCCCACTCCATCTCACGCCCTCATCCACATCCAGGCCATAATAGCCTCGTCCAGGCCACGCTCCTTCCCACAAAACTGGACCCTCACCGACGGTATCCGCGACGCGATGGGGTAACAACTACCCCCCTCGCCGCCGAGCCAGCTCCATCGTGGGCATCGTGGCCCCTCATCGCTGCAAATTCTGACAGTTGGCGTGACGGGCGGCGGGGAGGGTGGAGAGGGGGCGGTGGAGTCGGTGTGTGGTGGGGGAGTGGTAGGAGTGGTTAGGAGTGTTAGAAGTGGTTCGGCGTGGGTGGTTGGTGGTGGGAGGCACTGCCCTGTGGACACGCTGTGGTGGTGGGCGGGCACAGGGGACAGGGACAGAGAATTCTGTGGGATGGGGGTGTAGGGGGTACTTGTGTTTGTGTGTGGACTGCTTGGTGGTTGGGGTAGATGGTACTTTGTGTCCCACTGTTGTCCCACACCCAACGTCGCATGCAGGCACAGAGTCTTCGCTGGTAGTGGAGGTACAGCACCATCGTGAAGATTCTGTGCGGGTGTCGAATCCCATTATGTACTGTGTACGACTACACGCCGCATAGTTTGTATGCGTGATGCATGTACTATCTACTACTCGTCCAGTTCTTCCATTGACCCCCTCAGCCTCGCCGGGTTGGAGACGTGTGGCGGGTGTCTCGGTCCGCGCTTCTCATTGGCCCGGCTATCATCGCTGGGCAAAAATCTTCGTATGCTGCACGTAGTATTGACTCCGTACTGACTGTACTGTAGTACTGTACGTATTTTTATATTTTTATACTATATGAGAATTTTTACTATCAGAATTTTTATATGAGAATTTCTCACGAGAGATCCGGTTCTGAGCTGCCACTCTTTCATAGGTACTTTGCTTTTTCCCGTATAGCTTGCTTCTTCTCTCTTCTCCTCTCTATGAACATACACATGACTGCATCTCCCGTCCGTACTCGTATGCGCATACGTACGCCCGGCTAGCCATTCCTAGTATCAGCTAAATAACCGCATTACGAAGCACCATCTATGACTGCAACGGCCTGTCGGCAGGAGTCATACCATTCCCAACCCCACTGAGCGATGCCGGCGAGTGATGCTTCAAAGGGCGTGCTCTCCCGCTTTGGAGACAGGTATGATTACAAAGCACACTGAGATGCAATTGGGCGTGCTTCGTGGCTGCCATTGCGACGTTGCTTATCAAATCATTCTTACCAACTTCTTCCTGACAAATTAGGCTTCATTATCCCTCCGTCTTACTAGATTTTTGACAGGTCACGTGTCAACTCTATCCGGTGGGGTAAGCCACGTGCACTACCGCCCATTGAGGGCGCCCCAATGAGAGAGATAGAAGCGCTATAGTTCATTTATTTTATTTTATTATTATTATTCTCTTTAGATATCAAATATGGAGGGTATATACGCTGTAATCTACAATCGCCACAAACACCTAAACCTCGCGACAGCCCCGAAAACTCTAAGCCCATTGTTGGTACAGGTACTGCTCCCAACCTCATCGGCTCTATCACTCATCCCCTAGACTGTGCCAGCGGGCCCAGCCTCGGGCCACTCCTCGTTCTCTGGAGCAGCGATGAAACCACCGGTGCTGGCTCCTGCGCCGCCTGCGCCGCCTGTGCCGGGTCGCCCATCGCCTGCTCCAACTCCTCTTTCAGCCCCTTTATAGTCGCTTCCGCCGTCCCCTCCGAAACGTAGCTTGCCGCCCTCGCAGCCGACGACCGCGGACCCAGCGCCGGCGCGTACATCCCCACATCCGGCATCTTTTTGCTCTTCTGTCGCCTCGCCGCCCGCTTGACCAGCTCCAGGCCCACCTTCATCTTATCCACATCGTCTCGCAGCCCCTCCACCTCGTCGCGCATCCCCTCCATCTCAGCCCTCATGACGTCCATCTCTATCCTCGCCAGCTTGAGCTCTACCCTTAGCCCCTCCACCTTCCGCGTCAAATCATGATTCTCCTCTGGCATGTCGTTCGCAGCCTGCCAGATCGCCAGCTGGGAAGACGTCGCGTACTCGGGCTGTGGGATCGGTGGTCTCGCGCTCTTCGCTACCTTCAGCTCCACGACCGCCTTCTCCGCTCTGTTCACCATCTGCAAGCCCTCTTTCACGTCCTCAAACTCTGCCAGCATCCCAGCCATCAGCTCCGCTCTCGTCTCCGCCCTCATCCTGTCCAGCTCCTCTCTCATCTTCTCCCTCGCATCCTCAAACTCAGCTCTCACCTCCGCCCTCAACACCTCCATCTTCAGTACCGACGCATCATCCCGTTCCGACGCCTCGTCCGGTATTTTCCCCGCCACCACCGACCCGAGCTCGTTGTCTTTTTTCCCAAGCGGCTCAATATACCTCCGTCTAAACGCCTCCCGCATCTCCCCCGTCGGCACCCACTCATCCTCCCACCTCACCAACCCCCGCCCCGTCCTAAAATGCCCCTCCCACCACGTCCGCGCCGCCCGCAGCTGCGCCATCGACTCCTCGCCCAGTCGCGGCGGCGTATTCTCAACACGCCGCTTCCCCAGGTAGCACCGCAGGTCCTCCCACCGCGCCGTATTGATGTCCTGTATATCGACATACGTCAACTTGCTTAGTGTCTTGCGTGGGTAGTGCTCCAGGAAGAGGAGCGCATCCTTCCAGCTCTCTCGCGCCATGGGCTCGTCCTTCCAGCTCTCGCGCGGGAACCGCGAGATCGGCAGGTGCCTCTTCCAGAATTTAAGCAGCGACGTCCTTGGCCCGAGGGATTTGAACGTCCGGAGCTGCATGAAAGTGACTATTGCGTCCTCCGGCCCAGACACATTGACGCTGAGGACCACGATGGCGTGATCCAGGCTCTCTGGATTTGGATGTAGCAGTTCTGTGTCCCCAAAGTTATTATAGTAGAGAGGGAGCCAGAGGAGGCACCCGGGGCTGATATCCCACAGTGCTGGGCGGCTTTTCCAGCCTTCGTTTCGTTCGAGGAGCTTCGTGGTGTAGGGCGCAAACGCGGGGCCGTAATCCGAGTCCTGTTGTGCGAACCGTTCTCTATCGGATTCATGCACCTCGCGGGTTACTGTGATGGGCCCTGAAGCCGACAGCATGGGGCTTTCGGGCACCGCTGGTGTTGCCGATGCTGCTGTGGTGATATGTTGCCCTTGTGTAAGCTGGGACATGTCTCCGATGGTGGGATGTGCATCAGCCTTTTCGCCGTCGCTATTTGGGACGTCATGCCCTATTTGAAGTCCATCCTCTCTAGCGACAACGTCAGCTAACGTTTCACTCCGTTCGTTGATGAGCGCCCCGAATTGCTCCATGTCAGGCGTTTGTGGTGAATCGTCCTCATGCTGCGAAGACGGTGAGCTGATCATAGATTGTGATGGCTTAGACGGGGACGTGTCGCGGGTAATAGGGTCCAGATGGGTCTCCTGGCTAGTGAGACCCGAGGCACTGCTCCCTATCCCAAGCCCATCCTGTGTATCATAGCCAGGCAAGAATTGTTCTAGTTTGATGTCCTTATTTATTTTCCCGAATCTGAGCGCTCGTTGGGACCGTCGTAATTGTTTCGAAGGGCAGGTTCGGCGCACTGCTTCCCATGTGACGGTTGGCACCTCCGCTGGGTTGTCCTCGGTGGACAGCTTAGTGCTGCGAGAAGCTTGAGTGGCGCGGTGAGAGGCAGAGCTCTCTCTTTTCCCCTGTGTGTTGACGCGGACAGTCGAGCCCTCCCCGGGCTTTTGAGGGGTCGAATCCAGCTGGCTGGAGCTATACTCTCTTGGCTGGCCCTGTAAAGGCAACGACGGGGTTCGGTTCAAGTCTTGCCAGGGCCCCTTTCCAATTCTTTGGTTGAGACCTATAGGCAGCTGCGTTGTTCGGTTTAAATCTCGCCAGGGCGGTTTCGCATTGTTTTGGTCGACCTGGGCGGACGACTCGGTGCGAGGGGGGGATGTCGTCGGGTCGACGTCGCCCGCGTTACGGCTGCTATTCCCTAATTGACGTCTTGAAAGACGCCTATAGTAGGCGCGTCCTATGCCAGCCCATACGTACTGGTATCGCCGGCGCCTAAAAGATTGCATTGCCCATTTTCAGTTTGGTGGTTGTGGTGGGAGAGGAGAGTGAGGTGGGCAAGAAAGAGGAGGATGCTTTCTACGAGGCTGTAGTCTTGGCAAGGCTGAAAGTTGTTTCTTGTCCTGGCGCTACTTGGTCGATCCGAGGTCGTCCTAGTCAACTTTCTATACTCTTCCCTTAAAGTTTATCGTGTCTTTGCTACACTTGGTTGTTATTGTTGAGATGCCGCATTATAGGGGGCTGCCTGCTAAATGTGAATTTGGAGATTGATGTCAAGAAGTAAACTCCTCTTCTGCGAGTATACAGTGTCTGTCCACGTCGATTGACTTCCGTCTGGGCCCAGTAGAGGTCACTAGGAGACTTGGCTGGAGCATCAACGCTAAAATCTCACATTTCACAACCGCCGGGTTACGAATAGTGGCCATCGTTCCAATTGCACCGAGGGGTCAGGGCACAGGTATGACGATAAAGCGGGGTTTGGCGGCTCTACAGGGATACGGAACCCGGATGAGCTACATCGCAAAGAAAAGGGCTTTGGAGTGATTTCATAGGATCTTAAGATGGTAAGCTTGTGCTTAGCATCTGTTTATAGCTCTGCGTATAGCTCCACGTATAGCTTTGCTTGTGATACTGCAGCTCCCCCTGGTACAGTCAGACTGGAGCTGCATATATGATCGAGCACCTTCCCCCTCCCTACCCCCCAAATTCTCACAACGAGCTTAAATCTCCTCTAGAACACTCCTTGAACCCAAAATTCAGCATGGCGCCAAAAACTCCATTCGAGCACTTTGAGGAGATAGCATTGCGCTATGAAACAACCATGGGTGGTCTCAGCCGGGAGTTGTCGCGACACATCATTCAGGGCCCAGCAGCCTCTATCAGCGCCGATTCAGTCGTTCTAGACAACGCCTGCGGCCCCGCCATCGTAACAGAAGAGATCCTCTTTGCCTTGCCCGCCCCCAACCCCCCTCCAACCATCCACGCCGTCGACATCAGCCCCGCCATGATCGGGGCCGCGCGTTCCAAATCCGCCCTCTCTGCCCACGCAGACCGCATCCACCTTGCCGTCGTGCCAGCTGAGAAACTCACCTTCCCCGACGCGACTTTCTCCCACTCCATCACTAACCTAGGTATCTTCTTCTTCGCCGACGCCGCGCAGGGCGCGCGCGAAATCTTCCGCACCCTCCAACCCGGGGGCGTTGCCGTCCTGACCATCTTCGCGGCGTTTCCGCATCTGGAGCTCGTGCGCCGCGCGCAGGCTGCAGTGAGGCCTGATGAACCGCCTTACTCGATCCCCGTCGACCCGGCGTGGTTTGAGACGGCTCATATTGAGGGCGTGCTGCGCGCAGCGGGGTTTGAGGATGTTGTGGTCGGGGAGACGGTGGCGCATTATGGCGCGCCGGATGCAGCGGGGGTGGCGGATAGGCTGCTATCGCTTTTTGGGGCCGTGTTTGAGACGTGGAGTGCTGAGGAGAAGGAGGCCTTTGGGAAGGAGTTGAGGAGGATCGTCCCTGGGGCGCTGGCGACTTTTAGGAGGGGCGTGGGGGCTGCGGGTGAAGTTGAAGAGGTGGGGATACCTATGAGGACTTACGTTGTAACTGCGAGGAAGTAAAGTTGAAGGCGGCGGTAATGGGCCGTTGTCTATTTGAGCATGGTTATGAAGCTGTGCTTACACCGTCTCTGATGCGACGGTTAATGCTGCCCGTAGTTCCACGCTGATGTTATACTTCTTTCAAATTGCATACTAATGCTTCTGGTGAGTGAAACGCCAGAGCTCCGGGAGTCATTAGGTTATGTAGACAATTAAAAGGGGACAAACCAAGTATTCAAAACTCACCACCCCTATAAGAGAACGAGGCCTGCGCCCCCAACCCCCTCTTATTTTCAACGTTTTAAAGCGCCCAGAGGCGGCAAATTAATATACTCGCTCGAGACAGCCGCGGGGATATTCGCGGAATACTGGGATATACGCCAAATAAGCAAGGAGCAAATTGATTACCGTTTGGATGACTCATATCTTGTCGAACACAATGGTTCTAGCAGCACTGCGTGTTGCTGGATCTAGTATTAACAGAAACATTTGAGTTAAATTTCATTATTTTTCACTTCTAGATCAATTGATAAACACAAAACACCCAAGCCTTACCCACTATGATAGAACGGCTCATTACCGCAATCGGGGCCACCCCCCCACTGACCCTCCTATTCTCCCAAAGTGTCCTCTTCATAACGCTCTGGCTAACTCTCCGCCGCTATATCTCCATCTACGGCCCCATCCCAGGTGCCCGCACCCTCACCACCATCAACAGCAGGTTCTACGCCCTCGTCTCCCTAGGCCCTCTTTTCATCACCCTTTTCCCCTCCCATGACCTCCTCGCCCGCCGCCTCTACCACGCCTCCAAGTTTTACGAGTACGTCGACATCCTCAACGTCCTCGCGTCTGGCGGAGAAATCGACCTCCACTTCGGTGTCCACCATCTGACAACTATGTACCTGACCTACACCCGCGTGTTGCACCACAGCGAGGGCTGGCACGTCTTCGCGGCGCTGAACACAGCACATCATGTGCTTATGTACGCATTCTTTGGCGGGGCAGTGTGTTTCCGGCCTGTGTTGCCGTGGACGGGGGCGCTGCAGCTGGTGGTGGGCGTTGCAATGGATGTCTGGGTTGGGAAGGGGAAGATGGCGAGAGGTGAGGAGGTGTGGCCGAAGTTTGTTGGGGGGGGGATGTTGGCGACTTATTTTATGCTCTTCTTGAGGGATTTGGAACTTCGAAGGAGGGAAAGGAGGGAGAAATGGAAGGAGGCCTGAGCAAAGGAGGAGGGTGGGCAAGGGGGGGTTGTTTCTGATAAAAAGAGCGTGGTGGATGATGATGTTTGTTGTTTTAAGGTAAATATGGAGGGACGAAGCAAGCAATCTTAAGGGGTTTATAAAGCATATATTCTATACTATGGGAATAGTATATAGGCTACTTACTCAGCAGTTCATTCATAAAATCTCAGCTACCTCAGAAATGAAATAAATATATTCTAGACTCTCCATAAAACCGTATTGGCGTTTCGGCGCCGCGACCTCTCGCAAAAGTTCTCTAAACGGAAGCTATTGTATTTATCGTATCTTGAGTGTTCACACTTTCCCATGCATCTCGGGACATGCATCCCAATAGAGTAGGACATTACTGTCCGCATCCAGCATTGGATACCTCGTTGGGACCCCATGGTAATCGACGCCGTTTGCTGCATAGGCGAATTGTGACCCATCATGCGAGATCCAGGAATATACATCGTTTTCGCAGTTAAGCCAGTAGGGGTCTCTTTTGCCCCTAATGGTTTCGTCAAGGTGGCAGATAGGGTGCAGGCCCGTTGTAACCTTCAGTTTCATGTGGCCATTCCCAGGTGTGTAGACTCCCTCTAATCTAACAACGCAAGCTTGGGTAAGTTGCAAGAGGGCGACCAGAGTGAAAATAGGTAGCTTCATACTGGCGGTTGGTGGTATAGACTGTATGGAGGCAAAGTATGTGGATTTTATGCGAATTGGTTTGGGATTGGAGGTTGACCGCTGGTAAATGTTAGGTCGGTAATAAAATGATATCCACAAAACCGAGGGGAAAGCCTGCTTAAATAGGGGGCATACCAAGCTCACAATAATCCGACTGATCGTGATCAAACCCTGAAGTTTGATTGGGGCTGCGTTTATGTGATGCCAAGTGATGAAAACACAAAAAGTCTCGACTGGAGGTTGGGTTGGAATAAAAAAAGAGGTGTATCATATTTTGGTAGTCAGACTCAGTCCTATCTAACCAGCAAACAGCGATCATTGGCTGTTACAACGTAAAGAGCCTCGAGCTCACTTGTTAGAGTTGTCACATATCGCCTAAACGATGTAGGTACGACGCAAGGGGCTGCCGCAGCTGTTGGAATCTGGGGTTGTGCAAACACTATTTCACATTATCCCGGATCGGGCCTCATACTATTAAAGCTGGGAAGCAAGGGAAAAGCAAGGGTGTAACACCGGCCTTTTTTTTTTTTAAGACAGCGCTTTTGCAGTGTAGCCAACCAACTTTGTCAACACCCTGGTATCTAAATCCAAATTTGTACAACCATATAACCCAAAAACTCGACCATCATCATTTATCGGCCTTACTCGGCGGCTTCCAAGATCCTGAGCCGCCCATCCGTTTCTCCCACCCTCCCATCCCCATTCTAGCCCCATAACTCTTCCTACCTGGCTGCGCCCTCGCTCGGTCCTCAGTCGTAGTATGTAGACTAACCGTATGGGCCGCCGTTTTAATAATAGTATTCGACGGCACAGGCAATCGCGGCACCTCAGTTTCCCTATGTCCTGGTTCGGGCTTCGGCGGCGAGCTGGATAAGAATATATAGTTGTTTTTACTGGACCCAGGGGGAGTAACGGCGCGTATGTTCCGCCGATTGGCGGTAGTGGAATTTGTGCCACCAATACGGTGCCGTGATAGGGTTGGACAGATTGTAGGAGGCACATAGGGTGTAGTTTGAGCGGGTATAGCGGCGCGAGGGTTGCCTCGTTGAGTCGGCACCGCACGGTGCTGCATACGAGGAAGAGACAAAGATGGCTGGGTGGTATGGGTTTGTCGAGCGGCGGCAATAGGTTGCGCAGGCATGGAAGCCATGCTATTTTGGGGCTTGCCAAAGTACGCCGCTAGGCTAGGTTGCCCCTCGGGCCGCTTCGTAGATCGTTTAGTACTCTTTTTATCCTCGGCTTTTTCGTCTTCAAATGTGTATGGCCGCTTGGAACTTCCAGCACCGCTCAGGTTCACAGGCTGTTCCCGAAGTACCGCTGCAGCCGTGGAGAAAGCGGGAGTGGTAGCCATTGTGGTGGTGTAGCTCGGTTTCCAGGGTTCCATATTTTTTTGGTCAATCAATGGTCTCTCATGCGCAAGGGACTTCCTTGCTTCGCCATACTGTGCCGTGCCATCCCACTGATCCCAGGTCTTTGGGAGACGTGCCTTTGCCGTCCCATCCTCTGGCCACAAATCATCCTCTTGGCTTGGAAGTGGTAGTTCGTCCGGCGAAAAGGTAATCCTTGGTACCTCAAGCCTAAGAATTGCCGCAATATCCGAAATTACGCTCTGTCTGCTGAATGAAGGCCCTTTCTGTCCGAAGTGTAGTAGAAGGGAAGTTGGCGTGAGGAAATTCGACGGTCTGGTCGACTCCCTTCTTGAATCAATGAGCGGGTAGCTCACATATAGCAATGCTTTAGCCCGCGTCATTCCAACATAAAGGAGCCTTCGCTCTTCATCTGTATCATCGGCTCTACCATTGGGGATGCTGCCATCATAGGCTCCTGGGATAAACACGACCGGCCACTCTAAGCCCTTTGCCGCATGGATAGTAGAGATTGTGACCCGTGGCTTGTCTTCGCCTTCAGCATCTTTGGCTCGTTTGTCCGTGGCTAGTGAAATTTTCGCTAGAAAGTTTGACAGAGGAGTTGAAAGCTCGTTTTGTTCCAGACCTTCTACTTCTGGTAGAGGCTCATCGTTATAGTCCGGCGATTCAGAATCATCTGCTTCTTCCGCCAGGGCCAAAATTTCCTTGACGTTCTCCAAACGTGATTGATAGTCCTCCTCATCAGGATAAGTTTTTTTCAGGTAATCTTCGAGCTCTACGGCCTCTATGACATGCTTCATCAAGGATGCAATCGTATGCCCCTCTTCGTCGCTAAGCATTTTCCGTGCATCCTTAATGATTTTCATAAATTGCCAGATTCCATTTCGAGCTTTAGATGAGAAGCTGGTTGCGAGTGGTCCCTTTTCCATCAACTCCCATATAGACATCCGTTTGCGATCAGCTTCGTCGATGAGAGTTTTAACGGTCACGTCGCCAACGCCACGCTTTGGAAGGTTGACCACTTCAGCAAAAGCATTGTTGTCTGCCGGGTTGCTGACCACTCTCAGATAGTACAGAACAAGTTTGACCTCAACTCGGTCGTAAAATGCTTTGCCGCCTGTGATGGTCAGCAAATGTATATTATGTCTTGATTATAAGTGTTCATGAAAAAGGCATCGTCGACATCAACTTACCAACCATTCGATACGGAACTCCCGCTTTGCCAAGGTATGTTTCGATATGCCGCGACAAATATGCCGATCTCAGTAAAATAGCCACATCGCCGTACGTTATCAAACCACCCGTAAGTGTTACACAGCGCCTAATTTCATGCACAATCCAGTCCCCCTCAACTTCCGCAGACTCGAGAGTTCTCAAAACAGGTCTTGTCCCCACCGTATGTGTCGCCAACAGACTCTTATTGATTCTACTCGTATCTTGTTGAATGATCTTCAAAGAAGCGGCCAGAATGGCGCCCGAGGAGCGGTAGTTCTCCTCAAGCGAAATGGTGATGGTATCCGGATATTGTCGTAGTAGACTCAGATAGTTCTTGACTTCTGCAGACCGGAAACCGTAGATACTCTGATCGGGGTCTCCTACAATGGTGACCTTCTTTCGTGATGCAGCCATGAGGCGCATTAGATCAAATTGGACTAGGTTCGTGTCCTGGAACTCGTCTATTAACACTGCCTCGACATTTGAGACACATTGTGGGTGGTCTCGTAGTAGGTCCACGCAGCGGAGAAGGAGATCATCGAAATCGAGTAAATTTGCTCTCTTCATGGTTTCTTCGTACTCTGTGTATATTGCATCAATTTGCTGCACTTCTTTGTTGTTATTCTTCATCGCCTTTTCCATTTTCTCGCCCCAGCCGCCCTTCGCCTTTCGGCCGCTGATCTTATTTTTCGTCGCCTTCGCATCAGCCATGAAGTTATTTCTCTTGATAATCCGTTTGATGATGACCTCCGAATCATGCTGGTCCGCCACACCAAACCCCTTCTTGATGCCGATGAGATACCCGTAGCTCCGAAGGTATCTCACAGAAATGCTGTGGAAGGTCCCTAGTATTAATTTCTGCTCTCTGTCATCCCCAAGCAGCTTCCCAATCCGCTCTTGCATCTCCTTGGCAGCCTTCTTGGTGAACGTCGCGACAATGATATTTTGTGCTTGTAAACCAGACGCGAGTAGCCATGCGACGCGCGATGTGAGCGTGTGCGTTTTACCACTGCCGGGTCCAGCCAGAATGGCGAGCTGCTGAGCGGGCGAAGAAACGGCATCACGCTGGGATTCATTGAGATTCGACAGAAGAGTAGCAGACATGACGAGGCTCAGGCGATTCGATAAGAACGTCGCGATATTGAGGACAGCTAGGATGGAATGCCCCGGAATGCTCTGTCACAGACAAGAGAAGTGGCGCAAAACTTGAGCTGGGAATAATTGATCGTATCCAAGCCGTGGAATAGGAACATAAGCTAGCCGTCGATTCCGCCTTCCTACCAGCGTCTTGAGCCGTTTCCAACCCCTGGAGCAGCAAACAGTCGCGTCCCAAGTCGCGCCCAGTGACTAGCAGTATAAGGGCGGAGAAGGCCCAGAAAAGTTGATGCTTCAAAACAAGATCATTATAATTAACTTAGATACCTGGATAGCTTCTAGCAGACAAGTTGTGGGGCGCCAGCGTGATCCTCAGTTTTGTTGTCACGTTATATTATCGCAGCAATGGCTTCAACGCGACAGCACGCGTTACCACGTGACCTAAAATCTAATCTTATCTCCCATTATCACCAACCGACCCAATCGTCCACCTTATCACCACAGATCCATCTTCTCAATTCTAAACACAAGATTTCAGTGCCTGGGTGTTTAGCAGTACCGGGGCACACAGAATATACGCGCAAAGGATTCAAACCCAATGCATAGGCTGGTAGGGTATACAAATTTTATCCTGTCGGTTGTCGGCATCATGAGGGTAATTGAATGGACCACAGTATCAAATTAGCCAATGGATCAAAGCCATAACTCTTGGTGATCTCTGCAGCATCCCGGATACCCATACTCTTTTCCAACTCCCCCAGCTTCGCTGTTTGCGGAGGGGGCAAAGAGGAATATGGATCAGCTTATCGCTAGACTGGGATGGACTCGCCGATCCAAATCAGTTTGGTGAACCGAGCAAGCTTCATGGTCTGCATGAGCTGAGGCCAGACACTTCCAAGGGCAGAAAAGTCTGGCAAATGCCCCCAAGGCTAGAGTTAGGCGATCTGTGCCATAAACATCCATCGGAGGGCCCTAATACGTTGAGAATGCCGAGACTAGGACGCTGCAAGGCGGCAGCAGCCGTCGTTCCGGTGCAGGGATGGGCCCGTGTAGGACATGAAATGAGGGTCCCCTTGCAACTTCCAAGTTTTTACCACAACAGCGGCGACCTCCACAACCCCACGCCGAAGCAAGTTCAGCCCCCAGGAAATTCTGCGCCACCGCTTGACTTGGTCTCTGTCGCTGGGCACCATAATACCAAAGCGTTCAGTGATTCGCGAGGATGGCGGGATCCGCGGCAGCATCCACAGTTCCCCGCCAAACTAACTGGAAGCCTTGCGGCTGCGATTTCCGGGCTGCTCCCCCTCGGGCCGTTGCATGTGCTGAGGAGTGCTAATAGCTGCTTTGGCTCGTGTGTGTCGAGTTATATGTGTACTGTACAACGTGCCACTGCAAGGTTCGACTCAACGGACAGAGAAGGGCGTGCCGGTGTGAGACACGCGTTTCTCCCCTCCCGCCTTGCAATGAAAACGATACTGACTGCGCATGCTCTATAGTTGTTTGGGGAAGCCCGGAAGCTTTGTGTTTTCTCATCGACTCAATTTCTCGTTTGGGAGATTTGATAACGACCTATTGAATTGGGGGTTGGGTTTATTCAGGAAAGGGAACTAGTGGCAACACTTGAAGGTGGGGGTAGGGGGGTCGGAGCAATCTCATCACCCATGTCACTGGGCCTATAATGTCATACATATGGTGTCCACTTTCACCACAGAACCTGAAAAAGGGGCGCCTCGCGAAAAACTACAAGGTTTGCTCATGAAATGTCAACCAGGGATTAATCAGTGTGTGTCCCGGCAACTCTGCGAACCGCCTCCTACCCCTGTTCATTTCTAATTAGCTACAAACATTATGGGAAGTATTCCGTAACGCAACGCAGGGAAAGCTCGATAATGTATAGGGGCTCGACATTTAGTCCTTGAAGATCTCAATGACAATGGGAGTTATATTTCCCGGTACAGCACCACACACCCTTGGACATCTTCCACCGGGCCGTGATATCCTAACACAGTTTAAACTGAAGAGGCAGCGTGGAGAAACAATGGGCTACATCGTCCTTCCCTTTCAGCTGCATATGGCCAATTCATGGAGCTCACGTTGCTATGAAGCTAGCCTAGGCCAATGATGATCTGCTAGCCTGCGACATCGCGGTCCAAGCGAGACGTACTCGGCATGCAAGGCTCCGTGCAACATCGCATACCAACATCGCATAGCACAAGTACAATACATGGCTGTTCGCATAGTGCACGCCTACATGATCGGCGAGTTTTTAGGAGTGGCGACAGATAATTAAAAAGAATATCAGAGAGAGGCACTCGAGTACGTACGTTCCGGGTCGCATTACCTGTGGTGAACGGCACAGAAAACAGAAACCTCTGAAGTAGCATCAACTATGGCGCAAGCGTTCCCTGGCATGCAGTACGACGATCATGTCATCGGTTCCGGATAGCTGGAATATGAAAAACTGGTCTGGCGGGAGGGTGTGCTGACGGCTTATTTTCGTATAGTACCGTCGCTGCATCCTTTGGAACAAACAACCCTGTATGCCTGTATGAGATTGTCGGCCGGCCCGCCCGTCAATTGGCGCAAGGCAACTAGCACCCTGGTTTGACACGAAATGAGCGAGCCTTGAGCCTTGAACCTTGAGCCTTGCCTTATAACTCGGCAACCACGGCGACCTACCCCAGCATCCCAGCATCAGCATCCCAGCATCCTAGTACCCCAGTATTCCAGGCTGTGGAAGACGATGTCGAGCTGGGATTGCGTGGGAGACACGAAGCGGGCTAACACAACAAAACAAGCATGGCGGCGGGGGGTGGAAAATCACCTAAGAATTATTGGATCTGTCTCGGGCAGATTGACTGAATGGCGCAGGCGCAGTACTACTGATCCGAGCATGGCCTGCCATACTGATCAAGGTCATACTGACCATGGTCAGAACGCGTGTGATTCAGTTCTCGAGCCCAAATGAGGTGGATGTATTGCTCTACCCGTCTCTAGCCCCAGTACCGGCCGGTACCTAAATTTTGGAGATCCTCATGTCCTCGCGTCCTCCCGTCCTCCCGTACGTACATACATGTGCACATTTGGTATGGACTGCCCAGGTAAGTCTCGTATGTCCTTGTATGACCTCCCATGTACAGGAGGATACGCCACATGCAAGTTGTCCTGGAGGGTGCGTCTCGATAGAGAGGATTGACATTAATGCATGGTTATAGTTACACGGCGACGGCGACGCATTTGGCACTGCATTTGCCACCAACACAGGCAGACACACCATCACCACTGGGAGGCCCGTAGGAATGCGAAGAGGCGTTTAACCTGGAGGACCCTACATATTACCTCGCAGGGTAATAATAACCCTCCCCACGGCATAGTGTGCATACATCATCTCCGGACTTCTTGGTCCCAGAGGAGAAGCCAACATGAGTGAGTTAACTGGAAACTTATCTCCGGATCCCTATGACGCCTAGTACCGATATTCGCTCTGAGACCACGCGCGCTTCCCCTCCCCCCTCCAACATATCTCGGCCTTGGTATATAAGTATAAGTATCCCTCCACACCTGGTCTCCCGTCAATAAACTATGTCTATCCCACCAAGTGGCTGCAGAAAGGGTATATTAGTACCAAGGAGGCATAGCCCGTCGCAGTTGGAACTCCTCCCCTCACAACTTTGTCTGGGTTAAATCGGCTGGTCATATAAAGTAAGTGGTACAATCTCAACATTCCACATTACTGCACGCTGATTTTTTTTTCTGAAGCTTTGGCCCATCACATTCCTATGGCGTTTAGCAACCACGAAAATCCTTCGTCCTCACCACTTCGACGGCCCTCCCAGGGCCCTCCTACTGAGCAAGGACCAAACTACATCATGATGCAGACCGAATCATCTTTCGACCCTGGTGAATGGCATCGTCACTTCCAGAACTGCCGCCGGTTTTTCCTTGACCATTCCCAGCATAGTCCGTGCCTCCAGGCCGTGGCTGCGTACGTGAACATCCTCTTACCATATCAACGGCACCCTCACCCAATATCAGCATACTCCCCACCTCGATCAGCAGCGACAAATTCTGGGAACTCAACACCCTCTACGCTCTCACCCAGATTTGATGATCGGCATGGCGATTCGGTCTCACTGGTTCCCTACATCCGCCGGCTCGTTGTAACCGGATTCGACACACAGGCGATGCTCCAGACGTTCTTTGGCGATGACTGGGCCAAAGGGATAGGGCAGCTACACGAATCCGAGAGACGCAATTATCTCTTCGCCGCGAAGAGTGGGAGCTGGCTCGAAGTCAAGGCTAGCTACGAGCCGTCGCCCAACGAAACTATACCATACATGATGCCGATACGGAACCCTATGGAGAATGAAATATGTGCCGCAGAGGAGAAATGGAGCGAGTGGCTTGCGATGCAGGACTGGATGGTGGGCCCGAGGGCACCTCCTTCTGAGGCGATGAGGGCGCACCTTGAGATGGACTCTATGGAGTGAGAAGGCTCATATATACATTTTGTTTTTGGATATAATGACACAAATGGCACGCGGATTGCAGTCGATGGGCAGTTCAATTACTCTCCACATACCCCACGCCATATACCCTATACCTACCTTCATACTACTTGTACTTAGAAAAGGTGTCAGCGATGAACTTTGGGGTGATACGGATTGGGATGCAAGAGGTCGTTGCAACCACTTGAACGGGGGGGGGATGGTCGGCGAATGGAGTGGCAGTGGGAGGGAAGATCTTCTGCGTCGGTGTTTGCAGACTCCTGCGGGCTCCTGCGGGCTATCGCGGATGACGGCAATAATACTCGAGGATTCTGTCACATCTCGGATTGTATAAGATCAGCTTTTGACACAGTTGGGCTCGTACAGACCGTTAAATTGGTTACTTCGTGTCTCGGTTCTTAAACGCCCCGGCCTAAGTTTCTGCCGCCCCCGGAAGCCCCGACCTTTAACGGGGACCCCTAGCGCGAGGCTGAGGCGGATGAATCCAGGACCTGGCGGCCTTGCCATCGTGACGTCCGAAGTAGAATAACAATATCCCTACTGAAATTCATCCATTGCCACAATTGACCCATACTATTATACCAATATATTATGACACTTGGATATGCTTGAATTGCAAACGGTCAGATAGCTATGGACGAATGGGCGACCTTCTTCGCCCATGCGCTCGATCGGCGCCTCCCCACCGAGAAGTTGGACCAGTTTGCGAAGGTCCTCAGCACCAAGTCACCTCTCGCCGCTCCTCTCGTCGCCGAGCTGTTGCTACGCCCCAGCGAGTCTAGGCACTACGACTTGGACCCGCAGGTCTCTCCTTACACCCAAGCTCTTCTCCGAGCCAATATCCTTGACGTGCCTTCGGTCTTGCGCGCGCTCCTCAGACACTCTACCTCGCGCCCCGTTGAGGCTGCAAAGGACGGACAAGAGGGCGCCGGCGGCTCTCAAACAAGATGGACAAAGAGCTATGGCCATGAAGAGAGGCTAGTCTATGGCCTCTCGAAGATTGTGGCGGCTGGGGAACGGCCAAAGTCCGCCCAGGAAGTGTTGGGGACGGTGAGCGCGCTCACAGAGTGGATGCGCTTGTTAGTCATGGCGAATGCAGCAGATGACATGATGCGGGAGATTGGGGCAGGGAATAACACTCATAACCAGGAGACAATGGCTGTGAGGGTCGCAGTTGGCGCGTTGTTGGTTGCGCTGGCCGAGAACGCGACAGTGAATGAGGCGCTGAGAAACCGATGCCCAAAGGGTAAGTATCTGAAAGGTCTCGGATGTGGTTGCGGCCTTATCACTGCATACTGGGCAATGCTAACAGGCATATAGATACTCTCAAAGGGTTCTCGCAGTCGCTAGCGAATTTCACGCCGCTTCTCATCAATGGATCTTCCATGTTTGCTGAGAGGCTCGAATTATACACAAAGACGCTCGTGGCACTTGAACCCATCGATAAAAAGGCCCAGAAAGCCGGTGCTGAAATAGATGAGATCATAGATTCTGCTATGGCGCTTGGCATGGATAATATACCAGTGGTTGAAATACCTACCATGAACTCAAGAGCTGGCCTCTATGTGTATCTAAACTCTCTGGTGGGAGCACCCCGTCCATATTGATGTACCCTACTAACAAAATTGCAGCTGACAGGAAGACCCATGGTTGATGACAACCAACTTTTAAATTTCCTCCATAACCGTTACCAGGTCCGCACATTTTCCGTTTTTTAACACACAAAAAGCTTACATCTGGTAGGGCGATATCCAAACAACATGCATTGACCTTATCGTGTCATCCTTTGACATTCTTGCCAATGCGATTTTCCGTTCTGAAAATCCCCAGACAACATTCCTCCTGCGCTCGTTCCTAATCAACAAGGTGCCTTTACTGATAGGCATGATATCGGCCCCGATGTTCCCGCCTCTAAGCCCGGAGTTATGCATCACTGAAGCCCTCAGCCATGTAGACACTAACGCATTTCCGACCTTCTCCTCTATGTTTGATGACACCAGTGCAGGTGATATGTTCTCAGACTCTGTGAGGCAGGATTTCTGCTTCTCATGCTGTCTACATGGCCTGATCCCAGAAGATAGTATAGAGCGACTTTTGGGTGAGATCCCGATGCAGACCTTACCAGCAGGCGGCCGCTACACCAAAGACGAGGTCTTGGAGCAGTGTCTCTCTGACTCTGAGAAGATTGAGGCTTTCACAGACGAGCTAGAACACATGGATGGCAACGTGGGTGCAGTTAGTCAAGCCATAACGGAGCTACTGCGTCGTCTCTGCGATAGCAAGGACACCATGGCATTGAAGTCACTATGTGCCCACCTCGCACGTAAGCCGTCATCGCTGGATGTACTGCTGATCTTTGACAAGCCTCTCACAATCTTACCACCTATCTGCCAGCTTCTGGATGCCTGGCGATATGATGATGATCAGGGCGAGTACCAGCCTGTCTACGAAGAGTTCGGCTCCATCCTCCTACTCGTTTTGGCGTTTGTGTACCGCTACGATCTCAGTGCCACCGAGCTTGGCGTTCAAACACCGGATTCTTTTATCGCGAAGTTGCTCGTTCGCGGGTCAACGGCACGGCACCTGGACGATTTGTCGTCTGTGGAATCATCACAGCTGGATGGGTGGATCAAGGGCCTCTTCAATGCAGAAGGTGGCGGGTTAGGTGATGAACCCATGGCGCTCTGTCCCCCGCAGGACTTTTACCTGCTAGTTCCAACTCTCTTCAGCCAGATTGTGCTAGCATCCCAACATGGCCACTTGACTGACGACGTCCTCCGTGGCGGCCTTGAATGTAAGTGCCCCTCTTCTTTCTTTAGAACAGGACAATACTAACTCCACCGCAAGACCTCCTCGACCCCTCACTTCTTCCTTCACTCATCCCCGCCCTACTATCACTGACATCCAACATTCTCACGACCCCACCTCCATCGTCTCTCTTACACGCTCTTATTCTACCCCAATCGATCTCAGCAGAAGCCTCACTCCTCCACAACGCCATTCTCCCCATCCCCGCGCCCCATCTCTCACGCTCCTTGCGCGCACTCCAACGCTCAGTCCCGACCCGCACCGACCTTGAACCTCTCATTTCCGCCCTCCGTCCACACCTGCACTTTTCCCGCACCGCCATAGATCTCACTACCGACTTCCCCGTGCCGCCTAACCTCCCCACCGCCGTCCGCCACGCCGCTCGGGCTCTTATTAACTGGAATCCCCCCGCCGCACCGCCGAACTACTCTCCCCGCCTCCCGGTCCTTGCAGTACGGATGCTTGGGGCAAGAAGAGTGCTGCTTGCGCTGCTTGAAGAGCTAGGCCATCAATGTGCCCTGGGGAATTCGGGGACTGCGTATGATGTGGTCGCGTCCTTGGTGTGTGCGCCACCCAAAGCAGCAGCTGGGGTACAGGGACGTATGACTCTGCGAGAGGCCTTGGCAACGGAGGCGGCGAGAGTTGGAAAGGAAGTTGGGAAGGAAGGGCCAGGGGCAGAGAGCGCGGAAGTTGTGGTGAGGTTGTACCGGAGAGTTGAGGTGTTGACGGCGGGAGGAGGGGTTGATGAGCAGGCTGGGCTGATGAGCGCAGATTTGGGGATTGGAGGGGTTGGGGGGGAAGGATTGGTGGGGGAGGATATGATGGGTGTGCTTTCTGGAGAGGGAATGATGGGGTTGGAGGGGGGTATGTTGGATGATATGAAGCTTGACTTTTAAGGGGGTATCGCAGCTTCTTGCAGAGCCTATCTACTTTACAGATATGAAAAGTGGGAGTCATCTACATGGCCACATCGTGATATATATATGGATATCATATAAAACGACGCAATCTTGGTTTAACTGAATCTCAAGTTGTGATGTTGCGGCTGAGTAAACAAAGGAGCTTCCTAGTGTTGACTCTGCACCTGGTTTTCTGTGTGGAAATGATAAGTCGGTCCCAGAATCAGCCTTCTCCTCAGGTGCCATATAGTTTACACCATACGTTTCCTGAGAGTTACCAGCTGTGATGCTCCAATACAGTCACACGACTATAGTTCGTCGCATATTTGGCGGGGCGATGATCCCTGCATGCGCTGGGGAACACAACGAAGATCAGGAACACTACGGTTATACTGCTTGATGTAAATTGTGACGATCAAGTTATAATCTTTCATAAAATGTTGACAGAACTGTAAATCTTTGGGCCATCCGTCATCCACAACGGTCCGACCCCTCGATTGTGATAGTTTAACGTTGATACTTTGCGCCTAACCTTACCTAGCAACCGGCGTCCGTGACGAAGACACATTCCTATCAGAACCGCTGGAGACACCAACTGCAGATCTAATATGACACACGGGGGATCGACCGCTCCACCAAATTATCCGAAATTTAAGGATAAGCAACAGTGACACTGACGCAACAAGCCGGCTCGGATCGCCAGACAGAGTGCTAGACTTGGATATGGCGACAGAGAAATCAACTTCGATTTCAACTTCGCCTTCTTAGAAGAGGAACTTGTAGCGTTCCCTGCATAAGCTGCGTATTTAAGTTGCAGCTCTTAGCGCTTAGTTTCCTCGCTGGACCTATGTGGCTCACCATCTCCGACACGTGCTTCGACCCCACGTGCGCATTGATGCCCCACGTGCATTATCATATCGCTCTCCAAGATCAAGTGAATCTTATTGTTCAACTTGGAAAACGTTTCTTTTGCTGGATATAATCAAAAGTTGGAATCTGAGAGATCATTTCCTCGTTTGTTATGGCGCGTTTAAGATGTCTCAGCTTGACAGAACACTATATATAGTAGTTTGATTTCCATCAAAATGCTCTCCACGCGATATCCTTCTAAGTCTACGTGCTCTTCCGAACAGCATAAACAAGGCACTATGACGTCCATTATAAACTTCTCTTCGCGCGGCGTCTTCGCCGCTGCTGCCGTATCTCTGGCGGCGGCCTCTCTGGCATCTGCTGCGGGCAATATGGTACCAAACTACGAGGTTAAGCTCCTGATGAACCCGACTGTTGTGCTTGGATCAGATTTCAAGCTCACACCAGCGGTGCTCTCTGCCTTTGCGATGCCAACTACCGTGACCAAGATGAACGTTCAATTCCTTGACGATGACGCCGAGACGATCTACAACGCTGGGTGGAGTCCCCGTATCCGCAACATGGAAGGCGAGTCGGACTACGACTTGACCTACAAGAAGAGATATGCCGTCTCCGGCGATGACATTGACGGCGCACTTACCCAGGCCAACTCTGAGGGGTTCGATGCCAACACCTCCAAGTACGAGGCTCAAATCGAGTGGGGTTACCTAAAGAAGACGCTCTCTCTCAGCAACGACAAGACCGCTTCAGGTGCCAGCGGAACGAGCCTCCCTAATGTGGCAGACTCCCGGGACATGCTCATTGATAACGCGCCAGACAAGTTCATTAACTGGGCCTCTACGAACTGGGGCACGACTGAGCTGAAGACGGCTCGCATCTACGGCCCTGTGCTGGCCAAGCGCTCTACGGGTACCTGGAGCGGCGTAAAGCTGTACGTTGAGGTGTGGCCAATTAAGGCCGCATCGGGTTCGGGAATTGAGTACATTGTTGAGGCTTCGTTTAAGACCGACACCAGCAGTGATGCATCGACAAAGCAAGGCCAACTTATGGACTTGCTTCAGGATAAGGGGTGGTTCCTCGCCCAGGACTCCTTGAAGACGCAGCTTATCATGGATCGGTACTAAACTCATATCGGGCCTTGGAATAGAATAGAATCTATGTCAAAATGGGTGAAAATAGGTAGCATGTGGAGTTTGTAAATAGGAAGGTTTATCATACATATAGCAAGGAATGCATGCGGTGTTGTCTATGCTGAATATATATTGCTTAGAGCGCCATAGGGCGCCAACGCCAAGAATAATCTTGTTTACACCCATTCACATCTTCATCTCATGTTCTTGCCACACTGTCACGATGTTGCAGGCTTAGATGAAGAGGCGGAATCTGCTGCGAACAATGGTAGGTAAAATGTGGGGGATAGTATAATATAATAATCAAGCCTATGGCTGTTGCTATCAAAAGCAGCCACTAAGATCAACGGTGGACCCTCCATGCAAGCACATGGTATATACCAGTGCCCAATATATGTTTGGCATCGACTGACTTAGACCTTGTCAAATGCCTATCCGTTTCATGTAGACCCCCGCACCCCAAATCGAAGGGTCGTCGTAGACCGGGTATCATCCATTATAAATCCAATATAACTATATACGCTCTCATTACGGCCTGCTATACCTACTTCCCTTCTGCTCATTCGACATCCGGGACGATGCCCGATCGTCGGTCTCGCTGTCAAACTGCACGCGCACGTCTGTAGACTTTACAATGCCGTGGTATGTCATGATTTCCTCCTCGCTATCATTAGGGCTCACGCTGCGGCACTCCGTATGTTTGGCCTGCGAACCGTCGCGCATGCTCTTCATCGCTATGCTAACGCTGGTGCCGTGGCGGTTGTAGACGGCTGGGTTATCGCTACGCAAGTTGCCGCCACTTCTCGATGTGTTGTAGTTGACGCTTGAGCCAGCAAAGAGGCCTGGCATCAAGAGGCGGCCGAGAGGTCTCAAGGCAGGGATCGTAGCGGATATTATGGCTACATTGGCCTCCACGGTGGAAAGCGTGATTCCAATGGAATGGAAGGGATCTCCGTCCGGATTAGGCACGTAGAACAACCTGTATAATTCGACAAATCGGACGATAGCCACTACAGTGACGCTGCAAAGTATAATAGTCAGTATTGAATCGCAACTTGTGCATCGTGCGTCTGACGTGATATTTACTTACGAGGTTCCAAGCAAAAATGCGCCAATCACTGTCATCTTTTGCGCAGTGGGCATGTTAAGTCCCAAGAAAATCCAGAAGGGCAGTGCAAGAACCAGCACGTCCGTGAATATAGTTAACGCTGAGATTGCTACGTGAAACGACACGTCAACACACGTTGCGGTGGCCGCTACAGCTGGGTCCCAGTTGGCTGCAATTGGCAGACACTGTAGTGTGGCCACGAGGAATATGGCGATGGCCTGCAAGGCGTTGAAAGTAAACAGTGCATATATGGCGTAGCGAGTGCCTAGCTTCTGGCCACCTAGACGTAGCAAGAATAATAGGACCGATGCTTTGACGAATGCCAGGATCGGATTATAAAATAATTGTGCCAGGTAGAACCACCACAACCCAGGGGAAGAATCGAAATCTTCAGGCACATCGACCGCATGCCATCCAAAGTAATTCAGCTTTATGTCTGCAAAGTCGATAATGTTAGTGCTCATTCTTCATTTCCGGGAGTCTTAACATACACATATAAAACGGCCCACACATTAGAAGTGAAAATATCTGTTCAAAAGTATTAGATATTTCAGTTCTGCTTGAAGAGACATTGAACGGCCGCCGGCAAATGCCTTTGGGCAACGCAGCTTACCAGTGCAATGATAATAAAGTAGTCATCTGGCAGGCTCGTTAGCAGGCATTTCATTGAAGCCTTCATGGCTGACGAGTTCGGAGCACTCACCAGCACCCCATTGCTTGATTTTGATTCTGCAGAAGGCTCTGAGACAGACAAAAATAAGTGCAAGGGCGGGAAAGACGAAGTTGATAAACAGTCCCGCAGCTTGCAGCGGCGGCGTCGGGATTTTCGTCACATCCCCATGGGGAGGGCGTCTCGGGAGGATAGTATGCATTATTATATCGGAGGGGCCATCAAGAATTGGCGGGTGGTGGTGTATCCTAGATGTGACGTTGGAAATCAACGGCCAGCCATCACTCTTTGATTGACCAAGAGGAGAATTGAGGATAACGACGATGAGCAAGCCTTGATGACAGCGGGGATCATAGATAAATAAGGTGTTAGTGTCGGTGCAGAGTCGATCTCTCGTGGGAAGAGAATATGGAAATGATTGCCACTCCCAAGGCCCGTATCCCTTCGGTTGCAAATCTCAGTTGCTTATTGTGCGAGAGCGAGGACTGGACTTCAATTCCGCATTCTAGAGCAAAGGCCCATCTTGGCGATCATTTCTCTGTCTGACAGCCAAGAGGCACCGGTGTCAAACAATCACCAGGAATTGGTTAGGGGCGGGGGTGCTGAAAGATTCTCCGGGGGGTGAGCAAAGGAAGTGGATGCATAATCTATCGCCATAGCACTTTGCGTAATGCTGCTTTAATGGAACCTAATCTTGGCGGTTAGTGAGAGCTGAATTGCCAACGGGAATAAGCTACCTGAAAGCGGCAGGATTATTTGCGCCTTTTCTCATCCTGTCTTTCGTACAGCACCGACCTCCTGGATCCCTAAGCAGAGGCTCGAGCACTCAATAAGCTGGTCATGGTATTTGAAGTATCGCGGGGTAATCCAATCAAAATGGACTCTATGCAAGACACGCTCGCCAAAATCCGACCTCATTACTTCGTAAAACTCATTAGACCATGTTAGAGCCTTGTTAGGGCTCCTTGGGACCCCTTAGAACATATTAGACCACATTAGACACAACTAGCACACAAATAGCACATAGTAGCGGGACTTGTCAAATGAGCGAAGTGGAGAGAGGTGTCGCTGTTTATACTCTAAGCGGTTTGGCTCTGGGCTTGGAGTTTGGGTTTAGCGTGAGTCTGACGGCCGAGCACCCGAGCGGCCACAGTGCTGCCAACTTTCCTAGTAAGATCGGCACTTGAGTGCCCTAAGCCACATTTCGGCGACTGACCGAGCTGAACAATCGAACCACAGCGGACATACTCCGTACTTCGTACGTACTTGGGCGTTATCTACTCCGTAGTAGTCTGCCCTATTCGTATCGATCGTCGTATAGCCACCATGCACAATGGGGGTGGATACCTCAATATACTAGGACCAAAATCGCCAACATAACGGTAACAAAACGGTTGCCGTCACTGCCGATATAGGTTCGTCGCATCCGTCGTCGGTAGTGACCGAAACCCTGTCCCGGTCCCAGGTCTCAGAGCAGATAAATGAAGCATAATTCCGCAAAGTGCGGCAAAGTTAAATATGTGTGTGTACGTGAAGCACATTGGTCCAGATAGGCAGGGGCCACGACCCAGCAGCTGCGACCTAAGACACCCAACCCGGGAGTTGCGATCCGAGAGTTGCAAAATCCCTGTAGACCCCTACGCGGGTGAAGAAAAAAGTGGCACGGTTTTGGCGTTAGTGTTCACTTGCGACCATGCCACTTTTTTCTTCACCGCGTAACCCCGCGCCACATCTTTCAGGGGAAGGCGCCCCTAGTCCCCTGGATTTGGAGATTCTTGCCGTTCCTGACATCCTTCGCTTCGCACATTTCGGTATAACTTGGACCGCGCTATGGTAAATGGTGCGTATTAGAACGACATTAGACGAGAGGACTCCATAGGCGGCACTGAGCACCTTGCCGGCGCGCTCGAACACCGTGGTAATCATGGCATAAGCAGACGCGTTGAGAAACTAGACACTTGGCATTCTTCGGAGATTGCTGGTCTTTTGATAGGCTTCTTTTCCGTAGATCTACAATGCCACGTGTGTGTCGCGAGACTGACTAGGATCTACTAGGTCGCCCGCTCATTGCCCGTAGATTTCCCGAGAATATATATTACTGCGAGATGCCTCATGGTAGCCTCACTCTTTCATTCTCGTGAGAGGTTCATCGGTATCATGGCTTTATCATTCTTTGCTCGAGCGCTGCTTCTAGCGAGTGCCCTTCCCCACGCAAATCTAGTCGGCGCCCAGACAGTCACCCAGAATGGCGAACTGATCCGTACGTGGTCCTCACTTTTCTCTTTGTTTCCCGTGATGCTAATGCAATTGAATAGCTGCCGATGAGACAACCGTGGCTCCGGCTGCCCAGCTTCTTTCAGACCCCTCGTCCGTTTTGTCCGAGGCTGAAAAGTTCCAGCTTACGGACGCTATCCTGGCGAACCTAACGGAACTGGAACTTAGCAATGTTTCTCTTTTCAACTTTGCTGGCTCTGATGAAGCAGTTGGATCCAAGCGTTCCATTTTCAAACGCTGCAAGACATCTCCCGGTGACCTGCTCTGGCCGTCGAAGCCGATCTGGAAAGTTTTCAACCTCCTAGCGGGAGGCGCGCTCATCGAGACGGTCCCGATTGGCGCTGTTTGTTATAAGAACAACGAGCATTATAATGCTGCCAAGTGCGCTGATATTCTAGCCCATTGGACAGAGTCGGCTACCCAGTAAGTCTCCATTATATTTGCGCTGTCAACCTTCAACCGTGACCCTTCTTCTCTTCTCTCATTCACGTGCATCCCAAATAAGATGGCACTAGCTAACACCAAGCAGTGCGGGAGACCCGACCTCGGTCATGTCACCTATCTACCAGGGCATGACCTGCATGCCGCAATCCGGTAACACGAGCACCTGCGATATTGGCGGTTTCCCCTCTTATTCTGTTAAGGCAACCACCGTCTCACAAATCCAGCTCGCCGTCAACTTCGCCCGCAACCTTAACCTCCGCCTTGTTGTTCACAACACCGGCCATGACTTCCTTGGCAAATCAACGGGTGCGGGTGCGCTCTCGATCTGGACTCATAACCTCAAGAGCGTCACCTTTATTAAAAGCTACAGCTCCCCATCGTACAAGGGCCCCGCGTTCAAGCTCGGCGCTGGTATCCAGGTGCTCGACTTATACGAGGCAGCTAAGAAGTACGGTGTCACTGCCGTCGGTGGTGAATGCGGTGGAGTTGGAGTTACTGGCGGCTACATTGCTGGAGGCGGCCACTCTCCAATTTCCTCAAAATACGGCATGGGCGCAGACCAGGTCCTCAGCATCGACATTGTTACACCCTCTGGACGCTTTATCACTGCCGATGAAAACAACAACAAGGATCTGTTCTGGGCTATCCGAGGAGGCGGCGGCGGCACCTTTGGTGTGGTTACCAGCATGACTGTCAAGGTCCACCAAAAGATGCCCTTTTCCGGTGTTACGTTCACCATCCTGAGTGGTGATGATACCAATGTTACAGACGACGTCTTCTTTGCTGCCCTTGAGGCCTATTGGCGCAGATTCCCATCGTATGCTGCTCAGGGCACCTACGGCTACTCCACCATATTCCCGCGTGGCGCTGATGGTGGATATATGTGGAGTATGCTGCCATGGCTTGTGCCTGAGATGAGCCTTGTCGACTTCAAGGTTATGGTAACTCCGCTCTTTGACGAGTGGACTGCGCTTGGTCTCCAATTTGAACCAGAGTACTTTGAGCACGACAACTTTTACGACACATGGAAATCGCATTTCCCCGTCGAGACTGTCGCCAACATCAACATGCGCACCGCATCACGCCTGTTTCCTATCAAGAACTGGGAGGATGAGTCAACTCTGAATACTACCATCTCCACGATCCGTTCAGTTATCGAGGAGGGTTCCGCGTTCATTCAATACAACATTAACGGAGCAGCACCGGCCGGCACACCAGACAACGCAGTGAACCCAGCATGGCGTGACGCTACTCTCTATGGTATCTTTGGTGGCGGATGGGCTGCGGATGCTTCTTTGGAGGATCAGGCTTTTGCCAACAATAGGATTACAAACGATTGGGGAGCCAGATTCCGCGCGATTACCCCGGGCAGCGGCGGTTATCTCAACGAAGGAGATGTCATGGAGCCAAACTTCGGACAAGCCTTCTTTGGGACCAACTATGACAGGCTAGTACGCATAAAGAAGGCGACAGACCCATGGAATGTCTTCTGGGCGCCTACCGCTGTTGGCAGTGAGGACTGGTATATTACCGGACAAGAGGACTGGTTGACTCTCCAGACTGGGCGTTTGTGCCCAAAGTAGGATGTTAAGATATTTGGCAGACAGTTTCGTACATATAATATTTAATATCTGTCCCGTCAAAATAAAACCTATACGTTTGGCTTATCACGGCAGCATGCTCGCTTGAGGCTGTTGCTGTAGGATGGCTTATACATAGGAAGGTGTGTTCCACGGCGTGAACAAAGAACTATTGGCCTTCACTAAGTTTCTGTATTTTAATATTTTATATTTATACTCTCATACATCTCGAACAACTCCAGATGTACTAAATATATCATACCTACCCGGAGCAAATACTAAGTTTGCCGCAATTTTTTGCGGGGAAATCCCATCGGAAAATACCGCCATCACTAACTGGGGTTTGAGGTGATTCGGGCTACCATTAACACATCCAACTAGACTAGGAGAAAATATATGTTGTGCCAATACTGTCTGCCAGCGACATAATTTCAGACAGATTAGGCTCTGGGACTTAAAACTCGCAGATGTGACTTTGTTAATTTTCAATTGTCTCTTTTGGCGGTCCTTCGGAATCTTACCCTCCGCACTATATATTACTGAAATTGCCATTTCTTGGCTGATCATTGTTTCCCGTTTTTGACACTAGATCCCCCGCATAATAAAGTGCACTGTGCCTGGCAAGGTTGCTAACGGCTCAGGGACAGCTATGTAATGCCCATTGGGTGAGACATATGACAACGCATCCTCATTGTTTGTCGCTAATGCGGCGGAGCTGGGGCTCCGATACTCTCGGCGTCAATATATAAACAATTATGTCTGGCCGTTCGGAGTCTCCTGAAGTCCAGCCTTCTTCCTACAGACTCAATCGACCGCCTGAACAGCCGCGATGAAGCTTACCACTGGAGTGGCTCTGGCCTTCTTGGCCGCGAGCACCGTAGCGTCGCCGTCCGGAGGAAAGCCCAAGCACCACAAAGGTATCGCTTACGCTGAAGGATCGAAGTTCATGTTAGATGGCAAACCGTTCCTCTTTGCTGGAAGTAACGCATACTGGCTCCCATTCATCAACGTGAGTTTTTAATTTTATGTCTCCTTGCGAAGGCGATTCATACTAAGTTCCTTATAGAACCCTTCGGATGTGAGAAACGCTCTCACACAAGCTAAACATGCTGGGCTGAAAGTCATGCGTACTTGGGCATTTAATGACAAGAACGCAACCTATATTCCCGGCGGGCTTCCAATGTACGGAGGAGAAGGAGCAGGCGAATCCCCGATATATTTCCAGTCGTTCAAGGACGGAGTGGCAACGATCAATTATGGTCCTGATGGATTGCAAGCACTCGACAAGGTGGTTAAGATCGCTGAAGAGACCGGGGTTCGGCTCATTCTAGCCCTTACAAATAATTGGGCAGATTATGGAGGCATGGACGTTTACACAGTTAACCTTGGCGGGAAATACCACGACGACTTTTTCCATAGCCCCAAGATCGTCAACGCCTTTAAGAAATACACCGCTGCCGTTGTTAGTCGGTACAAGGACTCCCCTGCTATCTTCGCGTGGGAGCTTTCCAATGAGCCACGCTGTGGTGCCGATGGAACGAGGAACCTGCCTCGCTCTACTGGCACGAACTGCTCCCATGTGATGGTTACCGACTGGATTGCTGATATGGGAAAATTTATCAAAGAAATTGACAAGAAGCATATGGTTACCTGGGGTGGCGAAGGGGAGTTCTACGAGGAAGGAAACGAAGACTGGGCCTACGCAGGCGCTGACGGCGGACACTTCTATAATGAGCTGGCACTGAAAGAAATGGACTTCGGTACTTTCCATCTATACCCTGACTGGTGGGACAAGACGGTAGAATGGGCCAACAAATGGGTGACGGACCATGGAAAGGCACAGGTCAAGCTCAACAAGCCAGTTTTGTTTGAGGAGTATGGTTGGCTCCACCCAGACGATCGGCTTGCGTTCGTCAACAGGACTGTCCCTGCGAACCAGACGAGAGTGGCCGTCATTGGAGAATGGCAGAAGATATCTCTCGAATATAAGATGAGCGATGCATACTGGCAGCTTGGTGTCTGTGGGCTGAGTACTGGGTGCAACCACAACGACGGGTTCACAATTTACCTCAACAACACTCAAGAGAGCCGTCCACTTATCTTTCAGCATGTCAAAGATGTGGCCAAGGTAAATTCGAGATTGTAAATATATTAAGGGCTTGTGGTTGAAACTGTATTGAAATTATAATATATTTATAACCCTAAAAAATCAGAAAAGCTACGTGATTTTTATTTTTTATTACCTTATAAAACTTAAGTAAGGCAATAGTAAAGGCAATAGTAAAGGCAATAGGAACAGGGAATATAATAGGGAACGGGGATTAAATAGGACGTATTATGGGGTGAGAGAGGTGTGGAAAAGAGGTGTGGAAAAGAGGTGTGGAAAAGAGGTGTGGAAAAGAGGTGTGGAAAAGAGGTGGGGGAACAAGCGTCGGGATGGTGGGGGAAATTGGCGGGGCTAATGTTGCCAACAGTGGTAGCGATGACGCAGTGTTTGTGTGGCTTCATCGTCGGCTTCTTATCGCCGATGAAAGACCCCCTCTTCCAATAGTATCCTCTTTCTCCGAGCTCTGCCTATCTTCTTCTAACTTCGATAAAATCTATATATTAACATTGTCCTTTGCTATCACGAGTACAATTGATCCGGTCTTGACTTGCCGTTAAAGCCAAAGTTGCTACGATGGCGTCGCGTCCTAACGAGAAAAGGCACATTGTCATTATAGGTGCGCTCTAGCTTGCGATTTGATGCTGAACCGATCATAAATAAGGGTTTCTGACGAGAGTGATGGCAAGGTGGCGGAATAATTGGATGCACAAGGTGAGTTTGCCTTAAACCAAGACACACATGCGCAGCTGCTAACCAAAGCTCTACAGGTACGAGATGCTTAATCACCCGACGGCTATATCCAAACACTCATGAACCTAGTGCGTACTTTCTCACTCGCCATCCGTCATTTGACCCGAAGGTTCACTCCATTACAATCCTTGAAGCCACAGCCATTGGAGCTGGCGCGTCTGGCAAAGCAGGAGGCCTCTTGGCTCTATGGGCATACCCCCCGAGCATTGTCCCGCTATCGTTCCGCCTTCACGCCGAACTAGCTGCTGAACATGATGGCGCGAAGAGATGGGGTTATAGAGCTGTACAAGCGGGATCCATCAGAGCAAAGGCCCAGTCCAACCGACTACAAACACCGAAAGCGGATAGTGGTACGGGAACGGCGGAATGGAAGAAGCTCCCAAAGCGAGATGAAGAGAGCCTGAAGTCATTCGAGAAGAAGGGAATACCGGAAGATCTGGACTGGTTCATTCCTGAAGGACTCACGGAGTATTCTTCAATAGGCGACGCGGATGCAACTGCACAAGTCCACCCATACCAGTTTACAACCTCTATGGCAGAGCTGGCACAGGAGAAAGGCGTGGAAGTCAAAGTTGGCGCGCACGTCGACTCAATCGACTATACGGGTGGGCATGTTAAGAGCGTCACATACACCGACAGACAAACAAAGCAGACTCATACTGTCCCGACAACGGATATAGTCATCTCCGCAGGACCGTGGAGCAGCCACGTATTCCCAGACTTGGCTGTCGACGCATTAAGAGCACACTCCGTCACAATAAATGCGCATGTAACTCCTTATGTCCTCTTTACCGACATCGAGCTACCGAAGGATTTTGGCGCCGAGGATGGCAAGAAGCGAAAGCATGGGAGGAGAGTTAATCCGGAAATATACGCTCGCCCGAATGGCGAGGTCTATGCATGCGGTACATATACAGAAACCCACCTTTGAGTTGCACGAAGGAGAGGTCGTGACCATAAGTGACAGTCGCTGACTACGTTGCAGGTGAAGGCGATGAGCTCGTACCCCTCCCCTCCACGGCCGATCTCGTGCAGTGCGACCCCTCCCGCTGCCAAGACGTCGTCGACTACGTCTCTTCCATCAGTGATGAGCTACGCACAGGTGAGGTCACAGCCCGGCAAGCGTGCTACCTTCCTTCTATACCTGGTAGCAGTAGCCCGGTGATCGGTGGAACGGGGATCAAGGGGATGGTGGTGGCGACGGGGCATTCGTGCTGGGGCATCCAGAATTCGTGTGCGACTGGTAAACTAGTGAGTGAGTTTGTATTCGAGGGAGAGGCGAAGAGTGTGCAGGTTGGGGCGATGGACCCGAAAATTTATATGTGAGATGGGGTTGTGGCATTGGATGGGTTATGGAGATATAATTCATGCTTGTGCACTTGATCTCTTAAGGGGAAAGGGGTGATTTGGAAACCTGGGTTGATATATAAGACGAAGCAGATATGAGAATATATAGGAGAATATACTAGACACTGGCAGAGGCATGAGAGACGCGAGAGACCTATTATATCGAAACACGTTTAATAACCTCACCCCCTAATTTCTAATTTGGGGGATACCCTATTTTGCGCCAGCCTATATCAATCAGGACTCCCAAGGCTCAAAGCACCTGGCCGTATATCCAATTAAAAGCGCAATATCGAGGTCTGTACCTCATGGAGCATATAAGCAACCACTTGAGATTATACATGCCACAGTTACTGATCATTAGGTAGTTGCGGTTGAAAATGCAGCTGCTCTAGAACTATAGACAGTGCATGCTGGTTAACCCGCAGATGAACAAGAATACAACATGCTATCCACTGCCTAAAATCCACTAGATCGCTCAAACGGTGGCAACAGTAGCTGAGTAGCGACAAAGCAAGCCGGAGGAAGCACGCGGTAGTGAGAGTTGGCGACGACGGGAATTATGCGACGGCAACATTGATCCGAAAGTATGGAAGAGATGACGATAGGAACGTCACCTCGCCGCGACAGATGGCATCTGCCACCTAAGCTTTCGAGGTAGTCCAAGCATTGCTCGATGAGAACTTCGACCTCTATATTTATTCGTGGTATCCTGAGCTACGGCCTTAGGAGCCCCCTGAAATACTGATATATAATTTGAAGTTATAAAAATCCAACTACCAACGTGTATAATGTAAGTCATGGGCTTGATATTCTAACTTTTGGACTGGATATAAGGCAGTAAATAGGGACTAGTTGAGGGATAGACATAATCTCAGCATGGCGCGTCCCTTTTAAATCCTTGAGTTCAAGTTGAAGTAGGACTCAATTTATAGCGGATATCCACCATACTCACATATCCACAAGATAACGGATATGGAACCAGGCACTTGCTCAAAACTTCTGGATACTCGGGCGATGCCACCTCATATGGACTTTGCACAAACTCAACACCCCGTCGGATTTTGCCCACCCAACGCCGTCCCTATCAATACCATCCCATGCCTTCTTATAGAGTCCAACACCATCTGCTCTAAAGCCCTCTACTTCTTAATCCTCCTCCTAAATCTGGCTCATTTTAATGGCTTTTGACACAGGTTAAATCATTATTATCATGTGATTAAAGTATGTTTAGATTCTTGTTCAGGTGGAAGAAGATTAGATAAGATCAAACAAACTTAACCCCGCGTTACTTCTTGCTCGAGTTTCGAGTACCATCCTGGAGACTCCACCATCAAGCGCTTGCTCACCGTATAATTGACTAGATCCACAAAATATAAGGTACATAAGTGCCGGGCAACATGTGACTGAGCGAATCGCCCACAGCAAACTACTGTACCTATTCAGCGCGGCCAAGGCTTTCTATGTGGGTTTCAATGTGGGCATGTAACGTTGCTCGACTCCATGGACTAACCAACCCCCGTTATCAGGAGGCCGGGATTTTATCAGGTTATCAATACATAGAGTATGCACCAGCACTCCGAGGCCCCCATGGTGTCCTATCTATGTGGGCTCGCTCGGATTGCCTTAAGAGATCTACGAGGCTACACCGAAAACACGATTGTGACAGCTGGAGTGTCTATCAGCGGCGAGGTTGGTGGTATGGGGCGAAAGGCGGGGAAACTAAAGGGAGATCAGGAACACCTATCGAGGAAAGGGCATGGTAGGCGATAATCGGCTGACTCTGGACTGATGACAGACCAGACAGGGGACGGGAGTCTTCGAAGCGAGGCAGATCGTCGTTGAGATCGCCAGGTTGAAGCAAACCAGGCCCATGATCCCATGCGAAGGGGGTGCTCTGAAACGATGTAAGATTGCTGTTGTTTGGAGTTATAGAGAAGCGATGGGATCTGGACTCGTGAGATTCGAGACAGTATGAGCTAACACAATAGGGCGGATCATTTAACGATAAAATGGAATGGGCCGAGAAAGAGCCTTGAACGATCTCTCCAAGTTTCTGTGGGTAGTCAATCCCCGAGACTCCGTTGAGCGACATACAGCATCCTTTTTCGTCGACATGTCGAATATGTTGGAGCTGATGAGAATCTCTAAGGATTGAGGCCCTCCACAGGAAAGCCGGTGACACAGTAGGCCACTAGCAAGGACAACGACAATTGTACTATAACGGTAGCCTCTGTGCCGGCGGTCTGGAAGTGGTATCATAACGGGGCAGGCAGCCACTGTGTGCGGTTTGCATTCGATGACGGTGGAAGCAACGACAACAGTATAATGGGTCTCTATATGGGTTTCTATATGGCGACCGCATTCCATTGTGGTTTGAGACGTGCGTTTTTTGAACACTTTCTCGAAGAATGTTGGACACAGACAGAATAAGTGACCACCACGAATACTTGCTCATTCTCAACGGATTAGGTTGTCAAAAACCACTCTATGTTCACCCACAGTGCTTCGATAGCCTTGAACGAAAACCGGCAATTTCTTAAGGCTGCTCTCCGAAGAATGTTCATCGACTCTAGGAATGGTAAGGAGTGTGAGGTTCCACAATATTGCCCTACTTCCTGCGTATGCGCTAAATTGATTCGACGTTGGACGACACAACTTGGTAAGGCTGGAGAATAACTAGATGAGTGACTACATTCACAAGTCGAGGAGGAAGGTAGGACTCAGGTGATCTGCCAGGTTTGAAAGATGGTATAGAGCATCATACTCATCATCGCACAGATGTTTGATGAGGCCCAGGTGGATACTAAAGACGCTCTTATAAGACTGGACCTCTAACAAACTGGCGACGTCGCTGGTCGAGTCACCGAGAAGCTTCTCTTTGGCTTCAGTAGGGCTCGGGGAGCCGCACCGGAACCCCTATTCCACTCGTCAGGCTCAGAAGAAGAGAATGGGATTCAAGCAGGAAGGCTCGGAGATGTTACCAAACAAAGATGTGGTTAATTCTTGAGGTTGGAACGTAAATTGATTTTGCTTTCTTCTCGGGCCTGCATCAACCCGTGCTATGGCAATGCTATGAGACCCCTTGCGAAGTTCAGGCATGGAGTTTCCTCTGAGCACCGTGGTGACCCCATGAAACCAACGAAACGGGGGCAAAAGGGAAGCTTGCTGGAACCAGGCAAAGCTCACGGATAATTTTCTATCGTTTTATGACAGGCAGCGGTTTGATACCCGCCCAGCTCCTGTTTGATATGTGTCTACTTGATATAGGAAGTAGAAGACCACGTTTAAACCATGCAATATGTGACTCGTTGCCGACGTAACAATATGTGTAACCCGCCAACCACCTGTTTATGTAAACCACTCAGGGGTGCTCCTCCCCAGAGCACAATGCATAGGTATCGTGAACTGGAAATCAATGGTTGAAGTAAAATTCAGGTCCACAGAAGCCCACACGTAATGAGACAAGTATCTTCCCTGTGACCGTTGCACTCCAGCTGCAGCCACAGCAATATTGGGCAGTACTGCGAGTCCCGTGCCAGTTCTCGTCACAACGATGCCCTATACAATATCACACCAACATCGAACTGACGCTGTGACTCCAGACTCCAGCATTTAGTAAGCCGCAATCAATCAATATGGTGGCAAATTACCCCGCCCCTTAACCCACATCTCCTTGTCACAGACGTGTTTGTAAAATTTGTCTTCCCCGCGTCCAGCTTCCCCAGACCCACTGAACGGGATCCTCAACTGTTTATTTTTTCACTCCTCATCCCCTACTGCATGTATCTCTCCATCATTCTCCAGACCGCCGGGCTGTCCACCCGAATAGTGCGGGGAAATGTACAGTACGTGAGTGTACATACGACAAATAAGTATACAGACTTGAGGTTTGGTACCTGAGCTTACCATCTGTACTTGCAGAGGCTTGAGGGAAATAGAAGGAAAAAAACGTAAGGAAAATAGAGTTATGCACGGCTAGCTTCGGCAGCCGCGTCGCCCCCTACCGTTTTTAAGTTATGTTATTGAAAAACCCCAACGACGAACAGAAACCAACAGCAGCCAGGATCTCCAACATATCCATCAACAACTCCTTTCTTTATGAACGTGACGCGCATAAGGCTGGGAGGTATAGCCACTCGCCCCCCTGGGAGAGAACGGATGCTTGATGCCAACGAGCACCCCCCTCTCCCGCAGCCATTGCGGCTCCCCCATCCACCAAAAACGCGGGGTAAGCGTCAATTCCGCCCCTGATGCCCCGCATTTGAGTTGAGAACTTGCTCACTCACTACCATAGCAAAACGCCGTCGGAAGGTTCCGTTGCAATATCCTCGCCGAGCGCGAAGCGAGAGTAGCATCTCCACTTGACAGTGTTGCTCCTGGCGTATTAGAGCTGATACGTACGGAACGTAAATCGAATCCACTTGGATCGAAACGAGCAGGCGAATCAGACCCTCTGCCATTTCGACGTGTGATTTTCCCTAGGGCCAGAATCAGGGCCTTTGTTGCTCTAGGTGGGATCGTCTCTCGTCTCCAGGGACGGGCAGTCCAGCCGTCGTGGAGGGAAGGAGAAGAAGATATGGCGTACGGCCGCTTCCTATTTTTAGCGCGGACAGCCCCCTGGCCCGCGATGTTCGGCAAGAACCGGCCGGCATCGAATATCCACCTTCCTTCTTAGAACAACCCGTATTGTTGCACGTCCCAACGGAAGAAAAGAAAAAAGCAACTCTTTCACAAGCCAAAATAGCGTTCTTATCATTGCAAGCCCTCTTACCTATCTAGGTAAACAATATGTGAGAGAAAATCCCGCACCTTACATGTCTGTTTCACACCTCACGCCTTTCACACGGCGCCTTCCATGGGCTAGAAAGTTCCGTAGATCAGGTACACCGATCGCCATCGCCTGGCTGAGCGAGTGAGCTCGGGTCTGGGGGTGGCTCAGGTCAAGAACCAAGCACCTGTGAGTGAAGTAATGCATGATAATGCGGCTGGGCAAGAGCGGCTGGTAGAGTGGTAGATGGGTTGCTACTTTGGGCGCCATGTCCGGAGGGGCGGCCACTGGAAGGTCAGTGGCACGAGTAGACGTTTTGTTAGGTTGACAGCTAATGTTCGCTACGTCTGACTGTTTGCCGATCAGGCTTTTTCAGCCCTTTCGTGGACTGAAGGTGCTGGTGGACTGAAGAGTCAAATGCGGGGAATAGCGTCGTCCCACTCACTTGATGCCACTAGCCCTTCTTTCTCCTGTGCTATGCCATGCCTCACCTCCAATTCTCTCGCGGTCCCTGGCAGTCCCTCGCTTGCATCGACTGCGCTACTACTAGGGGAGATGGGAGGAGGCCCGTTTGGTTAGATCGTTCCTGTCCGCGCCGTTGTTCATAGCCCTAGCCGGAGGCATGTACCGGCCACCTGTGTGTATCTCAAAGGAAGAATTCCTCCGTTTAAACAGCCGGACGGCGAGGCTATTACCTCATCGGGTGATTATGAATCGTTGATTTGGCAGGAGGGTTTGTTGAATGTGGGCCAGCCCTAGGCGTGGTGATAAGAGGAGGTGGTCCGTGATTGTTCATGCATCTCACTGTCCGACTGTCCGAAAGGCGGCAGTGGAGGAGGTAGGGATACGAGGAATGTAGAGAAAAGGGGAAGAGAATAATGTTATTTTGATAGACATAAAAGTACTTGGGGAGTAGGACAGGCGTACTTTGATGCTGCCGAGTCAGTACATCAACAGCAACAGTGCTATAGATATGTTCTTTGTACCATAATACACCGAAGCGCACTTACCATTCGGTGATATATCATACTAGTTCTCAGATTTGAGTGACGAGATTTGACTGGTTGGTGGAGATGAGACGAACGACAAGGGGGATCGTCTTGAGCGCGAACCGCCGAACGCCGATCAAGAGAGTACTGGAACCAATGCACAAGCGACAGGCCGACCACCTGCACAACATCTGCGCACCAGCTGCTCTTCTGGTATTGTGCTCCGTCGCTGTACTCGCATGGTCAGTCTGCCTCGCTGACATGTGAAAGCCTATACTCGGTATGCAACTGACTGCACACATTTAATACTGCACAAATACTGTACGAAGTATGTATAGTACTGTTAGTATGTTGTAGAGTATGTAACCAGCCTCGTTCGTGTTGACCATGAAGCCCAACACGACTCCATCGCCAGGAGGTGGATCCTTTTCCGATCAGCTCGGCTCCCTCGCCCACTCTGTCGCCATCGCCGCTGCCATCAACGCAATATGCATCCAGAAGCACGAACCTTATCGTATATACAGTTATAACAGTTCCAACAAAACCCACAAAAAAGCAAACGCAAAAAGAAGCAAACATCCATCCTCGATCCTCTATTTCCCATCCCCGTCGCTTTGCCGCCCCTCTTCCCCTCCACCTTCTTGTCTCAGAGCACACGACGCACTGAAACCGGGATCCCCGACAAAGCTCGGCATGGTTGGCGTGTCTCACCTGCATGTGTTCTCCATCTGCCCCCCACTCTTGTCGTCCCCCCCCGGACATTATGTGGCGTTGCCGTGGCGGCACTAGTGCGGCCGCTGTGCCTTCGCGATCCTGCTGCCATGCGCGATGCGGTGGGTCTGTGACCCGTGGCGGCGAGGGTTGGGAGGGCGCCGGTGAGACGAGGACTAGGGTTGGCGAAGTTGGCACATTTGGGGGCTGAGATGGCGCCTGGATGATAAAGCAAAGCCGTTTTAGGATCGGTCCATGCCGTACCTATAGACCGATCCCTTGACGGCTGTTCGTATAGTAAGGCGGGTAAATCGAGGAGTCGCGTGGGGGGCAGACTAGAAGAGTGTGGCAAGCAATAAATCGACGATGGAGGATGAGGCCGCATCTGACAGATAGATAGCATTTGGTCCATCGCATCGTGTATGCGGCCACAAGAGGTGGTATTCCCTGCACTCTACCTGTCAGCGAGCGGTACCCTAAATGTAGAGTATAGTACCCCCCCTCCCTAACTGACCCCCTTATTTCACCCCTCCAACGGTCTCCTCGCTCGCCAAGCCCAGCCATCACTGCCAATACCCCTATGGCACCAGCGCCACTTGGACGGGTAAGTCGATCTCGCAGTTGTCGCGCCCATTACCACCACCACCACAAGCTCACGGACCGCGGCCTTTCTCAGGGCCTCGGGCTTATTATTTCAAATCTGGTGTAGAGTAAGTCCCAGCCAACGCAGCGCAACATCGCAGTGTCTCACTGAGGCTGACGGTCAGGACGGTTGGCCGAAGCTGGATGGGATGGTGCTGGTGCTGGTGGGTGCACGCTGGAGAGTAATAGCCAGGGACTTCCCATTTCCACCTTCCACCGCCGCGATCCTTACCCTTGGCAACGCCGACGCGCCATGTCCACACCAGCGGGATTCTGCTTGCCGTTCAATGCGGAATAGTCGCGCTTTGGAATGCCAGGGGTGAAGATGCGCTGTCGATAGGTATGCCCGTGCCATATGCCCGTGCTTGTTTGTACTAACCCTCCGTATAGCATAGTTTCTGGTACTGACCGTGTCGAACTGACTATTCTTTTTTAGCAGAAAGTTAGATTAGCTAGTTAGTGCGTAGTTTCGGATTTCAGGGAGAGTGAGAGTCGGCGATCCGCTGTCCAAGGTTCGTTGGAAGCTATTTGCGTGCTACTGTATAGAGTAGTATATGCTCCTTCAGTAGTCGGAAGGAGCAGAGACATCGGTGAAGATACCTGAAGACCAGAGAGAAACGTAGCCAGACAGTTAGCCAGACAGTAGCCAGACAGGGGAGAAGTGGCAAGCAAGGCTTATCCTGAGATACCGTTTTAACTGTACTGGAAGTATTTGTGTATGTAGAGTACTGGATAAAATTGTATAGTACTGTATAGTACTGTATAATACCATAAAATGGCATTTGTGTGGTGTTGTTGGACAGAGTGTGCTCCATACGGCCCAGAGAACGCTCCCTTGATCCTTGTGCCCCGTCTCCAACGCTAAAAACTGACCCCAGCAAAGGCATGTAACGTTCCCACGACCCGCTACAGCACGAATAGAGTACAAGGTCCGTCTGGGATTATTCGGGGATCTTTCCGGTCGCTCTGCAAGTATTATTTTGTACCTGTTGGGAAGTTCTCTACTGATCTATGCTACAGAGTCCTCTACGATAGCTGGAGCAGGAGCGACGGTGACCTGAGAGCGACCTTCTCCCACCACATGCGACACACCGTCGACCTGGCCAAGTACTCGTTGTGCTGTCTGTCGCTATATCACGTACCATGGCTCGTACTGTACTTTACTGAATGGCGCGGTACAAGTGCTGGACTCGCGATAGACTGCCATGCCATTGCCATCTCTCTTCCCTGTCCTGGTCTGGGTCTTGGCCTGGGTCCTGGCCTAGGTCCTTCCTTTTCTGTACTCGAGGCCCCATGGAGACAATATGGCGAATATCATCGTTGCTATTTTCAGCGCGAGACAAGCCAGCCAGCCATCCATGGTGCTGTTGTGTTGTGCGGTCTTTCTTACCGGGAACACCGACCATCTGCTTTCTGCGTGTTAATCATGGCGCTGCAGCCGCATCCCATCGCGAGAAAAACCACCAGGCACAGCAGCAAGACGGGATGAAAAAACAGATCTTGGGTCTGGGGAACGGGAAGAGTGGCTGACCCCAATCTGCCGAGCAGCGCCCAGATCGAAACGGCCGTCGCGTCTCCTACGCCCACGGCGGCGGCGGCCGGATTGTGGGATTCAATCTCGAACCCACCAACCATTGCTCACGAAACAGAGAGACTGACAACTACCAGCCCGTCTCCCAAGCCGGCGTTGTGCAGCTCAGCTCTGGTGCCGTTAGAAGCCAAACAGACCGCGCAGACCAGACCATGCCTCCCCCCGTGCTCCCCCGCGGTCTACCTCGCGGTCGATTCCGCGTATCCCTCTGTATGTATCGCTGACATACCAAACTACCAGGAAGGCACATACTCGACTCGTACGTACATACAGCACTAGCGTCCACGGGAAGGGGAAAGTGAGATGGGATGCGCCAAGGTCACTTTGCTTGACAGATGGATGGCGGTGGTCGTCGAGTGCTTTGGTGTGAACTGGTCTGCCCTGGTCTGCCCTGGCGTCACCCCTTCGACCTCTTAGAGTCCTCAGAGTTACTTTTTGGACCCTCTCCTCCCTCGTTAGCTCCTGTTTTAGCTCCCCCAACCGACGATAAGCGCCCACTTAGGTGCAGGAACTACTGATTTCCGAAGGTTTCCCGAAGGTTTTCCGAAGGGGCTTCTACCACTATTACTATGCAATTATACGAACACAAGTACCCTTGCTCGGTTGCGTGGGATGGAGCCAGAGATGGTGGGAGGGGCATTGGGGAAGGGAATGGCGCTCGAGGACGCGGGGACAACGGGACGGCGAGGACGAAACTTCTTCGTCCTACCATCGAGGGCCGCTTCCAACGTCAGCTCGTCCTCGCACAGCATCGAGTGGGAGCACAGCATGATTCAGGATTTGTTGTCCTCCCTCCCATCAACCATCCTCTCCAACCCGGGACAATTGCTATCATTTTGGGTCTGTCGGTGATGCTGTTCGTGATGCGGCGGTCAGCGTGGCGTGGGAATGGCTCGGAGAGGACAGGACGGGCTCATTCTTCGGTGCCTCTTCTAGCGCCGACCTAGTCGTTGGACTTGCTGAACTTGCCCTGATGCCCCCTCCGCCTGCCCCCCCACCCCACTCCAACCATCTCGAGCGCAGTTGTGTGTGCATGAACTGCACAAATGAACAGAGCACAGTTCTATGTGCGTGCGTACGAACATGACGATAGTTTGTTCGGCGTCCTTGGTTGCCGCTCCAAAAAAGGGTTGGATACTCTATTCTCCGTGCCCTATGTCCCATACTCCTCCATACAGCCCGTCCCGTCCATTACTGCCCGCTACCGACTGTGCACATGGGAAGTTGAGTTTTCCACCTCGCAAGCCACAGACCGACGGATCGTGGTTGAACCGGGCAGGTCTAAAGACTCTGAGACATGGATGGAAGGTGCGAGGCAAACTTTAAAGATCAACCATGCCTCTAAGCCTCTAAACAAACAGGAAATGAGTGGACCTAGCGATCCTTGGGAAGGTAGACCAAGTAGGTACCCCTTATACGCATGTACTTTTTGTACATTCCGTACATGCATGTACACAGTGTACTTGTATGTACAGAATGCACTATGTTCATAGCGTGTACATGGAACCCATGCTAACTGGCAGTTACAGGGACAAACGCCTTCGCGATCCCCAACCCCAACCGAGCTATGCTTCTCTCCAAAACCCATCATCCCAACCCCATATCGTATGGTACTGGTTCAGTCAGTACTGATCCGTCGACAGGTATACTATGGGCACGCTGTGGACGCGCTGTATACCGTTGTATACAGCGCATCGCAATATACACCGGTATACACGGCAGTGCCCTGTCTTGTGTTATAGCTCACACTTCCACCAGCGGCGGAGTAGTGCTCCTTCGAATGCCGCCGCCGTCTCATACGCTATCCATTCACACTTGCTATGTACCATGGTACTCCCTGTACTATCCAGAACGGTACTGAATGTACAATACCGCTGCCGCATATCCCCAACTACTTACCCCAACCCCCAAAATCTATCTAACCGTCGCTCACTCGCTCGCTCGCTCCCTCTCCTCTTCCCTACTCCTTCCCACTTCCTTCCTTTGACCCTCCCTCCCACTTTCTGCATATCCCTTCTCTCCAATTGGCCCTCCAACTTGACACTTGCTCAAATACCTAGGACAACCTGCAGACAAGCTACCTAGCCCTGTTGAACCGCTCAGATGCATTGCTGATCAAGGGCAAAAGGCAAATCCGCTCCCTCCCACTCTCCACTTAACTACTCGGGGTTATCAGTCCCGCATATACACCTGTCTCCTTAGAACGCTCCACTCCCCTCCTTCATCCCCCCACACACCACACAAGCACCCGACTCCAGCGAGCTACTACTATCTATGGGCCATTTCCACAATCTCGTCCGCCTCAACGGAGATACCCTCCATATTTCGTCATTGCACTCTCATATACAGCCCAATGCCCACATACACCACCTGACTGACCGCCTGTCCTTCCTCATTCCTCCTTCGTTCCTTCCGTAGAACGATCAAATATATGAAGCATTCACCTCGACCAAGCTACTGCCGAGCAACAACCCCCAACGTCCCGTTCTCCGAATTGATGCACCACATTTAGGCACTTCCTTTAGCCAAACATGACGGTGCCGCTCCCATGTCCGCCAACAACCTCAGCAGCCTGCGATGCCGCTCCCCGCAAACGAAGGAGAAGAGCCCCAGCCAGCGGCGCCGCCGACGACTGCTTCGCCTGCCATAAACGCAACGCGAAGTGTGACCGCCGCCGGCCCTACTGCTCGCCATGCCTGGAAATCGGCAACGACTGCTCGGGCTACAAAACGCAGCTGACGTGGGGGGTCGGGGTTGCCAGCCGTGGCAAGCTTCGTGGGCTGTCCCTGCCCGTCGCCAAATCCGCGCCTGCCGTCAAGAGCCCGCCGTCGAAAAGCTACACGAGACCACGAGCTGCGTCGTCCCTCAACCGCTTGGCGGTTGGTGGGCACGCTGGGGACGAAGACATCGAAATCAAGATAGAGAGGGAGGCCCCGCGGTTAGCCTCGCCATATACAAGCTATGATTTTGTGCACATGAACCCCAAATCCCCGAACCTCCTGCACTCCCCGGGCCCAAACTCGGAGTGGAGCTCCTCCCATGAGCACCTTCACGTGAGGAGTGCTACCCCAGCTGAAAACCACGGGCATCTTATCCGGAATTCACTGCACCGTCTTCAGCCGCCCATGGTTAGATACGGCGATGACTTGCTGTCTCCATCTAGTGCCTCGTTGAGCGCGTATAGTGAAACGGACTACTCTCCAATGGTCCAGCCATTTCACGTGGAGGATGTGCCCTATCTAAATAACCAGATGAACATGTATGACAGCTACCCACAGAGTGCATCGATGGACCACGGCTCCATGTATGGAACGTCTGGAGACCATCGGGGCCCGACTTCTTACCCCGAGATGTTTTATCCGCAGTCGGACGTCAGCTCGAGTCTCAATTCCCACCCTGCATTGTTCGACATTTCCGAGAATCGACGATTGGCTACCTCGCCAGGCCTCTGCAATGCAGACACAGACTATGATGAGGACGTACTTGGTGAGTTTTCTGTGCCAGCATCAAAGGAAGAGAGCTAACTTTCTAGGCTTGTCCCAATCTCATAGCTCAGAGCAATTCATGCCAGGCTCTCACATGAGCAAAAGCTCGTGGACATCAGTCCAGGACGATGACTATGGGCGGCAGCACCAAGATCTATCGAATCGCATACCGGAGTCCCTCAATATTGGACTCCTACCAGACGTATCCCCGCGACTGAACTTCTACCTGAATTACTATGAGAAAATAATCTGCCCCGTGACCGTGGCAATCGATAGTCCGAGCAATCCGTATAGGCAGCACATTTTAAGCCTAGCAACGGAAAGCCAGAGCTTGCAGCATGCAATCTGCGCACTCGCCTCGTGCAATCTACGGATGAGGAGGAAGCAGAGCCTTGGCCATCACAGTTGGAATCAGCCCTCTGAAGAGAGGCAAGACTTCACGGGGTCATATAGCATCCGACGGCCATCAAATACATCTAGCGCCTCTGAGACGCCATTAGACGACGCTTCTGTGCAAGAGGAGTATCATCACCGCAGTCTCGCTGTTTCTCTCCTAAATGCGCAGCTGTCAAGCCCCTCCCTCGCAAAACACGATGCGGTTCTCGCAACGCTCCTGATGCTCTGCCACTATCGCATGTGCGAGACTGGTATTGCACAGTTCAGGACTCAATTTGCTGGGGTGAAGAAACTACTCGGTATGCGCTCCTCGGGCGTTCAGACTGGCAACTGGGGCTGGATGGAGAGCATCTTTACGTTCTTCGACGCTATCACCGCGACAGTTAATGATCGCGAGGCTCAACTACACGGGGGGTATCTTGATATGATCGCCTCTCCCTGGACGTCTTCGTGCGCGCTTGAGAACCTCGCTGGGTGTGACGGAAAGCTCTTCGCCACCATCGCCAGCCTCGGCCGACTCAACCTCCTTGCCCAGAACCGACCTGTTCTCGACCCGCTCCAAAGCACCCATACCCCACCAACCCTTAACCCAGCCCCGCAGACCTCCGCTCCAATCCTCACGGAATTCTATAAGCAATACGCCCAACAATTCCCTTCGTCTACAAGTACCTCATACATCGAACCTCCGCCTACTCCACCTCCCTCCTCCGACCCACGCAGCCAGTTCTGGACAGAATGGCGCACGACACGCCACGCGCTGCAGACGTGGACTTTCTCCCCCTCCACCCTACTTGCATCGCTGCACCCGCTCGTCCCTTCTCCGAATCAGATACGCGATTTCGGATACGTCTCTGAGGCCTTCCGCCACGCGGCCTTGTTATATACCGAGCGCCTTGCCGCGCCACACCTGCCTACGGGGCACATTACGATGCAGCAGCATGTGAGCCAAGTGCTCTTCTACGTCACAAGTCTTGGGGAGGGAGCAGGGGAGGGCTGTGATGCAATGGGAAAATTCTTGTTGTGGCCTCTATTTATTGCGGGAAGTGAGGCGGTTGGGGAAGTGGAGCGCAATGTGGTACGTGAACGATGCAGAGGAATTGCGAGGAGGGGCGGATATGGGAATAACCACGCGGGGCTGGAAGTGCTTGAGCGGATTTGGGGGGAGAGTGAGGGACTGACGAGGCACGAGGTATTTGCCTGGGAGAAGTGGATGAGAGAGGTCGATGGAGAGTTCATCGTGGTCTAGGCAGCAGCCATCGAAGCTTGCGGTGCTTCACACGAAGAAGCACTGGTGCACATTTGGTGACGGGCCTACATACAAAAGGGTAGACAAACATGGGAAAGCACTCGGCGCAAAACAATACAAATTGATTTCCGGCTGGGACTGGGAATCGGGCGTTTTATTTTTGGGGAAGGAGCGTAAGGCATGGATAGGGACAGCGGGACTGTGTGGGGGATTTTTTTGCGGGATTATATGTATGTATGAGCGTACATCTTTAATATACGGACAAACGGTGCGGTTCATGAATGGTAATGCCTACACGAATTCTACACCCTGTCTTGATTGTTTTGTGTGATACCTGTAGACTGTGTGATAATCTGTGGACTTGATGTTATCGTCTTTCAACGCGCGCGTGTCCCACTTTCATGGGCCAAACGAACCACGTGAGGTCTTTCTTATTCGAGATATGCCAATATTAGACAGAACCTAATCCCAGCCACCTCATCCCCTGCCCTACGTGAATCCGTATCCTACTGGAGGGTGTTGCACCTACCATGATGGCACTATCAGTATGGTCTAGGGTGCTCGTTGGCTGCCGTGCTACAGTAGCCAGTCCAAGGTAGGAGGGAGTGTGAAGAGCGGATGGGGCGTTAATAGACTTTGGAAGGTTTGTCTAGGGTGGATATGATGTTGTATGTAGGGGTAATTGGTGGGTGTTGCTGGCAATGGATGATGTTCGATAGATCGCCGAGTGGATGAAAGATGGATAATTCCTATTAAATCTAGACCTACCTATATGTATTTCCCCATGGAGAAGTAAGTAGTAGGCCCAAAGGCTGCGAAGTTTAGTAGCGACTTAAATGCACGCATCTAGTAAAGCAGATTGAAAGGAAGGATAACTACATGTTCATATTTATATTGCTCTCTAGCGATGGCATAGGCAAACTACATCATATCTTTCAAATTATAAGCGACCCGCTTCATCTCATTCCAGTATTCATCAATAGCTCTGTATTACTCTGCATTTACATTTTAGAGAGCGTGAAGTAGTCTAGTACTATTCCAAGCTCCTCCTTATATCCACAATGCGACGACTTTGAAGTCCGCCCCAAGGATCTATGCCACTGACCCGAAAAAATGCATCACAAACACCAACATATGTCTCTCAGACACTTACTCACAAGCTGTTCTCAACATCTATGACCTCCTTGACACCTGCGGCCAGCACCGAAACGCCCTCCTTGCTTACCCTACCAAGCGGCCGCCTTGGGTAGCCTCCATATCCAAAGTATGCCTCTAGTGCCGCCTTCGTTCCGGGCACAGCTCCCCTCGTCAACACCCAATCGCCCTTGCTAAGGACCTTCTGCAGCGCGATCGACTCCTCGAACTTCCCCTGCTCCCAGAGCTCCCAGATCTTGACACATACCTTTGGCAGCACGTTTGCGCCACCCGCAATCACACCACTGCCGCCCGAGACGAGCGTCTGGACCGTGAAGTCGCACATGCCGCCGAACGCCATGTATCCGGTTGGCTTCGCCGGCGTTGCTGCATCTGTAGCAAGAGCCACGCGGGTCAGCTTTCCGGTGTTGGCGCAGGTGAACTTTGTCCCGATGATGTTTGGGTGCTGAGCTAGCTCGATGAGCACGTCCGAGTCGAGGTCAATGCCGGAGACGGCGCCGGGGTAGTTGTAGATGATGATGGGGAGAGGCGACTCGTCCGCCACGCCAATGAAGTAGGCCTTAATTGCTGCTGTGTCCATGGCGCCGCGGTAGTAGGAGGGTGGGAGGATGAGGGTGTATTCGGCACCTGCGGCTGCGGCTTCCTTGGTCTCCCTGATGGTCTCCCTGATGGAGCCGGCAGAGCAGCCCGCAAGGATGGGTATTTGGTCGAAGCCAGCGGCGTCGAGTGCTTTGCGGTGGGTTTGTGTTACCAGCGTCTTTTCGGCGCTGCTGAGGTGCACAGCTTCGCCATTGGAACCCATGGTCACGAGTCCCTTAAGTCCCGCACGTGCGAGGCGGACGGTGTGACGCTCGATAGTGGGGAGATCCAGCTCTTCGGTGTCGGCGTGGAAGAAGGTCAATGTTGGTGCGTATATGCCGGGGAGGAGAGGCCTCCGCGATGCTGGCGCTGCGGCACCATTGCTTGATCCATTTGTGGTAGCCCCATTTGTACCATTCTGAACGGAGGGCGACATGTTGTATTGCTATCTGGCAGTGTGCTGTAATAGTAGATGGTATTCAGTAGCTCAAAGATAGTAAGATGAGGTTTACTATGCACGGAAATATTGGAAAAGGACAAACACGAAACGTGGAAAAGAAACCGGGTATAACCAAAATATATACGAATCAATTAACCCGGAAAAATCCATGGCGGAGAAACATACAGCGAGGTGGTGCCACAGGCGGAGTGGGAGCGTTAGTGGGACGTTGCTCTGGGCTTTAGAGCATGAGACTTCGTCTCGAAGGAGGTGTCGGTCGAGAGCTTCCATGCCGCTTCTCGCCGGATACCCTAGCGGGTAACAAGGTATTTTGCAGCCTTCCCTATGGAGGCCATTCTTTAGGCGCCACTTGACCAAGTTAAAAACAACTCAATGGCAGATCTCTTGACCTGAATAGCAGAATAGATTGCTGTAGAGCGCACAGCATAACCGTCATCATGTATTCGGGCCCAATTCGATCACCTGCTCCTTGCCCCTACCTCCACTGATTCGAGGTATGTCCACCGGGGCTTCGGGCTATATCTGGCCCGCTGGTCCTCTGGAAAGCGTTTCTTTTGCAATCGTAGCTCCAGTTGTGACTAAACCGTGCCCCCAAATGTAGCAATGCATCCCATCAGATCCCCGAGCAGAAGGACTGTATTGGTGGGGTGCTGGAGGCCCCACATTCATCATTACGACTGTATGTTACAGCGCAGATGTTCAAGTGCAGGACATATTGCCTTTGGGAATCTGGAGTACCTTAGCGGGATGCGAAGGGCCAGCCACGAGTGAGCGAGCGGCCAAAGAGTGGGATGAGGGGTTATCAGTGGGCACGAGGGGTAGAGCCCGAGGAGAAGGAGGGGAGGAGGGGCAGTGAGGCGGGGCAGTGCCGAGTTGTTGATGATGATATTTCGGAGAGCGGGCTTTTTGTCGTGTTGAGAAAGGCTGAACAGGTGGTTCAAGTCTAGCAGTGGGTGCCGGAGCCTCGAAAGTCATTGGCCAGAGCAGCATTTTGGCGTCGACCACACGGAAACAAAATCTTCCACCAATTGTTGTGGGGAGCTAGGGCGTGGGGGTACCACGTTAGCACGGCAATAGAGTGTCGGCGCTCGCCCGAATTATCCAGCGAAATACATCCCGATCACTCTTTGCCTGTAGACATCAGGCACTGTATCTTCATATTAGCCTATGTAGTAACCACATGGAGCAGACGGGAAGATCACTCAACACAAATCGCGCACTTCTCGGGGTATATTTGCTATATTTTCTGTTTCCATCTTACGACGGTCCCTGCCGACTAAGCTTCTGAAAAGGCCGAAGCCGCTTGGGGGTTCTGAGAGAAACATATATAGATCAATAGATCATCCTCCAATGGCTGGTAGCTAAAGAAATGTACATAAAGTCTTGGACAAACTGCTTTATAATAAGGGGAGTTGGAACAGACGAATTTAGAAAAAGCCGACGTCGATGAATTTCCGATTCATAGGAGATACCGTGGTGACCTCCCGACCCCGGAAAAATAACATGGAAGATTAATTAGCCGCATCGCCGGCTGCCCCGCGTTCCGCACTCCGCGTCGGTTTCCGTGCGTGCCCCTCACCAGTCCCAAAGGATTGACGTGCTCTAGCAGCAGGTCGGCTTCCAAAGGAGACACTTCTTCCTTTCTGTATATATAAAGAAAAGAAGCATATTATTATTCACTGCGAGCTTCATACCCGTCGTCGTATCTCACTCCAATCTCTGTGTTTGGTGTTGATTATCCGCCTTTCTCATACCAAATACCCATCTTGATACTGGAAAGATGTCTGATCTACCGGTGAGGACCGAGTCGGCTGGGCCACTCAATGTGCTCATGGTGAGTTGATTCTCTGTTTTGCGCATAGCTTCCGCTTCTGACAGACTCGATCAGGTTGGAACTGGAGAGTATACCACCGGCTTCGTTGATGGGAAAGCTTCCGGCTCCGACAAGAAAGTCGGCGTTGTTGGCTTGACGCTGTTTGACTTGCGCCGACGTGGCAAGGTTGGAAAGCTGAGCATGGTCGGTGTGTCTGGAAACAAATTCCCAGCAATTAGTAAGACACCCTGGAGATGCTGCAAACAACCTTTGTGCTAACGGGTTCAAAGGGGAACATCTGAAGAAGAACATCACCGATGCCTACAATGGCCTCGACACCTCTTTTGAGTCATTCCCCGCGAATGATGCTCGTGACCCAGATGCTTACAAGACCGCCATTGACGCCCTCTCCCCCGGCGATGCGATCACAATCTTTACTCCAGACACCACCCACTACCCCATTGCCCTCTACGCCATCGAGCGCAAGATCCACGTGCTCCTGACCAAGCCCGCCACCAAAACCCTCGAACACCACCAGCAACTCGTTGACGCCGCCAAGAAGGCCGGTGTCTTCGTCTTCATCGAGCACCACAAGCGCTTCGACGCAGCCTACGCCGACGCCAAGTTCAAGGCCCAGAAACTGGGCGACTTCGACTACTTCTACTCGTACATGTCGCAGCCAAAGTCTCAGCTCGAGACGTTCAAGGCTTGGGCCGGCGTGGACTCGGATATCTCTTACTACCTCAACTCCCACCACATCGACATCTGCGACAGCATGGTGCAGCAGCTGGGATACATCCCTACCAAGGTCACCGCGACCGCCTCCAAGGGCGGAGCCACCGACTTGGGCTGCGACCCCGTCACCGAAGATACCATCACCCTCCTAGTTACATGGGTGAAGAAGAGCGACCCCGCACGAATTGCCACGGGCGTCTACACCGCGTCCTGGACCGCACCTCTGAAGGCCGGCGTGCACAGCAACCAGTACTTCCACTACATGGCCTCTGGCGGCGAGATCAGAATCAACCAGGCCAAGCGCGGCTACGACGTCGCGGACGACTCTGCGGGACAGCTCGTCTGGTACAACCCATTCTACATGCGCTACGCGCCAGATGAGGAGGGCAACTTTGCGGGACAGACTGGGTACGGGTATATCAGCTTCGAGAAGTTTGTCGATGGTATCCAGGCGCTCAAGGAGGGCAGGGCTACTCTGGATGATTTGGATAAGAGGGGTCTTCCTACGCTCAAGAACACCATTGCGACGACGGCGATCTTGGAGGCGGGCAGGAGGAGTATCGATGAGGGACGCGAGATTAAGATTGAGGAGGCTGATGGCATCTGGCGCCTGGTCTAAACAGATCAAATGGTGCCAGCGTGTCTCATTTTCACTTAGTTTTATGTATTAGGTGATATCTCGTAGATAACCACTATATACCAGTGGATTAAATAGATGAAATCAGTTGCAATTCTAGCTGATAGTAAAAATACTCCTTATTTTTTTTGAGTTCTATCTAATTTTGCATCTATTTTTCCATAAAGGATAAGCCGACATAACATAAACGGGTAATCGCTGGAAAACACCAATTCCCCGCGCGCCGACACCCATTGCCGACACCAACGGCTATTCTCCATATGCCGACACTTTTTCCCGCCTATTCTCCATATGCCGACACATTTTCCCGACCTATTCTCCATACGCCGGCACCTATTCCCGACACCTAACGCCGACACCCATTCCCGACACCCAACGCCGACACCTATTTGTCCTCGATTCCAACAGGATTGATTCAACCACTCTACTCTATTCTGGGACAATCCCCCATCTCGTATATATTCACCCGACTTTCTCTTCTGCCGATTCCTCGGCTCTATGCCGGGGTAGCCGGATATTCCCCAAATACCCCTCTTCCTTACCATAGCAAGCAGGGCCTACTAACCATGCTATGGAAGTAAACCTCAGCTACTCGTGCCTAATCCCCCGCCCTTTTCTAGCTGCCGTTCTGGGCGAGAGAGACAGACTCCTTCCCTCCTCCTGGTACGCGGTAATGGGGGCCGGTTACTTGGCTGGCACCCCGACCGATTCCTCGATTTGAGGGTAGAGGGTAAAGGACTGGATTGTTACCGATGGCCTGACGGCTTATAATGCTAATATATACTCTGGGTGTCCCCCTATTTCCCCTTGTTCTTGCTACATATAAGCCTTTTTTGGTAATTTTATAAAACCCTTCTGCCTATTCTCCCTTGCCTTAATCTGCAAATAGTGGTATAAGAGGGTTAAAGGAAGGAGGTATCTCGGTAATAAGTAATCATTATAATAAGAATATCAAACCTCTTTACTAGACCATAGCCTCCCCCTCCCACCCCCCATGAACTACTCCAACTCCCCAAATACGTCCTTGCAATGGTTTTTACACCCTGACACATTAGGGGTGGGTCCTACGTTCTAGGGCTGTAGGGAACTTACAGCTGGATCCGGTTATGGGGTTGGTGTGGGTTCGGTTCCGTGACAGCGCTGGTTGTGGTGGCAGCAGCATATGTTTCTCTTGGGAAGCTTCTCTCGCAATTTGCAGCGATGTGGCCTGGTCCACCCATAGTAACGGCAGAGGTTCTGATCCTTCCTACGCTGCTTCTCTTCCTCCGTAAGAGGGGCGTGTGGTAAAGAAGTTCCGCTTTATAGATGCTATTGTAAATGGGGAGCTTATTGCATACTTTTACCCCTCAACTCTTCATAGTTATCAAGGCTATCCCCCCTTAACCTTACTTTAAATATTTCGATATATATTATAATATAAGTCTATAAAACCTCTAATCCCCCCCACCCAATCACTCCGCCCAAACAACACTACTCAGCCCCCCGTTCCCATCCACCCCCTCCGGCCCCACCACCACACTCGCCACCACCCCCCCCAACGCCCCCGTCCCCACATCCCTTCTCACCACCACCACAGTCCCCGAGTTCTGGTTCCCGACCGCCACCAGGTCGCCCGCGGCGTTGACCTGCATGGTGCGCGGGTACGAGCCGTACGTCGGCGAGATCACCGGGACGCCGAGCGCGCCGGACGCGTCGATGGGGAAGACGGCGATGGAGTCGTTGGTTGCGCCGAAGGTGGCGTCGGCGCGGTTGGAGACGAGGAGGGTGTTGCCCTGTTGGGGGGGTGGTTAGCTTGTGGGACAAACATATGATACGGAATGGCGCCCTCGTGCGTTGCTGGCATGCAGCAACCGGATGGAAACACAGAATGGGGGGAGGTAGGAGGCGAACGCCTCGCCAGACAGTAGCTCAACAAAACTCACCTTCACGCGCACCTCCCCAATCTTCTGCCCATCCTTCACCACCTGCCCATCCTCATACGGCGTCGCGGTCTGCACCTCCACCAGCCCCAAACACCCCTCCCCCTCCGGATACGCAACCGCAAACACACTAACATCATTCCCCAACTCATTCCCCAAATACATCATCGTCTCGCCCCCCGCCCCCCCCCCTCCCTCCCCCTCCCAAAAAGCAACATGCCTCGGCCCGCTCCCCCCCCTCACCGTAACATTCGCACACGACGTCAACAACCCCGTCGGCGCATCCACAGCATAGATACGCAGCAGATCGGCGCCTAGGTCTGGGAAGACGATGTAGCCGCCTGAGGGATCAACGGCTGCCATGTGCGGGTGTGGCGCGTCTTGGCGGGAGGGGTCGGGGCCCGGGCTGGACATGGTGAAGGGGAATGTTTGGAGGGGGGCGGAGGAGGGGGTGAGGGGGAGGGCGAGGGTGGAGATTTGGGAGCCGCTGCTGTGGGGGGGTCAGCGTTCAGTTGCTGCGGGCTGCGGGATGTGGGATGTGGGGTGTGAAGGGAGGGGGGGAAGGAGGAGGGGGGACATACTAGTGCGCAAAAGCCTGGAACGACACCCCGTCCTCCCCACCATACAGCGCGCTATGCACCGGGTTCCCAGCCAGCTTCGCGCTCGCGAACGCGACCAGCCCGCCCTCAGCATCGGCGGCTAAGGCATTCACCGAACCGCCCTGGTTGAGCTCATCAACGCAGTAGAGGACTTTGTTTGCCGCATCGTAAGTCACCCAGCTGGGTGAGGCGCCGCAGTCGGCGGCGCTGGAGAGGATGGTTAGGGAGGAGTTGGTGAGGGAGAGCACGGAGAGGGTGCCGGTGTAGTGGGTTGCGTAGAGGAGGGCGCTGAGGACATGGGCGGGGGCGGAGAGCCCGAGGAGGAGGAGGGGGGTGGGATGCATTGTTTGTTGGTGGGAGGGGAGAGGGGAAGGTTGAAGAGAACGGTGATGGGGATGGATGGGGATGACGGGGCTTTATATTATTGCGTGTTTCTCCCCGAGACAGGCAGAGAAGGACCGAGATTCGTTTTTTTTCTTCTCGAATACCAGCAGCAGCGTACGTTCATGCGCAACACCCCACACTTCTATTCTCCCGGCGCATGACGACGAGCAGATCCCCAATCTATCCGGACCGCGCGCGCCCCGCAAGTTCCACAACGGTTGTACGGAAGGGGCTTGCTTGCGCGCCGATGAGTCCAAAGGCTGATAATACCCCAGATAGAGTGCTACAGCGATCGGTGTAGTCACCACACCAATCCAGCCTCTCGTGATCTCTCCCGGTCACAAGAGAGCCCAAAAGTGGTGCCGGCTGTTTCACCGTCCCCCCCACTCGATTGCTCAACCCCAGACCCCTTCCCTTAGCAGCAGAAAAAGGAGCCGGCAGATCGGCAGACGCCTTACCTCTGTGTAGCGTACGTGCGAACTAAACGTGGTGTAGCCGCTGCTGCCCGGCCTGATTCCCGCGAAACAGCCGGTGGATCGGCGACGCCATACCTCAGTTCCTATCATACAAACCCCATAATATGGCCGTATGGCCGCCGCCCGGCCTGATTCCCAACTAACTAACTAGGGCGGGCAACCCCCCCGACGAAACAGCCGGGCGGGCGCGTTCTCATGTAGATAGCTAAAACCCGGGGTAAGGCATGCGCTAATCCCGGATAGGGCGCTAAGCTAATACCGAATTAGAGCAGAATTTCGCTTGGCAGATCTGGGTGGTAGATATGCATATTTTACCCGGCGCGCCCGCATCTGGGGGGGAGCGATGGATGAACAAGCGTGCCTTGCGTCGGCATTCCGTGCGGCAAATACGTGTTTAGAGGATGATTGATTTTCGAGCGAGAGAAAAGAGACAGGGCAGAAAGAGGGAATCTCGACCCCGAAAGAGTTCTTATGGAGAAGGTACCATCAGGCCCGCCCTTGGGGACCGAAGGATGAGACCAAAACAGATGTCCCATGAGATCCGTACAGTCGTAGATTATGCCCCCATCCACAGAGCTCACTCACCCATCTACCACAATAAAAATCCCCTACCCACCCAGCCAACAGACAAGGCGGGCAAGCAAGGCGACAGACTTCGGGGATATACCCGGCAATGTATGGAAGAATGAGATATACCAAAAGGACCCCAAAAAAATGAACAAAAGAGGGATATATGTCGATCTCACGAGAAAGCACCCGCGCGGAAACGTGGCATCGGATCCGTCGTGCCGGAAACCATTAATTAGGCTCATGTCCTCCCCAGACAGATCATCAGCGGGGCTGGGCTGGGCTGTCCTCGCGATGGGGTATATCAGACTGTCGTCCCGATGAGTATATCACATCACAGTAGACAGACCTCACGAACCGAAGCATATATCATGCATGATTAAGCCAGTGAAAGAATTCATCATCTACCACTAGCGAGTAAACTAACTGTATACACTCTCCATCCCATCCCTTTCTTCCTTCACTTCATAACCCCCCCGCAAGCAATAACACTCACTCACCCCCCCCCTCGTCCAAAGCATTCATTCGCTCAACCGCAGATAAGAAAAAAACCGGCACGCCCCAAGCAATCAGTACAAACTCGCACTCAACCGCATAGAAAAATGCACAGCCCACGCCCTAACCGCATACGGTCGTCAAATCCATATCCATCAATCCCAATCCCAGCCGTCAAGACTCTCTCCCACTCCACTCCCATTAGATCGCGCCCGCCATGCGCAGCACGCAAATTACCTCGTAAAAATAAAAGCCCCGAACCAGCAGAAAAACAGTCCAACGATCGACATAAGAAGCGCACTTCGAACACTAATGCTATCCATCCTAATGCAAACATGACGACAATTGCTCAGGAACAGCAATCATGAACCAGGACCGACAGGCGGGGTGCGCAGGGGGATCGGATGTTTTGTAGAAGAGTAATATTTGCTCGTCCCGAGCAGACATGTATGCGCGTCGACGCTTACAAGATGTAGCCAAAGACACCGAAGAGACCGGCGGCGAGCACGCCCGCGCCCAAGTCCATGTTGGTCATGGCCATGGCAGCCGAGTCGCTGGTGGCAGCCGCTGCGCCAGAGCCTGTGGTGCTGGATGCGGTCGACCCGCCCGTGGTCTCGCTGGCGCCACCGGTAGTGCCGGAGCCGCCGGTGGAGGAGGGAGTGGCCGTCTCGGATGCGCTGCCACTGCTGGTCGCGCTGCTGCCCCCGGAACCGGAGCCCTTCACGTAGTCGGTGATGTTGAGGGTGCCGCAAGTGTCCTGGATGTCGGTCTTGCACTTGCCCTGTCCGACGGCGTCGTTGGGGTGCGCCTTGATGCAGCCGGCGTAGTTGGCCTGGCAGACAAAGTCGGGCAGGGTGTTCTTGTACTCGGCGAGGTCGGGGGTGGAGCCGTCGTCGCAGAGGCACTTGTAGGTCAATTTTTGCTGTGGGGGGTTAGCTTGATGGCACGATGTGGTGGGCGTGGGAAGGACATACGGCATCACAGTCGTTGGTTGGGGCGTTGCCATCGCAGAGGGTCTGGCAGCCCGTGCGCTCACCAATGCACCAGGAAGCTGCGGGGGTGTGTCAGTCGGTCAATCCGCGAAGTGAGTGCGAGGATCAGGGAAACTCACCAGCCTCCTGGGGATCGACGTTGGCGACGTCAATGTAGGTGAAGTTGAGAGCGGTGGAGCCCGTGGTGGATTGGGCGATGGCGGAGCCAGCCACGAGGGCGACAGCGAAGATTGAGGTGGTGAGCATGTTTGCGAGAGGGGTGGGAAGGATGATTGGGGTTTGGTAGAGGTGGATTGAGTAGAATTGATACTCTCAGATTGATAACCCTTGGTTCAATGAAGATGATCAACGGACTACAATGTGAAGTGATGTTCGATATGGAGAGAGACCAAAACCGAGTAGAGAAGAATGCAGTGCAGCGGGATATTGATTACAGTGTATGTGATGAGAGAGAGAGAGAGAGAGAGAGAGCAGAGCAGAGAAGAGGGAAGAAGAGAGAAGAGAGGAGAGGGAAAAGAGAGGAAAGGAAGGAAAGAGCGAAAGAGGAAGAAAGGAAGCTGTCCGGGGCGGGAAGGACGCTAGCAAGAGTTGGGAGGGTGGCAGGTTTGGGCAGGGAAGGGAAGGCACGATGGATGGGCAACACACTATTACATTATTATGGGAGTGGAGTACACAGAGAAAAGTGTGGTGTTGATGGGTGATGGGTGGTTGTTGATGGGGAAAGAGCGAAGAACGGGATTGTCGGCGACACACAACAGACAGAGAGCAGAGCAACTAACAACTAACTTTCGTTCCTGACCAATGAAATTGCAGCTTGCCAGTAGTTTTCCAAGTATTCCAGGGACGTTCCGGACATTGCAAGACGATGATTGGCTGATAGGAGAGGGGGGACGGAGATTCAGAGACACCTTGGAGACGCTAGATTGTAATCTTGACAATCTTGGCAATCTTGGCAATCTTGGCACGTCTTTTGCTTCGTATCTCTCTGACAACCGAGGGGTAAGCTACTGTGAAAATAACGCTAGTGAAGCGACTAGTCAGGTGCAGGGAGCACTAGTTGCTAATTGGGTTTAGCGTCTGTGTTGTCTGATGTCTGGTTGTCTGGTTGTCTGGTTGTCTGGTTATCTGTGACGTTGTCTCAATTATCTGTGTGTCTCTTTTCTTCTCCTGGCCCGCCGCCACTTCTGTGTGGGATATATCCACCACATACACACATACACATACAGTACATACTCTGTGCCACGTATATGCGCACATACAATAATACTCAGTAGTCATACAACTGTCGCATATGTATTAGTAGCATAGCATAGTATTACAATCAACAATGGATAGAGATGATACTGTATTGCATTCTATGTATGTACTATACTGTAAACACCCGAGATGAGTCAAATGAGTCTAATATCAATGGCCTAATATCAATGGCTGACGGCTGACTCAACCTCCCTCGACTACTCGACTACTCGACTACTCTACTTTAGAGAGCTCTCTCCGCGTCTTGGCACATGCAAGGCACCATGATCACGACTAATACACTGTGAGCCTCATCTCCCAGGTAACAACAGAGACCGACCACAGAGATTGAGTACAGAGACCGTGGTGCGCCCTCAACTCATACCCCGTCCAAACTGCCATAACCGTCCAAACCGTCCAAAGTCATGCCTTATCCCGCCACACGGTCGCACCGCACAACTCGTGCTGAGTACAGCCAGCTGCAAACTACAAAGTATGTATGGTCCATCTATCCGCCAGCCAGCATATTACCCTATACCCCCATCTTATCTTGGAATCTGTCGACACTTTGACAACATTTGGCATTTGGCACCTGTCAAATGTCACTGCTAAATCCTGCCAATCCTGCCGATCTCCCGACCCCTGTTCTCATCCCAGAAATATCCTTATTGTCACGTGGTATTTATCACGTGACATTATTACACACCGGACACACGACACGTGATTATACACAGCACGTGATTATACACAGCACGTGATTATACAAATCAATCAAAAACCAAGTTGGTAGACATTGTTTACTACGACAAATCCATCGCATCACTCTATATCATTACTATTCCCATTTAATCCGCCAAATAGGCAAAAACTTCCCCTCCCCTCTCCTTGCTCATGAGGCGTGGGTACAATATGCCTGTATCACGTGAGTTTTCACCCTATCATATCGAATCAAATGTAAAACACGGAAGGCGCCGAGACAATAACGACCCAGACAGACTCCCTCATACTCCAAGAAAAGAATCCAATCTACACAGTCTTCCAGATATCTCTCAGATATCCTCCAAATATCTTCCAACATCTCGGCCATTTTCAGACGCCGGTACTCGCCTTTCCCTTCCCCTGCCCCGTCTCCACGCCCCTCTCCCCCCTCTCCCCCCCAAGCAGCGCACTCTCCTCATCAACCACCACACTCTTTGCCGGTGCAGCCTTACTCGGCTTCGACAACGCCGACCACAAAGTACTCGCAATAACAATCGCGCCACCAAACAAGCTCCACCCCCCCGGCAACACGCCCCAAATCGCAAAATCAAACCCCAGCGCAAACAACACCTGCGTATAAAGCATACTAGTAGCCTTACTACTCCGATCCAGCTGCAACCCCGCCGTCAACAAAAACTGCAACACAAACCCCAACACCCCCAGCAGCGCCACAAGCACCCACTCCCTCGCCCCCCGCGGCGCCGTGAACGACATCCCCGGCAGCAGCAGCAGCGCGGCAGCAGACCCGAGCGTCCCGAGCACGGCGAAGTAGTTCACGGAGATGAGGGCGTGTGCGCGATTGCCGATCACCCGGATCATGGTGTAGGCGCCTGAGGCGCCGAGGACGCCGAGGAGGGAGGCGGTGATGGCGAGGAGGCGTTGGGGGGGGGAGACGTGGTCGATTTCGCTGGCGTGGGGAGGGGAGGAGGGGCTGGAGGGAGGGCCGGAGGGGGGGCCGAAGAGGAAGGGGGGCTGCGCGATCAGGGTTACGCCCAGCAGGGCGATGAGGGCGGCGAGCAGGTCGCGCGTGGTGAAGAGCTCGGAGAGGAAGAGGGAGCAGGCCCAGGCGGTGACGATGGGGACGAGGAAGCGGAAGACGGTTGCTTCGGCGAGGGGGAGGTAGTGGACTGAGTCTGTGTCATTGTTAGTATTGCTTCCCGTCCCCTCCTCCTTTCCGATATTCCCGAATGGGGGGGGAAGGGTCATGTGGGTAGGTGAGCTACTCACAGTACAAGCAGAACAACCCGAAAAACCCAAACAGCGCCCGCACGACGAGCCAGCCGCGGACGTCGCGCCGGCCGAGCGGGAAGTCGGGCACGCTCGTCCACCACATGTACAGCGAGCTGAGGAGGAAGGTCGTGCTCATGCGCGCGAAGATGATCTGGGTTTTATTCTCGTCAGCTACTATCCTCACGACTGGGGCATCGCCGAGGTGGTGGCGGAACTACACACCTGGAAGGGATGCATCTTGTGCTCGCCCTGCTGGAGGAAGCGGACTATGGCGTCCATGGACGAGGCGATGGCTTGGGCGAGGACGATGAAGATTACGCCTTTGTTGTTGCTCCATGTTGCTTTCCAGGATCCCCGTGCTGCCTCGGCGGTGGGTTCAGCCTCCTCGTGTCCGCCGTCATCGCCGGCCCGGTGAGACATCTTCGCGGTAGTGCAGATATAAGAAACGACGAATGCCACCAAGGATGGGATTTAATATATAAGTCTATATCCAAAAAGCCATGTGGCGGTTCGGTATAATAGAGCCAACTTTTGTAAGCAGAATTATGGGCAATAAAAAAAATTGGAGCAGACCCTTTTTTGTACCCCTCTTCCACCACCCCCCGCGTCTCGGCCCGCACACAAGCACGCGACCACTTTTAGCGTGAGCGGTAGTTTGGGTTTAGGGCCATGGATTTCGTAATGGTAAGCCATCTGATTATGGAGGCTTCCAAATACTATTTTTTTTATGAGGTATCGGAATGATGATGGGATGGAATGGCATTTACTCGGTGTCGTACTCAAGTGTATATATATGGCGTCATGGGTTGACCGAGAACTAAATAAAATAGGTGTCACGCGATACGATATGTGAAACTGTTGTTTGTTGGGTTCTACTCGAGGCGCCAAAGCAACCTTTATAATTTCTCAATGCTAAGAATAACGGACTTGGGATTAAGGACGGCTCGGTCGGAGTAGTATATATATGGTGCCAGCTTGTTAAGCGAGCTTTCATTTCACATGATCCAAACGTGCCCTTACAAGCGCTTACATGCCCCTACTCTCTCAGCACCAGCCCCTAAAATCCCACAAAGAGCCCATCTCAGCGCCATCCAGTCACTACACACACGTTTTAAGAAGGTAAGTCGTGATAAAAGAAACCCGAATTAAACGTTTCTTTTTTTCAACATTCCAATATGTTTCACCCACCACCAGCAAACTTGCAGTTTTGAAAACGACCAAATAGCTTACTACTCCACAGTTTATAATGCAAGGATCACCTAATACAGAGAAAAACATGGACGATCGCGGGAGCTTACAGTGTGAAAGGTGTCAGAGAGACAGGGCTATTCCCCTGCAAGTTGGGCGCCCGATGCACCGAAAATAGGTATTTTAGACTGCGGGTGTGGCTTGACAGCCTTGTTGTAGGATCACCATCACTGGGGGGTATAGAATCCCACATCAGCCATATGCGTTTCTGGATGGAAAGGAGCAAGGAGCGCGAAAAAGCAATGAGAAGCACGATTACGGATTCGCAGATACACTCTTTGATACTGGCGGCGGACATGGTCGCGGTTATCAAGCAGGTAAGGTCCTCAGGTGTGCGCAATGGAAGTTAAGTCTGACTCCCCTCACCTGGGTGTCTAGGTAAGCTGTCTATATAAAGATGCCCGTGGCCTTGTCTGGCAGGTGCCATTGGGCCGGTGGCTGGGCTGTGCGTCCCCAGTGTTTTTGGTGAATCACTTGGTGTCAAATCTGAGTCCAGAAACCATCTCTTAAGACATAGCAGCTATGGGTCAGTACCGCATGATCCTTCGATCGATTATCCTCCAAGGTGGTGTGCAGCGCTATGATGACGCTGTTGGCAAGGATCAGCTCCCTGATCCACAATCATACCGGAGGATCGCAAAGCTGACAATGGTGGTATAATGGTGGTATAATAGACCTCTATAAAGGGAGGGCGAATGGCGTCTCCCCTCCAATGTAGGATATTTTTGGGGTGCTCTCATATAGTTTAACAAAATGGTCAACCTTCTCCAAACCGCGCTCCTAGCTCTCGCCGCTAGTAACTCTGCCATAGCCGCTCCAAACCCAATCACCTACCCAGTCCCAAAACCAGACCCAATCCACGGAACGTCAAAGTACCAGCGGCGCGGCCTGACGCTCGAGGGGCGAGCTTCACGGGAGACATATGCGAACGAGGCCGTTGCGGGCATAATAGTTTTGGATCAGTGGTATGGCGACGATGGCCTCTGGGACGACCGCTGGTGGAACAGCGCCAATGTCATTACCATGCTTGCCGACTTCCAGGTAATTGACCCTGATCAGGTCAGCGGGTACACGGCCGATGTGTACCCAAGGACGCTCGCGAATGCTCCGTCGTATGGCGGCTTTACGGGGTTCATCAATGAGTACTACGACGATGAACTGTGGTGGTGTCTTGCCTGGATCCAGGTCTTTGATGTGACCAAGGAGCAAAAGTATCTTGACATGGCGTCCTCAATCTTTGAAGATGCCAAGATGGCATGGGGCGAACCTGCTTGTGGCGGTCTACGGTGAGTTTCCTTTCTATTTTCTCCCTTGTTCCCATATTTTATTTTATTTTATTTTTAACACAAATTATTAGTTGGAAAAAGGGTGACCCAGCCGTCAACGCCATCGAGAACGAGCTCTACCTATCCGCCGCCGCCAAGCTCGCCAACCGCAAGCCCAGCTCGCCCTCGGGGGGCTACTACTTCGACGAGGCGCTCAAGGCCTACGACTGGTTCTTCAAATCGGGCATGATCAACGCCGACTTCCTTATCAACGACGGCCTTACCGCAGACTGCAAAAACAACGGCGCCACGACCTGGTCCTACAACCAAGGCGTCATCCTCGGCGGCCTCATCGAGCTCAGCTGGTCAACGGGGGATGATAAGTACACCACCCTCGCGGTCAACATCGCCAAAGCGGCGATTGCGAAACTGACGAACGCGGAGGGCATATTGACTGACGCGTGTGGAACGTGCGGCGGCGATGGCGGCCAGTTTAAAGGCGTGTTTGCACGTAATCTTCAGTTCGTGTATAATCGCGCGAACGGGCTCACTGATGCGACCAAGGCGCAGTTCAAGGCGTTCCTGCAGTTGAATGCGGATACGGTGTGGGAGAAGGATCAGGAAGGAAACTACCTTGGTCCCGTCTGGGCGGGGCCGTATATCAAGGCTGATGTGAACTCGCAGAGCTCGGCGTTGGATCTACTGGTTGCTGCGGCTGGGGTGTCGTAGGTTGCATCTTGTGGTGGGAAAAGGCCTCTCTGCCCATCTCTAGGTGATGAACTTTTGAATGTTTGGCTTTTGGAAATTGCGAGTGTATACATGAATCTAAACGAATTTACGAATATATATATCAAGATTTCGATTCAAGATTAGGCGTCCTCGTAATTATATCTTCTCTAAATCTCCTGATACAAAAATTACATAAGAATGGGTCTATTGGCTTCTAGACTTTTTGTAAGGTACTAGGACCAGTACTGCACCCCTGATGCTGCCATAATAGAATCTTCACTGGCAGGATATATTCAATACTAGGTAGGCGAAATATACACTTTGTGCAGCATCAGACAAGCGTGGGTGCATGAAATGAACGTTGTACGACGGTTAACTCGGGGCGACTGAGTTGATATCATTCGACCGCACCGTAGCAGTTACACGGTCTCAGCACGAGGTTGACTTGTCGGCTAGAACCCGGGGTCAGACAGCGTTTACCAGCTTTAAATCAGTGTAACTAACAACGAACTAGCTGTGTAATTTGACGGTTCACATGGCATATTAATGTGATGATTATCATGTGTCGAGGACCTAGACTCGTCTTATTATTCGTATTGATGTTACCTACCCCGACCCCTCTTGCGCCTGCTGAACATCCAACGCCTAGCACCTATAAGTCTCACTTTACAGCCCCAAGCACATTTTAAACGCCTCTAGGTGAAAAACAAAACTTCCATAGGAACATCCTAGCATCCAAGCAAGACATCGTCAAGGTCATGAGCCAAAACTTGGACGTACAGGGTCACCATTCCCAAGCCAGGCATCCCACTTTTGCCAGTCAATAACCTCGCCGCTAGGAGTATCAAACCAGTAGTCCTGGGCTAGAATATCATTCGAATCCAGATTCATCGCATCGGATGGCCCACATGCACTAATATTACCATTCGTAGCATCATTGAGCCAGAACGCATCATCTCCTGTTCGCGTGGCACTTTGCACGGGGTTCGCTGGCTGCTGCGATGCTGCCGGGTTTTGTTGTGCCTGAGCTTCAACCTGCGGATTTCCCGGGTTTTGGTTTGCATTCGGCCATACTGTGTCAACATCCACTGGCGCTGGTCGCTTTTCGCTACTAAGAGACTCGCGCTGCTTGTTCCTTGCGATTGCTGCTTCTCGTCGTGCCTTGGCCTCTACTCGTTGCTCACGGAGCCGGGTAATGTACTTGGGCGTATGAGGGAGGCTCTTGTTTTCCTTCGCCAGGGCGGCCTCACGAGCACTGAATGCTTTCAAGCAGAGACTGCCGATTGCCATAAACATTGGCCTTTTGGTGCTAAGACACATTTCCGAATTTGTTTCGTACAGGGTATTGACGAGCCCCCAAGCCTTCCCGGCGTCTTTGTGGAGGGGGTTTGCTCGAAGCGAGTCGAGGATATGGATGACGGCGTGCCATTGGATAAAGTATGGGACATTCCAGGCAAAGCGGCGAAGCTGTGGATTTGACTGCATCTGGTTGTACTGCTCTAGGAGCTGAAGAACAACGTCCCAGACGAGCTGCTGTTCGGAAGCTGGCACCTGGTCTTGGTTGGCCCATTTCCGCGGATGGTAGGCCATGAACCGGATGATATTTACTGCGCACCGAGCGCCGAAGAGAACCATGAGCTGTAGTGGCTGAGAAGGATCGCAGAATCGGAGATACTTGGTCTCAAGATCGTCTATCAGCCCATCCATAAAAACTTCTTTTATTTTCATGTCGTTCATGGCTTCATATTCAGGGTTTGTAAACATAGACTTGTCCAGTTTAGGCATCCTGGCTATTTGGGCAGAAGCGAACCCAGCTAGCTCCGCCCTAAACATACACCAGATCATCTCTGTGGGTCTAGTTGATTCCTGGGGGGGTTCCAGCATTGAAGGATAGAGATCAGCATCGTTGACATTAGCGGGTCTCCTGGGAGAAGTGTTATTGAGCGCGAAGTCTTGAAACTTGGCCTGGCCGCAAAGTTCTGCTGCCCGGGAGTCGTGCAACTTCAGTTGCCACCAGAGACGTCGGCGAATCTCGGATTCAAAGGGCGACAGGCCTAAAAATGTGCCATCGATGCGCATGCCCATACCTTCTGCAATGCGTATTGCAACCCCGGTGAGGTTCCACAGGGCACGTGGTTCGTAGATTTCGCGGATTGAAATGAGATGAATCGCCAGTGCCTGCAAAACAACAATGCTAGCTGTGCTCATGAACTTTGCGCGCGACAAGGCTGCTTTTGTGGCAGCCAGATAACGGCGAAGCAGTATCGGTCGAGTCTCTCCCGTAATGTCTTTGCATTCGTCATCCGTCAGGGAAATAATAGCTGTGTGGTAAATGGCGAACATGAGCGCTTCGAAGCCTCTTGGGATATTCTCCATATTGCTGATTGCTTTATCTATCGCAGTCTGCAAACTTGGTATGTGCACTATTTTCATGAGAGGATTGACATTTTCAATGAAAATCTGCCATAATTGACGAATGATTTCAGCAGGTGGATGCGAAGGTGCAGTAATGGGGCTTGTCCAGCCTAGAACAAAGGAAAAGTCGTCATCAGATGCTTCGCCGTCACTTCCATCATTCTCCGAGTCGTCTCCTAGATTGGCTTCATCATCGTGAATCTGATAGATCAGCTTATGATCTAGCTTGCAGTATCCATGCGGGGAAATAACGCACCTCTTCTGCAACCCTCGACCACAAGTTGCTATGAGACATTTAGCACCATCATCCATGCTCGATAGGCATTTCTTACTTGTCCACAAGCTCCGTACGGCTCTGTCTATGCACTAGCCTGGGTTTAAAAATGGTCGCCTGCATGGGCAACCTCCAGACCCTTTCACACTCCGGTAAATTGTTCGCTTCGGGGGCGACCTCGGGCTCCGAATCACCCTTGGCTTGGCCAGGATCGATGCCACTTTCTTGAAGCAGCGCTTCATAGCGCTTTAACCGGTCGAGAAGCAAGTTTTCTTTTGAAGATTCTCGTTTCCTTCTAGGCGGTTTTTGTGGACGAATAATGCATGGCACATTGTGTCTGACACACGCGCCACAGGGATTCCTTCTGTCGCATCCAACTTTCCGCTCGGAGCATCGGATACAGGCAAAGTTGCCCTTGGTTAGTAGTATGCTTGATGAGGCCGCCGGGGGGGCCATGATGAGCGGATAGGAATGCTACAAATATGACTGCAACGAATATGACTGCAAATATTGCAATAGTATGTTTGGTATCATAATTGAAGCAAAAGAAGTTGTCGTCGGATAAAGTGAGGCGGTTGCTCCGATTGGTGGGATTCTTGACCTCGGCGCTCGGAGTCCGAGATTCAAAATCCCCGAGCCTTTACCAAACGTCACTAATACCATACACAGTACATGTCAAAAGGGTATAATCTTACTCGAGTACTGTATTTATATTTCGATTAGATATAAAGAGTACTTATAATTTTTGCTTTGTTTTGATGTCTTGTTACTAACTTAATTATTGTTTCCAAAATTAAGGTTGACTTATTCTGGATTTCATGACATGACTAGAATATTTTGATAATTCCAACAAAGCAGAATCATCTTTCACTATACCATTTAAAAGTCAATTTGCCAAATGAAATGCCTAACATCAAGGTCCTCATCATCGGTGCCTCCATCGCTGGTCCCACAGCTGCCTACTGGCTTGCCAAAACAGGCGCAGACATAACCGTCATCGAGCGCTTCCCTTCCCTACGCACCAACGGCCAAAACGTAGACATCCGCACCTCCGGCGTGACTATCATGCGCAAGATGCCCGGCATGGAGGACGCCGTGCGAGCTAAGAGATCGCAGATGGAGGGTATAAACTTTGTCCTTGCAGACGGTAGTACGTACGCGAGTATAAAGCCAACTGGAAACCCCGATCAGCAGTCTCTCGTGTCGGAATATGAGATCTTCCGCGGCGACCTGTCGCGGATCCTGTTTAACCTGACCAAGGAGAATGAGAATATCAAATATGTCTTCGGCGAGCAAGTGGCCTCGATGCGACAGCAGGTAGATGGAAAAGCCAATGGTAGAATTATTGTTGAATTCGCGAACGGCCTGGCGACGGCGGAATATGACCTCGTCATTTCCTGCGACGGGGCTACCTCACGTACTCGCGCTATGGGTCTTGGCTGTGGTTCTAGGGATTATGTTTACCCGTCAAACAGCTGGGCAGCGTTTTTTTCGATAGACGAAAACCTTTTCGAGGGTAGTACAATGGGACACGCATATAGCGCTGTTGGCGGCCGTTTCATAGCCGCCGGCTCGGACACCTCACGCGTGACACGAGTGGTGTTAATGGGATTTAACCCCCTAGGCGATCATGCCGCCTCGATATCCTTCCGCGATGCCATGAAGAAGGGTGACGAAGGGCTTAAGTAATTTGTTGCTAGGCATTACGAAGGTGCTGGCTGGAAGACCGAAGAGATCATGAAGCGCATGCTCGATTCCACGGATTTCTACGCCAACGAGATCGTCCAAGTCAAGACCCCAAGCCTGTATAACGGACGTTTCGTCCTGGTTGGTGATGCAGGCTATGCGGCGGGTTTCACGGGCGCAGGGGCGACTCTCGCCATCACGGGGGCCTACATGCTAGCAGGCGAGATCAGTAAGCATGCGGGCGACCTTGATGCAGGGCTTAGGGGATATGAGGAGCAAATGCGCCCTATAGTTGCAAAGCTGCAAAAAGCACCACCGCTCATACGTACAATTCTTGCGCCGCAGACGGCGTGGGGGTTGTGGGTGCGGAACCGGATTTTTGCGTTCGTTGCTTGGACTAGGATATTGGAGTTTGGGCAAACATACTTTGCGAGCGCCTTTGCTGATTCTGATAAGTTTAGGCTTCCCGAGTATGGCTGGGTTGCGTAAATGGAGAAGAGGCGTTATAAGTTTGCGGAAGACTTGTGTAGTAGAAATAGTAGAAACTCCACTTAATAGATAATAATAATAATATTTTTTCTTTCTTTCAAATAATGCCCGACTTCCTAATAACTCTCCCCGCCACCTCGCCATAGCGAAGCTCCCAAGACCATAAATACGCACCTAATTTCCCCACGTTACTCGTTCAACACTTAATCACCCCAAAATTCAATTCAAAGCAACTTCATACGTGCCCCCGGGCAAGTCCACATACACGAACGTATCGCCCTTCTCAGTCGGCGCCACCACGCCATCCACTCCCGTAAGCGTATGTTCCTGCCCCCCCGGCAACACCAACCTCCCACTCGTCCCCAGCGGCGTCGTGAAGCTCCCCACGGCCGCCTCCCCAGAAGCCTCCCACTGGACCTCAAACATCCCCAGCCCCGTCTCATACCCCGCACTAATCCTCTTCACGCCCCCCAATCTAGGATGAATCTCCCACGTCCGCCCCATCGCGCTCGTAAGTTGCATCCCCGCGCCAAAAAACGACAGCGCGGATGTAGGACCAGTAGCCCAACCGTGCGCATGGCTAACGCGCGCGTCGTTGTCGTAAGGGGGATAGTGGAGAGAGCCATCGGCGGAGTACCCCTCGATGAGGGAGGAGTTCGTCATCCGCGGGTCATCAAGCATGAAATCCGCCCACATGAACTCAATGAGGTCGACAGCGCGGTCCGCCGCGCCAGCGAGGTAATGGGCCTGCACCTCGAACCCAGACGCAAATGGCGAGATGGCCTTTCCCGCCTCTGGGGCAGGGGCGCCAAACGGACGAACCCAGCGGGCTGCGAGGGCTTTGGAGATGGCGGATGCGCGGTCCGGGGTGACGAGGCCGGCGATGATGGCCCATGAGTTTCCGTCTTGGGGGTGGACGGCGGTTGCGGATTTGTCCTCGGCGTTGTCGAAGAAGAGGTTTTGGGAGGGGTCCCAGAGGTTGGCGTTTAGGGCGGTGCGGATGCTGGACATAGCATCCGTCCATTTGGGGATGAGGGCGGTGTCGTTTAGAACGTTGGCGAGGGCGATGGATTTCTCGAGGGTGTGGTAGAATATTGAGTTTGCCTATTGGGTGGGTGTTAGTTCTCGACGTGGGTTTCTGGGAGAGAGCTGGAGAACTAACCTCTCCGTTGTGACCGCCCATTCCGGACCGGAGCCAATCGTTGGGACTGTCAACATTGGCCATTCCAGTACTATCGATTAAACCCATGGTATTGGCAAGACCCAGCTTATATTGGGGCCAGTACTTCTCCAAGTACGCCAAGTCGCCAGAGTACGTGTAGTAATCGTACAGGTCAAGAAGCGTGTAAAGATGGTACGTAAAGCTGTAGTCGAAGTGGCCCTTGAGGAAATAGCCAATCCCATTGTATGGCAGTCGCCCGCTGGCCTGTTGCATAGAAAACAAAGCAGACAGGCCATTTTTAATCCCATCAAGGCTGTTAGTTGACACGAACATCGAGGGTCCAGAAATTGCAATGTCCCCAGGCCATACAAGGCGATCCCGTTTTGCTCCATCCATGAGAACCGAGTTACCCTCTATCTTCTATTAGCCATTGGTCCACCAAAACACCCATATCCCAAAATCCCGTTGGGAAAATAAGACCCCTTCTATATATGAGACAACTAACCAGACAGCGTGCCATTCAAGTACCAATCCACCCCCGGCACAAACTGCGAGTTCCCATACGCCGGATCCGACGTGCACAGCTGATTCGTGTACGCACCCGCATACCACACACGGTTCAACTTCTCGCTCTCACTATTAAAATACCCCGCATAGTCCTGCGCATTCGCCATCTCAGGCGCGGCCGTGAAGTTCACCGACAGCGAGTCAATGACCATCTCCCCCGTCGAGTTGTGCCAGAGGCTCATATAGCGGAAGCCCCCGCGCTGGTGTTTCTTGTCAGCTGCATAGGCACCGGCGGCACCAACAGGGAACCAGAGCGGGCTGTCATAGGTGTCTGCGTTGGCGGAATCACTGAGGGTGGTACTGATCCACATGCTGCTCTCGGTGAAGGTGAAGCCGATGAACTCGGCGTCGCCCGAGACCGATTTGACGTTGAACTGGACGGTGCCAGCGATGTTTTTGCCGAAATCGATAGTGATGGCCGAGTCGCCAGTAAAGGTGGTGCCGTCGCTGTTTTTTGAAGCGGTGCAGAGGGCACCGGGATTCTCTACCTTGTTAGTGGTGTTAAGAAGGTCTCTGCACTGAACATTGCGGTCACTGGGAGCGAGGATGTACTCCTGGAACTTGACTGCGGAGGCGCATTCCGAGAAGAGGAGAGCGGATAGAGCGCCCTGAGCAAGGTTTGAAAACCTCATATTGTTTGGAAATAAACTTATTTCGAGAAAAGACTCGACATGAACGTAAAGGGCCCCGCACATTCAACACGCCGAGGCCCTGACCCATCTTATACCTCCATCACAACGTCATTCCACTCACCGTCTCCTGACAACCCCTCACCACCCTTTGTGCATCCCCTCCATGACGAGGTCAACAAGCACACCCCATCTCAAAGCGCGGCTCCACCCCCGCCCCGCCTCACCTAGTCCCCCAACAGCGCCCTGGTTCGGGCTAATCAGCCCCGTGGAACCTGCAATAGGGGCGCGGAATGATGCATCCAGGGCACAGGCACGAGGACACAAAATGTGATATCAGGATGCTGATTCGCATGCCGGGTCTCAGATCGACGGCATGACGCCGAGGGGGAGAGCAAGCCGCGGCCAATCATCCGGCCTGAGCCGGTCTATTAAGGGCCGAAAGCGGTGGTGTCGTGGGTGTTTGCTCCTGGATACAGCGTTAGTATGTGCCCCGTGAGCTGGCTGAGACATTACCGGCGGCGCTTGGTGTAGGTGCTCCTGGGGTATCTAGATACATGCCAGTGTGTTCATGCTCTGCTGTGGCATGGGGCGTGTGCTGGAGTATGGATTTCCAGCATCATGATGCACACCATGATCGATATGTCACAGGCCAACTGCCGAACCCCTACGTCCGTTCTCATAGCCGCCGTCACGTCGACTAATGCCCAGGCGTGCCGAGAAGTAACGTTGCGGGTGACCCTGGTCCTAATATAGCCTAGCCCCGCAGTTAGTTCTTAACGGCCGGTGCGGTAAACTCTATATGGGTCACCCATCGGACGATCCCTCCGCTAGCGCTCAGTCTGATTGCCCGCGCTAACTGATTCGACAATTAGCGCCGCCTCCATCGCTCCTTCCCCACCTTCCCCGCCATCAGCAACTCCTGGTCGACGGCTTGGCGTTAACGTTCCCGACGTAGTGTGACGTCTATCTATTTATGGCGTCACTTGTCAACCTTATTATCTCCGTGGCGGAAGCTTTTCGCCAAGGGGTAGACAGACGGGTTATCTGGTGTTTGTGGAGCATTTTCCATACAAAGATTGCTCCTGATGTTGAAAGTGCGAGTTGACGATGTTGTTCTTATATATGGTGGAAGTGCGAGAGCTAGATCTATTCTCATGATGAAACGTGAATACCCCAACCAAACACATAGGGATTGCCGATCACCACAAGCATCAAGCTCACCATCATACATACACCCCTACATTACCCCCATATCTATCTACTGCTCCCATGAACCCACCAGCCTCATCCCTCCCACGCCAACAAGCATCCTTCCCCTCCCCATCTCTGCATACTCCCACGCTAACCCTCGGTCCCACTACTCCTAAACGCCGCACACAGCGCCGCATAATGATGCGTCAGCTCGAGCACATTCTGCGGCAAGCTGCTCGCCTGAATAATACTCCTAACCTTCATCGCGCCATCCTCCTCGATCAGCGACCTCACCGTCCACAGCAGCTCGGGCGAGAACTCCGAGTACCAGCGATACTGCCACGTAATGAGTCGAATAACCGCCTGCACCGCATCCCTCGTGCGGTGCTCCTTCTCGTACCCGCCCAGAATCCCGCGCAGCGCCTTGGGGCTGAATCGGATGGCGAGGCAGGCGCGGTAGGCCTCTGTGGCCTCGGGTGCGTGGTGCAGGCGCGTGGCGAGGGCGCCGAGGATCTCCCATTCCTCGGCCGACTTTTGGTACTGCAGGGACTGGGCGCGGTACTGGGCCATCTCGGTGCGCCAGATGGTGTAGATGCGGAGGTCTTCGTAGAGCACCATGAAGAGGCTGTCAAGCCAGCGCTCGCAGAGGCGCTTGTTGTTGAAGCGCGCTAGCTGCTCCTCGGTGGTGTCGGGCTGGGGCATGTTAGTCTGGGTTCTGGGGTAGCGGGATGGATTGGGGAGGGAGGGTGGGGGGAGGTGTACATCTTCGTTGCCGGCTTTAGCTTCTTCCTTGTGCACGGTCTGCTCGGGCTTCTCGAGGGCGGCACCAGCGTCCGAGGCAGTCTCGTCAGCATCTTCAGCCGCAGACCCGTTCGTCTCCGCCTCCGCCTCCTCCGCGCCATTTGCCTGTGGGTCCGGCGTTCCCCGCAGCACATCCGTGCTCGGGTTGCGCTTCTCCTCTCCAGGCTGGCGATCCGTGCGGTACTCTTCCTCCATGACAAACACCTGGCTACGGATCTTGAGCAGCTGGTCCCAGCCAATCTTGGCCGTCATCTCCGTCAAGATGCTGTACGCCTTCTTGAAGGTGCCCTTGTACTGCGCGGCGCGCAGGCCGAGCAGGCTCGGGTGCACCTGCTCGGAGAACTTGGAGTCGGGCTCGCTGTCGATCTCGTCGAGGCGCGTCTCAGGCAGGGTGGGGAGGTGCACGTCCTTGGGCTCGGGCATCAGCGGGGCGTCCTTGTCCTGGTACGTGAACATCGGGCACGAGTTGAGCGTCGTGAGCGCGTTCTCCCAGTCTTCCATTGCGACGTAGACCTGTGCGAGGCGGGCCCAGGTTCCAAACTCGCTCGGGGCCGCGATGGTACTGCGGTCGGCGCAGCCAAGGGCCCAGGCAAGGCGCTCCTTCTTCAGCTCGGGGGTAGTCGGGTTGAGGGCTTTGCTCATGAGGAAGTCGGCCTGGGTGTCGAGAAGGACGTAGTCCATGGGTGAGTTCTTGATGGCTTCGTGGAGGACGCGGACGGCCTGCACCTCTTCGTTGCCCATGATCATGACCTTGGCCAGGAGCGAGGAGACCTCGACGTTCTTGACGCGCAGCTTCTCAAAGAGGTTGATACCGGATGCGAAGCGGCCGGTCGTGTGGAAGTATCGCAGGAGCCCGGCGGTGAGGTGGTTCGCAACGTTGTTGGGAACCTGAACCATCGAATCCGACCCAAGCTGCCATCCTACAATTCAGTCAGCATCGCCACACCACTACCCGCCATCACCACCCAACCTTGCCCACATACCTCTAAAAAACAGCTGCTCCGCCGCTGCCAGAAATCTGTGTTCCGTCTCCGTATTCGTGACAGGGTTGAAGCGCCTCACGCCCATAATCTTGCGGATAGTCTCGCCGCTGCCGTCGTCGGCGTATGAGTACGAGCGCAGGACGCTGCACAGATATGTCTCGAGCCAGAGCTCATCGGTAGCAACGCGCTTGTCGCCGCGCTCATCGATGCAGTAGCTTTCGACGGAGCCGGGGATCGTGACCTGAACGCGCATATCAACGCGGGAGAAGGCATTGTAGCAGCTGGTACGGGTTAGCATCTCCCCCCGTTCACCGTAGTGGTCACTTCGCCGGCTGGGGGGTAAACAAACCAGTAAGTCCCCTCCACGATCTTGGCCACAGTCTTATCAAACACCGTATATGTGAGCGTATTAATATACGCCGCCAGGCTCGCTGACGACGACGCATCCACTCCCGTAACATGGTGATAGATCCCCAACTACCCCCTTCGTCAGCCCACGACTCCAATTTTCCCCCAGAGGCCAGGGGGGGGGGTGGTTCATACCTGCTTCGCTGGGTTCCTCGGCGCCTGCTTGACCAGGTGTACTAGATCTGGGGGTCCGAGTTCGCGGAGTGAGGAGAGCCCTTCGGTACGCGCTTCGACGCTCTCGTGCATCACCTCCTCCGTCAACCTGGGGAGGAAGGCGTTAGCATCGTTCAGCCCAAGCACGGCCGCGCGGCGTGAGATTTCGCAGTCAATCCATCGAGATAAAATCCATGCCCGCCCAATATAGCTGCAGATGGCCATGCAGACTGATGACCGCTGTCTCAAACCGCACGCCCCTCATCGTCAAAACGCACAAAGGGACTCGGGAGTGAACCTACTCTGGCACCGCCGGCGCAACCATCTTTGCTCAGTCCTTCGCCCACCCAAACAAACACAGACAATCCCCCCTAGCTCGTAATCTATCAACCGCTGCTGTCGTGCCTTTTGGATATGTAATCGGCGATGCGCGTGGTCGTCAATTGACGTTTGTTGCTATTTGGGTTGGTTGAGCCTCAGGGACGTTATGGATGCGGATGAACAGCAAGGTAGCTTTCTTTGCGTGGTCGCTGCGGTGGGAAGCTGGTACGGGAGTTGCCGGTGGGAGGGGGGTTGGCCAATCATGTGGCGGGTTGGGGATACGTACTTTTGGAGCTGATTTCGAGTCGAGAGGCAACAGGAGTTCCAAAGACAAATTCAAAGACGAGGGCATTTATTTATTTGTAGCCAATGAGGATGTATGTGTATGTAAATTTTATGTACAATTTAAATATATAGTGGATGTATACACCTCTTCCCCTTCCTCAGCTGAATATTAACAGATATCACAAAATGGAATAACAGAAACCGAAAACTAAAGACGCCCAAAACAAGCTCATATATTCCACCAAACAACTCCCAATTCCAATAAAAATCACTTTCCAGCGCCCCATTCCATCACAGCCCATTCTACCACAGCAACCCCCGCAACCCCCGCAACCCAACCCTCACATCTCCTGCCTCCCCGTAACGCTCTCCCTCCCATCCGATCTTGACCACCCCTGGCCCCTCCCCGCTCCCACGTCCCCCCCATTCAACTCCCCCGGCCCCACCGGCTGGCCATGCAACTCCCCATACTGCGCCGCAGGCGTCGACCCATACGGCGGTGGCGGCGACGCCACTCTCGCACTGAGGGGACTAACCGGTACCGCGCCAGCCGGGATGGGACTCTGGGTATTCGCCGACTGGCGCAGAGCCGGGGCGCTGGACGTCTCGGGGCCCCTTGGGGGTTGTGGATTGTAGTAAGGCTGTCCGGTGGCGACATACATCGGTTTTCCCGGTCGCGGGGTGTGGGTTGGGTACAATGTCACCCTTGACGCGATGTTCTTCTTCTGCTTCCGTGTCCGTCTGATATAGACGAGTGCGATGATGGCGAGAAATGCGCCTGCTGCGGCGATGCCGCCAATAGCGGAGGTGCTGAGGCCGTGGTTGGAGGAGGAGGAAGAGGAATTTTCGCCGGCGCCGGTTGGGGTTTCGGTGGCGCAGGAGGTGCTGGTGCAGCTTGTGCTGCTGCTGGAGGTCGGGATGGAAGGGGTGTAGCCTGTTATTGTGCCTGAGGACGGGGGATTCGTTGCGCTGACGACCGGGATGGAGGTTCGTGAGATGCCTACGCCTACTTGTTGTGACTGCCGAACGTTAGTGGTGGACCTGGGGGATTGGTGGGAAGCAGATGGGGGAAATTACAGCTGTGAGGATCTGGGTCGCGGGGATGTTCTGGTCGGCTGGGAGGCAGAGGCCGCCGTCGCCGGAGTAGGGCGTTATGGCGACGAGGCCGGGAAGGCAGCAGAAGAAGCGTGGAGAATAGGGCCAGAGGTACATTTCCATTGACTGGTCGGCGCAGGCGGGTAGGGTGAGGAGCGTGTTGAGGCAGTCCGCGCCTGGAAGTAGGTTAGCAAGAGTCACTCATGAGTGCCGGGGGAGACGGGCTCGTTGGACAGCAGTAGGCTCCGTATCCTGTTCTGAAACAGGTCTCGCCGGTGGGACAACAGCTGTTATTGCTGGTTCCACATGATTCCGACCAGGCGCCGCTGCAGGTGCCGGAGGTTGACCAGGCCCAGCCGCCGATGTATTCAGCGCGGGGATTGATGGACTGGTCGACGGGACGGGGGATGCGCCGCGCAGGAGGCAGGTGAGCGGAGTGGGCGGTGGTGAGGAGGGAGATGAGGGCGAAGGCCGAGGAACGCATGCTCCGGTGCGGCGCAAGGTGCGCCTAGGTGTGTATGTGCTCTGGTAGGTTAGATGGAGGCAGACGGCGACGGTTGGAGGTATAGATGACGATGGCGTGAAGGTGTTGGTATGAGTGAAGCTGTAGGTATAAGTGAAGCTGTAGGTAGGTACAGGTGAAGATGAAATGGAAGAGCGAGAACAGAAAGAGGAAATTTCAAAGAAACGACAAACTTTCCATTGGATGGTAGGGACGGGGCAGACTTTATTCAGTGTGCATGGCGTCCCGCGACCCAGCCACGACGCCGCCAGGACGGCAGGACACAATATGGTGGCGGCTGAGACTGACAAGGTTGAAAGGGGATATCGCGTGGAAGTTAACCTGGGTGGCATGTCGAGAAGTTAGGATAGATTGGGATTCAGCCAGGCACGTGTGTGATGCTTTGATGCTGTAAGTAGAGGGGTTTAGCAACTGTGGTCACGACTACTCGTGTATAATCGCCCGATTGGGAAAATGTGTCACTGCTCTGTGGTGTCTCTGTGGTTTGTGTGGTGGAGGCGAGGCTGAGCACATCGATTTGGAAGGGGGGTCTGAGCTCTGGGCTCTCTTGTACCTGTCATTATGGTCGATCTTGTACCTGTACCTTTCACAACTAGCCCAGTGGGTTGCAGTTCTAATACAGATTTATAGTTTATGAATGTACTAGTACCTACACAAACTCAACTCTATACTTTGTCCCTTACCCCTATAGTCCTAGTGTTAGTCTATCAGTCAACCTTGCTCGCTTGCTCCCCTGCTCCCCCATAGCCCCATTGACCCGAACTCCGAAAACCACTACACCATACCTTTCAGCCAATCACTATCAATATTAATACTAATTTCAGAATCTAGATTGATATATCTCAGTCTTTCAATTTTTACATACTGAACGTCCTTGTTAAGCTTTATACCCCCGCTCGCTGACGTCCTGGTAGATCATTGGCATCAGGCCGATCCCCGACGGGTACATGTTAGGAGACACGACGGACCGCGAGATGTGGGATCGGAGGCCCCTAGCAGAGCTTGTGGGAGGGAGAGCGGATGTGAAGGTGGCGTTTAACATCATCATGGCCAGTAGAAGATGGCCTATCTAGTCATGGTCTTGGTCGATACTGGAGTGATATTGTAAATGCCTGAAGAAAAGTAACAAAAGAAATGGTCTAGTATGTCTGTATCTGTTTGGGAGAAGAGGAATTCATACGAGGCCGAACTCCATAAAAAGAGGGGCAAATTCCCCTTCGTTCTCTCTAGTATCTCACACAACATTCTCTAAAATCATTCAGGGAAGACAACCATATCTTAATATCAAAACGCTCCCCTCCACGATAAAAGACTGTTATCAGCGTACCCGCTCTGCCCAGCGCACCAGCCATCACCAAACTGAGAATGCCAGACCTGTTCAAGGACGGTCTAGGACCGCATTGTTAACACAAAGTTTGATGGCTAACATGCCTTCCACTAAGAGCACCTATAAGGAATTGGCTCATCCCCGAAAGCTGCGTCATACCAGGGCAAGAAGCGCCAAACCGCCACTCAAGCCAGCTAGCTGACTTCCATATATTCGATGTGAAATACACCTACCGTGACGAAACCGTGGATCATGTGCAGACATAAGGATGCATCACTCTCATAGGCGAACTTGCTCTGTTGGGTATCATTTACCCTCCGGTATCAGGGGCTAACATTCCGCAGTATTAACTAGTTGATAGACTATTTTAGCCGCTTGCTAGTTCATGAGCGCTAGTCGATCTCATATGTGGTGGGTGTTCCATGCGGCGGAAGCGCTTATGAGGTTGCTGGCGTGGTTGTGTACGGCATTCATCTCTGTGTTCTAGCATGAAGTCAGTCACACAATTGATGCATACAACAACGCAGACATAACCTCGAGCAGCACCCCCCAATTTGCGGAGGCAATTAAAAGGGATTTGTGCATCCCGGGTGCCTATGCTAATATAAGTACGTATGAATGGTTGCACAGATTGTTCTCTTAAGAAAGGCGGCTAATCGTTTCTTAGATAAGGTCGAGGACTGGACTCGAGTCAGTGTGCCCTTCTCATGTACTACAAAGTTGTTCCCAGTGACCGCGTTAAGCGCAACTTCTAAGTAGCGAGTGATTTGGTAACTGCGATACTTTGGAATTTAACGTTTTTATAGAATCAAACCGTACTCTCCCTAATGTAAATCATTTATACGCAATGCACTTGATGTCCTCATGCATGAAGCTCGACAAAGTCTAGGCAAAGCTTACGGGAATAATTAAGTACAAATAGTAGAGATGGTTATACACACAAGAGAGTCTCATATCACTCCATTAATTCGTGGCAGCGCGCTCAATTATTTCCTGCCTCGACTTCCTCATACGCCCCAAGATAACCTCATCACTCATCTCAATCAGGCTACCAATATTCACCGTCTGCCTAACCAAAGTCTTCGCCGTGACAAACTCTGCCCTACTCACAATCTCCTCCGGCTTCCTTACAACCCCCTTCACAAACCCCGCCCAAGTACCAAAACTCATCGCACCCGCCACATTCCCCTCCAGCAGCAACGCAAAGCAATGCGGCATAGCCTCATACTGCTCCCACACAACAATAACCCCCTGCGCCGCCGCCTTCCGCACAAACGCCTTCCCCTCATCCGCGAGCATCTCCTCGCCGCTAACGACGAATATGGGCGGTGCGCCAGCCCAGGACTCTGCAGATAGAGGGGACACGAGGGGATGGCAGAGAATGTTCCCCTCGCAGTAGAGGTAGGCGCGGGGCGGGTTGGCGGGCCAGATGGCGCAGGGGACTGATTTGGCGAGGGCGATGGAGGGGGGGGGGAGGTAATCGTATATTGCGTTGGTTTCTGTGGATGGCATGGAGCGCGTGAGATCGAGGGAGGGGGAGCTCAGCGCGAGGCCGGCGGGCAGGGGTAGCTTGACCTCTTTGCCGTGGAAAAGCACGGTGGGGATGGTTCCGGGTGGCGCGGTGCGGTGGATTTGGAGGAGGGTTTGGAGGAGGACGAGGGAGATGTTTCCGCCTGCGGAGTCGCCCGTGAAGACTATTTGGGATGCGGGAACTGGCTTATGAAATGCGCCGGCGGGTGGGTAGAGGAGGGATAGATAGGAGATGAAGGCGTCGAGCAGTGCAGCTGGGAAGGGGTTCTGTGGCGCTAGGCGGTAGCGCACGGAGAACACACGGCCTCCGGTGATTTTGCTGTATTTCGATACTGCTGGTCTTTGCGTGCAGGGGTCCATCAGGTAGAGTGCTCCGCCGTGAAAGTAGAGTAAGGTTACGTCGGTGGTGACCTCCTTCATCATGTTCTCGTACTTCTCCGCCTCTGAGATTGGTGGCTCGGGTGCGTTATCTGCAGCGTCTGCACGGTAACCTGTCCATTCTGCCTCGACTGGCACAAGAGCCGGCCGCGAGTACGACTCATCTCCCTGCTTGAGGGCGTCGATTGTGTTGACCAGCAGATCCATCAGCGCATCTTCGGATGGGGCCGGCATTGTGACTTTGCTGACCCACATTTTGCCTTTGATGCCGGGATCCCGCAGCGTATCCTCTTGTTGCTTGGATATTGTAGACGGAGGGGAGTCTCCCAGCATTTCACGAACAATGTTCACGACAAGGGCGGTGCGGAGATCCCATTTTGAGGCAGTTGGGGACAGTGAGAGGGCGTGGAACAGGGCGGTTTTTAGGATAAAGGGGGTCTTTAAGACGAGGAACTTCAGAATAGCTAATGGCGAATTCATCGCGAGCCCAATGATGATGATAAACAACAGCCAAAGATTGGTGTTGGTGGTCAGGAGGTTCTGTGTCCACGAAATGAAGGAAACGGGGGACGTTGAGTCGTCATGCCAAGGTGCTCGGGGGAAGTTTAGGCCGTCAAGAAGTAAGAAAATCAAAACCAAAACCAAAATCGATAATTAAACTTTCTGTTTGTATAATAATTTTCTCTTCCCAGATAAGAGCCAAGAGCGCTGTTTGTTTTCCCTATTTCGTTTGTTGGTATGCCAGGCTGCCAGATACTATCAGGTTGAGTTTGGCGTTGGTAGTCATTAAGATGGGCAAGGGGCCCAAGTAAGCTAGCAGCAGGGGACAAGGCAGGCACGGGCCTTCCGCTACAACCCTGGAGATCATTAAGGCGATCATTAAATCGATCATTAAATCGATCATTAAATCGCCCCGCACTCTGTCGTCACTCTGCCATTACCATTAATTAATGTCGTCTCCTTCTCTCTTTTCCTACCCTTTCCCTACTAACTTTCTTGCTTTTAAGAAGGAAGCTACTTAAGCTATCTGGTATTTTTTCCTATGTCCTACTTACTACACTCATATCACTGCTCAAGGCCAGTATTGTTATTCACTATATAAAATGAAATATAAAAAACAATAAAGCATGTTCTGCCACATAACATCTCCGATAGCCTGTAGTAAAAGGTATCTTAAGATAGGGCTATGTTTAATAGCGCCTCTAGGATTAAAAATAATCCTAAAGTGTTACTATTGCTTAGTTTGTTGATATTAATTATGAGTATATGAGTTAACACGTTTTAATTAATCACCTATATTAGTTTTCGGTGGATTTATTTATTTAGAAAAGAGCCTCAATTATAATATAGCAATTCTACCAGTTGAATTATATAACTTATAAACATCACCTCACGACTATTCCCTCCTGCACAATCGGGTCTTTGAGCGGCACGAGTGGTAGAGACGAGCCCACACAGTTATATCAGTGAGTATCTATCAACAACCATCACTTTCCTTTGTAGTAATGGTTAAGTCCTCAGTTTTTAGTCTTCTGTCTATATCCTTTACTCTTTAGTCATTGTGTTCCTTCCTTCCTTATCTCTTTAAGCGAGACTACATGCCACTACCGGAGTTAAGGTACGATCCTGTAAGCCCCTCCTGCCCCCACATTCCTACCGTATACGAGTAAATATACGAGTAATTTTAACTGCCAATCTCACCGTCTACTTCATTGTCAACCTGGCTGTCAACCCTGACTCATATTTTGGTCTCAGATTACGTACTTGCCTTACCTTATACTGAACTTACACAAACACAACCTTTAGTCTTTCTTCTACCTTCCCTTTCGTTTTCCATTTTCAAGTTTGAAGTCCGTTTCCGACGCCAACCAACCTCACTTCACTTTCAAGCTAACCGGGCATCTTCTGCGTGTGTATAACCATGGGTCCTGAAAAGAGCCTCGGCCCTTTGGGTCAGATAACTCCGGCGTATACTATAGTCACCCTGGGCTTTCCCATCGAGAACGAATCCCAGAAAGCGGCCGCAATTTCCACTTTTGAGAAGGCAGCGGGAGAAATAATCCAAGCTTATCCGTGGCTTGCTGGCCAAGTCATTATTGAAGGCTTTGGGGACGGCAGTTCGGGCACCTACAAGGTCGTCGGGTACGAGCCGCATGAAACAGCGTCTAGATTCGTGCATGTCAAGGACTGTACGGACAACTGCCCAACTTACGCAGACCTTGTCAAAGCCCGGGCTCCTTCATCGATGCTAGATGGAAGCATCCTCTCTCCTGCATATGGTTTTGTCGACAGCTACCCCCGCCATGTGGTCAAGCCCGTTTGTATAATGCAGGCAAATATCGTCAAAGGCGGCCTACTACTAACCATCTGTACCTTCCACGGTGTGATGGATGCCAATGGCAATGACCAATTCATTCGCCAGTTCGCCAGCCTTTGCCGTGGCGAGAAGCTTGTAGAGGAGTATGTCCGTTGGGGCAATAGCGATGCAGATACTATTGTCCCGCCGCTCAAACCTGGCGAGGATCCTCTTCCTATGGAGTGGATGAGGTATCCCTCTCACTTAGACGCAGAAGAACCAACATGGCCCCCTCCACCATCAACGGGAACTTGGAGGACATTCCGTATCCCTCGTGCTAGCATCTCGGAACTGAAAACCGAAGCAATGAAACTATGCTCCCCGGAGTCCGATGTCAAATACGTGTCTAGTAACGACGCTATTTCGACATTTATCTGGCTTCGAATTGCGGCTGCTCGCTCAACACACCTTCCTAAAGGTAGCAAAACAATGGTGCTGCGTGCTGTGAATGGACGTCGGAAGCTCGATACTCCAATCCATGAAGGCTACATGGGCCACGCCGTTATATGCAGCCTCGTCCAAGTTTCCCTTGACGAGGCCCTGAACGAGAGTCTCTCCGCGATGGCAATCAAGCTCCGGAAGAACTTGAGTCAAATCGACGACCACGCCATGCGCTCATTCTTTCATCTTCTACAGACCGAGAAGGACAAGACCACGATCAACTATGGCGCCAGCATGAATCCAGAGACGGATATCATGCTTACGAGCTGGGTATCTCAGAAACTATACGACACCGACTTTGGTGACGCACTGGGGAAGCCCGATTTTGTGAGAAGGCCGAAGCTGCCAGATGCAGCGTCACTTGTCTACTTGATGCCACTTACTAGAGAAGGTGATGTTGATCTGATTGTCTCATTATCTGATCAAGATTATGAGGCCCTGCGAACTGATGCCAAATGGGAGGGGTTTGCTGAGTATCTGGGGTGAAGCGAACACCCCAGCCATTTCTACGGCGGATCCCTAATATAGCTTCTTACGTTTGCGCCTAGTAGCCCATTATAACTCCAGTTAGCCCATTCCAGAGAGGGGATTGAGAATGGTTGGTGAAGGTCGGTTTCAAATAGCTCGTCGGGGCCTTCTACTACATAGATATCACAATACTTGCATCTAGAACGGAGCAATTTAAAACAAAAGCAAAACAAAACTCAGTCTTCGAGATTGTTCTTAGGTCAGGTGAATAAATTGGTGGCCTTCAAGTGATCAGGTTGTGGATCAATACTCCTCTTTCATCCCGACCCATTCCACAGCCACCTCAGCCACACTGCGGTGCTTGGCGCTTACCGACACCAAACGGACCCAAGGCTGTGGTTTTGATGTTTCCCTATTACATCCTCCATATCTCATATATTTAGACCGACTTTCTTTTCCTTCTGTGTTTTCCTTCTATTTATCTTTATATATCCGTTAGTCATGGACTCTTTAGACGCACAGCTCCATGGCAAATTTTCCCTCTTCGTCATCGATGCGGGGGTTGACGACGCAGACGCCTGGCAGAGGCCCTACCTCACAACACCAGTATTCAGGAAATTCGTCAACAGACCTCTTCCATTGATTGACATCCGCCCTGATATCTCAGCCCCGGGATACAATCCCGCCGATTTATTAAAGAGCCATGGGTTCGGGGTTCTCAACCACAAATCCGCGCTGTTCGACCCCTCCAACGCCCACCTGGACGTAGACAGCGAGGAATTCCTCCATGAAACATACTACCCCGAGATCAAGGAGCTTCTCGCCAAAACCACCGGCGCAAAACATATCTTCATAACTCACAGCTTCGTCCGCAAAAGCCGTCCCCTCGGCGTCAACGCCCTAAACCAGTCCAGTACCGCCCGCCGCGCCGGCTCAAACAACCAGGCCGGCGCCGATTTCCGCGGCACCGTCAACCACAAGGATAACACCACCAACGTGCCAAAGCATATCCCCGCCGGCGCCGGTGTCGGTCCCGCCCGCCTCCCGCACCTTGACTACACGCCTCTCAGCGCGCGTCAGTGCATTCGTTCATGGCGGCCGGATATTGAGCAGCACGCGCGCGAGAGCGGGGTAATCGGCGCCGAAGATAGTATTTGCGCGGACCTACCTTTCACGGCTAAAAGCGCCGAGGCCAATGCCGTTATCGCAGAGCGGTATAACCGCGACGGCTTGGGGCCGCGGTATGCAGCGTACAGCGTGTGGCGGCCCCTTGGGACTGTGCTGCGTGATCCACTGTGTATGGCACCGCGACGGAGGGATACGGGGGAGCTCGTTCTGTATCCGTATGACCTCCGGGTTCCGGGGAATGCGGAGTTGGGAGGGGATTTTTTGCGGGAGGTGGCGCTGCTGGGTGTGCATGGGGAGGAGACGGGGGCGAAGGCTGCTGTTGATGCGGGGGAACTGAAGTGGTATTATGTGTCGAGGCAGACGAGGGAGGAGGTGCTTGTTGTCAAGTTTTTTGATAGTGCGGCATTAGGTCGTGATGGGGAGGAGGCGGAGGCGCCGTGGCATGGCAGCCCTGATATTGGAGACGTGTGTGGGGTGGAAGCGAGGGAGAGTATTGAGGTGAGAGTTATTGCGTTTTGGTGAGGGACGAAGTGATGCGGATGGCGTTTTGTTTACTCGGGGTTAGAGAAGTCTTGAAAGTTGAAAGCATGGAATTGGATTACCAATATTGGACTTCTATTTCAGTTGTAATTTTGTAAGTCTGCCGTGGAGTTCGACATTTGAACATTGGGTGACCTTTGTAGGTTATTATTAGTGGAGTAGAGTGCTCGAAAACCGTCAAACCTAACATCTGCAGGCAATCAACAAGACTGAAGATAAAGCAGCCAATTTGTAACACTCTGGAAGTATGACTACAGTATAAAATGTCTCTGTGAAGTTATACGAATAATCCAAGCAATTGCTTATAAACTGATGTTTGTTGACATTCTGTGTGCGTCTGCGGATAAGTTAACCGCCCGTCGTTGCGCAACCACCCCCTTTCCAAACAGACGCGACTTCGAACCCCAAAACCTCAATAACGGCACCGGTTCGAACTTCAAAACAATACAAATAAATGCGATTTAAAACCCAAGCCTCCCCTATAAAGAAAAAAGGCTTTGCATATAAAACCCCTTTCTTCTAGGTAAACCAAAAGTTCAAACCTCATCACAATCAACCAGCTGCAAACATACAGAACGCAAAAAGACAAAAAAAAAGGTAAAAAATGACAAAAGAACCAGGTTTCATATCAGTGTCAGGAGCTACCTGAACTGATGCGAAACCAGTAACCAAACCCCCGCGCCGGCGGACTTGTGGGTGGTACCGGTGGCCAGCCGGTACGTCCTCACAATGACGGGGTGATTTCCATATTATCAAGTTGTGCAAATGAGCGAGCTACCACTCAGCTACACAACCAGACTTAAGAATGAGAGAACATATGTTTGCTTATATGGTTTGGGTTCGCTAGATGAGGGGTCAGGTGACATATAATAAAGGGGGCTGGCTCTCAGGCATTATGTCAACAAAGGGAGCTCAAAGGCACCACAACAACAGCCGAAGGCGGACGATGTAGGTAAACAGATAATCGGACATATATTGTTCAGAGGCATAACTTGCCAAGTAATATATACAAGAACCACGCATATAGTATGTTCAAACACCCATCTAGCCTGCCTCAGTCGAACAATCCATCGACAATCTACTGCGTGAGAGTGATGTTCACCGCATTCTCGCCTAAAATGCGAGGGAAAGACTAAAAACACAATTAGTAATCATTCACCATGAACTCGCACAGCTATTTATGAAGAACTTACCTCGAACGTCAGTGTCACCGCCTGTCCAGCCGCCTGGATCGCCGTCAAGCCTGCCGCATAAATGATGATGTTCTCATCATCCCAACCCCAGCTGCCATACGTCCAGTATCCCTGCTGCAGCGTGGGTAGGTACTCGGTCCACTCATCAGCGAGGTAGGTTCCGTCAGCCTTGCGAGCCTTGACGGCGGCGACGCGGTGGAGCCCGTTCCAGGTGACCGGGATGTTGAGGTCGGTGGAAGGGTCAACCGTGAAGCTGTCCGTTGCCACGGTTGGGGTATCCCAGACCACAATGGTGACGGAGAGGCTGGCGCCAGCGCTGAAGGCGACGGTGAGGGTTTCCTTGGTACCGGCGGCATCGGTGGCGGTGTACAGGGTGCCGAGATACTCAGCAGTAAAGGTCACAACTCCGTCAGCGACTGTGTAATCGGTCGCTGCAAGGGCAGTCCCAGCAGCATTGGTGATCGACGTGATGGTGTTACCGTTCAAGGCATAGCTGACCGTCTGTGCAGCGACTGCGTCGCCGACCTTGTGAAACACATACGCGCTCGATTCCTGTTCCGTAGCGGTGGTATCGACGGTGCTGTCTGCGAGGGAGTTGCTAATCTCCGCGACGGCAGCGACTATCAACTCCGGCTCAGAGGGGTCAACCCATTTGCCGGTGGGGCGGTTGAAATGGGCACCGTTATCCCAGAGGATGGCGGAGAAGTCGTTCGCGTTCGCCGTGCGGATGATGAAGTCAAAGTACTTCCAGTGGGCGGCAGCCTCGACGTTGCCGTTTGCCTCCCACTCGCCAATGAAGACGGGGACATCCGTAAAATTGCTGCGGAGGTTGGCGAAGTCGGTCTCAACAGTGGCCTTGTCTTCGTCAGAGCCCCAGACGGTCTTGCCCCAGGCGCCGAAGATGAAGTCATAGGGCGAGTAGTAATGGAACTGGAGTGCCCATGGCTGGTCGGGGTAGGTCGTACCCCTCTCGAAGAACTGGCTGGTCTTTGCGCTGTCCTGTCCAAGCCCACCAAGTGAGACAACTCTCTGCGGGTTGTAACCGCCCGCCTTGTTGATCTCATCCAAGAACATATCCTGCAGCTTGTTCAGCTCGTCACCGTGCTCCTGGGTATCGCCCGGGAACTCGTTGATCGGCTCGAGGATCAGCTTGGAAGACTTGCACTTGAAGCGATCGCCGATCTGGGCCCAGAGTGCCGAGAACTTCTCCTCAATCATCGTGAGGTTAGCACTAGCCTGGGTGACATCGGCCCACTCCCAGGAGTCGTGGTGGACGTTGAGGACGACCGATAAGTCGCGTGCAATGGCCCAGTCGACAACCTCTTCGACACGGTCCATCCAGGCGGTGTCGATGGTCCATGAAGGCGATTCAGTGGTGATATGGTCAGCCCATGTAACTAACAAGCCATTAGCACCATTACAGAGAGCATACTGTGCTCATGAGCAACGGGGTATAAATCACGCACCAGGAATCCGAATGCTCTTGAAGCCGGAAGCCTTGATATCATCAAAAGTCGCCTCCTGCGCCGAGTTGCCCCACGACGTCTCATCTGGAATGGCATCGAGGGTATTTCCCAAATTCCAACCCGGATTAAGATCCTTGACCGCGGCAGCGGCAGTCACCGTCTCAAAAGAAGCTTCGCAAGCAGCGTCGGTTATAGTTTCGGCATTGCAAAGCGCGAGACCCGCGAGACCGCAAAGGACAGCCGTTCCACGCATTTTGAGAGGCGGAAGTTTAGGATATTAGAGACAACGATCAAGACGCGCACACGCAACAAAACGGATTCCCGCCGAAGGGAACCGCATGTTTATACACAATCAATCCATCTCATCACGGCGCAATGACGCCACTAATTAACACGACACAGAGCTAAGTTCACGCCGCTTGCCGGCATCGCAATTAATATCGAGGTTTCTCCGTCCACACAACTTAGCATGGGGTATAGTATTAAAGTGAGAGTATATTACTCCGGCGGGGGCTTCCAATTGATCGTTCCAAGGCGCTAGAAACAATGTTTTGGTAGATTTGGCGGGGAAGACAGGGTACCTTAATCTAAAAAGCCCATCGTTGGGTGGAGATGCGGAGGCATTGAGTGCCGGAGTTGAAGTGGCGGGGGCTCGCAGGGGTTGATGGCGGACAGGGCCGCCGGCACCGCATAGGCTAAACCTGTATATCTGCGACACATCGGAAGCGGGATTCGCATGTTAACAAGCTTTTGGCGTTACGGCTCCATACGGCAGTTTTGACCGAGGTATGATGGGATTATGGAAATCAGTAGTTCGTGGGGTTTGAGAGACGCAATTGAAGTCGCCGGGGGTGGATCTTTGTCCTGTTATCACTGGCAATACTCACTTGCTCGCCAACTATGGCTAAAGGGATCAACATATTATCAATTATCTGCCTTCCCGATGCCTGACACTATTGGTACACAGATCTCAGATCTTCCCTTCTCCCTCCTAATCCCCAAAAACCCAAAAGTGAACCCATGCTTCCATATACCCCAGCCAAGTTCAAGCATTCGCACAAAATACCATAGCCCCTCTATCAAAACAAGTACGATCGTCCTACCCCCCCCCCCGAGCTTCCCTACCCGCATCCTGCGCCTCGGTGTGCCAGCCATTAACTGACGGCTGTGGCATCCTCTCAACTGGTCCAGGCGCGTCGCTGAGGTCGCTCTCGTCATCCGCGCTATCGTGCACGCTACCAGGCGGACTGCTATGTGCGTCTTCGTCACCATTATCCTTGCTCCCTTCCTCGTCCTCGCCTTCACCGTCATTTCCCTCCCGATCGTCATCGCCGTGCTCTTCCTGGTGGTCCTGGTTGCCCCCCTCATCCTTCTCGGCCGATTTGGACGGCTTATCCCTACTCCTCCTCCTCAGTAGGTTCTGTAGATCCGATGGCCCGCGCGACTCAGACTTGCTGGCTGGTTTCTCCCTCTCCTTTTCTTTTTCCCTTTCCCTCTCTTTCTCCTTCCCCTCATGTCCTCGATTGGCGAGTACCTCCGCCCTCCTGAGAATCTCTCTGCGCCCAGGGGGTTTGGGTTTGGGCTTCGGCGCAGACTCAATGATGCCCTGCACCGGTGTAACAGGGCTGTCGGTATTGTTGATAAGGTTGTTCATGCTCATCGGGTCTTGTCGCTGCGGTGCTTCAACGACAGGTGGTCGCGCTGCTGTTGCTGCAGCTTCGCCAGCTCGTCGTTCCTTGGTTAGGTGGCGGCCAACTTCCCAAATTAGCGAAGAGTAGATGTCAACGATGAGATCATCAATGGGCATTGCTTTCATGAGGTTGCTATTCAACTTCTTAAGCTCTAGCGACTCCCTTAAGTAGTCAAAGGCCGCATGCGGTGTATGCAGGTTGTCAACCCAGAGCTCCAAGTCCGCCGCCATTTCCTCAAAGTCCTCGGGTGGCAGGGATCGGACGAGTTCGTCCTGGTTGAGATCGATTTTGCCAGCTCGGCGGATGAGCTTGCAGTATGCCAGACAGCACGAAGTCCAGACCTCATTAAAGTGATAGTACTCCATCTGTTTCTTTCTCACTCGCTTCGTCAACATCTCCATGCTGGCCTTGTCGTCGAGCTGTGCCAGTAGATGCACCATCCACAGAACGTATTTGGACATATAGACGCAGTGGCGGCCCGGCCGCTCGTTTTCCGGCTTCCACACGTTGACTACCATCGTCTTGGTGAAGATTGTCATGCTTAGTTCAGCACGGGTTGCTAATATTACAGCGTTGTCTTGTTCCTTGTTGTCGTAGATAAGGTGCGCAGAGCGGGCGATAAAGCGATGCTGCCAGTTCGATCGATCAAGGTTGCGCAGATGGCGGACGCACTCGGCGACATAGGCTTCCCACGAAGCATCATCAGTAATAACCACCTGTTCGCCTTTCTTGATCGGATAGTGCTGCCGTTGAAGGATATTGGCTGCTTCCTGTGGGTCTATAAGGCGAAACTGGACGAGCTTGTGCATCACAGATACGATCTTATAGTGCGGCTCAAGCGTTGGGTCAGAACGGCTGTCACGAGGCTTGGGGACTGTCTCGATAGCTCTTTCAAGTACTTGAACAAGAGCTGCAATGGTAGGCCTTCCTGCCCTAGCTCTTGCATCCGGTTCATCTTCGACGCGGGTGAACATTTTCCAATAGCATTTGCCAAGCATATAATGGCTCCTAAATCTGTATTAGCATCTCTGGTAGGCTTGAACATGCGGTAAACTTACATCCAATTGTTGGGTTTCTCAGCAATAGCACGCTTGAAGAGCTCGGCCGCAAAGCGCCAGGCCTTGTAGCGAGTCAACTCCTCATGGACATTTTTCTTGTACATCCCCGATGGGCCGCTCATGTGGCGTTCGAAGTCATCCATATAAAATGCTTCCATGCGGAACGGATCTCGCGATGACGAATATATCCGAAGGCCAAAGTCGTGGAATACATCGGACATCTTTTCCGCTGTCTCGAACGACGGATTGGCTGTGCGCATCGCTGTTGAGACCGCCATCGTGTAACAGTGTATAGCTGAACGTTGCTCGGAAATCAGTGGCGCTTGGTTATTATTTATTTTCTCCGTCGACCACAATACATCTTCCTCTAGCTCTGAGTCAAAGCATTGGGCTAGACGATACCAGGTCTCCCAGTGCTCGGCCGTAAATTGAAGTTGTAGGCGGAAGAAGCTTGCTGCCACCCTTAAATCATCGGTAGCGCCAGCATGAGTACGTTTCTGCGAACGGAACTTAGAGAGAGATATCATTCCCAGAAGGAAAAACCAGCCCTTCTCAGCTAGCCCCGAGTCCGTAGTGTGGACTGGAAGAGTATCTATATACTCCATTCCCTTCAATGCCTTGTTCAGACGTAAGGGGCTTACGGATAACTTCAAATACTCCGTTATGTTACGCAAGTTATGGCTGGTTTGTGCGTTTGTCTTGGCGGCCCCGAGAACTTGCTGCATAGACTCGATGGTGCTTCGTAATTCATCACGTAGAAGATCCTTCATGCTCCTCCTATTGGCGAGTAGGACAACATGTTCAACCAAGGACATGGCAGTCCGCCTGTCCAGTTTCTCGCGATCACAGCCGTGGTCCATAATCTCAAAAACGCCAATCTTTTCTCCCAGCCGTAGCCCATAAAGGTCCCATAACACCTGGCCCAGATAATCTTCCCACTTATCTACATATTTCATGCGGATCAACTCGACCTTCATCATTTTGAGGAGAATCTTGTTTGAGCGCTCGCAGCGAACTCGAAGACCCAAGGTGTAATGCACCGTCGCCAAGTATTCGGATAAATCATTATCTGGTGCCGCGAAGCGGTCCTTATTTTGTGAAACTCCCTCTTTCACCAGCGTGTAAAGCAGCGCCCAACTTCGGATTGCCATTTCCGATAATCGCAGTAAGAAAGCTTTCAACAATGTTTGATTAGGTTTTCCCTTTTCTTTCGACACGATTGTAGTATTATCAGGTACAAGTCCGGCGGTGACTTGGTCTTCCATCAAAGTGCCAGTGTGCAAAATGCGGCACAGGTTCGCAATAGCGGTGGTAGAGGACGCCAGGTGCGACTCATCCACGATATCAAAAGCAGTCTGGTCGTTGAGTGCGAGCGTTAGGGCCTTAACTAACAACTCGTCTATAGTTTTGATATAACCTAGTAGCTCAGCGTGTCGAGCTTCTTGGGGGATTTGGCTAAATGTTGGAGATTGAAGGTAATCGACAATGATTTCGATGCATTTGAGGTGGCAAGAAAAGACCCTCGTGGGGTATTGTATCTCTTGATAGGCTTCCCTCAACCGCTGCCATAGATACAGGCGAAGAGAGGGAGTGCCGTTCTCGAGGAATTTCCGCATATCTCGGGTGGCTGGCGACATAATAACCTCAGGCGCGGGTTCCTTTTCGGTATCGCCTTCCTCGCTATCACTGATTTTGCTTGGGTCATCGATCACAGGTTCGAGTGTCTCAATTATCGCTGTAGGGTCGGAGCTCTCTTTGAAGAGGTTGAGGAAAAAATCCATGGTTGTAAGCCTTGAGATCTCCCGATCGGCCGCTGCAGCAGACACCTCTGGCATGGAGACATTGTTGTATAGTTCAATTTTGGGTGTTTCGGATTTTTGAAGAAGGCTCTGTAGATCAGTCCAGCATAGAACCATGTGCTCCCGGCTAACATTCTCCGTGGCATTAGCCAGTAAAACCGAAGCCCAAAGGTATCTCATAACGATTTCACTCTCAGGGTCGTTTGGATGGCCTTGCATGATGTCTGAAGTGAGCATCGCCCATTTATCAAGCCTTCCCTTAGCTGTCAGGTAGACGCTATCATCGGGTTTCTGAGGTTTGCCAATGCTGATATACTGGTCTAGATGAAGCTCGAACATCATTTGCGCGAACTCCTTCAGCTGTTCCCAGTCCGCAAGCCCCGAATTTTTATATTGTAGGTCCTGGTATTCTGTGTCTAGCTGCGAATATAACACTGAATCCATGACGTCAATAAGCTTAATATTTTCGCCCCTCAGGTTATTTGGCCACAACGTGGTCTTGTAACTCGAGCAAATTGCTTTAAAGTATCGGTATGCTACCTCCTGGATAGTGAGCGAAGTCCCGTTTACCGACTTGACAAAAGTTGAGATCCCAGTGGCGCCAGTAGGCTCAGCTTGAGTCTGTGATTTTAATGATTCGGTCTTTGAATGTTCAAGAAACGCGGTGAGGCCATTCTTGTGTAGGCTGGCAGCGGTCCCCATGATGTCCAAGCCATTACCCGACTGAAATTTTGTAGCGAGAGCAGAATCCCACTTGTGAATAAGATCTCGCAAGTCACGCATCGCCATATTCCCCACAGAACTTTCAACCACCTGCGGCCTGTTGGGATCCACAAGATCTTGGATATCGGACGATTTACCAAGCTCCTTGACATTAAGTTTGCCCAGTAGGCCGTCGATGTACGAGAACATTTGTTGATCTCCGCTACACATTGCGTCGTAGGCAAACTTGAGGCTGATATTAGGGTCTGCGGGAAGAGCGCTCTCGCCGCCGAGGGTATCCCTATTTCGAATTCTCTTGCTTCTCTTCTGCGTGCCAGCCTCTTCTTCTGGGGTTTCAGGAAGGCCTGCCGTTGATTGTGAGCGTTTTCGAGTGAGTGGCGGAGAATCTTCTTCCTCCGCTTTAACGTCGTTTCCGTCTTGCTTAGTTTCTTGCGGTCCTTGTCCTTCTGCGGGGGCATCCGTGGCTGGGGGCGCTATCTCACTCGAAGTCACCGCAATGTCAGGCGGTTCCTGGGTCTGCATCTCGGGATCGACCATCTCTATATCGACTTCCGGCAGTTGAAGAGTGATAGATTCGCCTCCCGTAAGCTTCAACGGCGAGCCTCTCTCGCCGTTATACGCGTCAAATATTCTGCCGATAGCCTCTGCAACCGAATTCCAAGTGAATGCCTTGACCTCCCCTAGACCGGGTCCTTCCAGTGTAGCAGCGCTAGTAGCGTCCTCATCATCCCTGGCTGGGAGTTTGCTGAGAAATGGATAGGGGTCTAGGTACTTCTTCAATTTCACCGGCATATGTTTTTTCTCATATGGAGCCATAATAGGATGAGAAAGCGCCATTTTGTCAGATAAAACGGCCAGTAGCTCCTTTAGCTGGATGCCCGCAAACCCTTCTTCGAGGTTCCCTGGGTCGACTTCGCCGAGCGTAGGGTCATCGTCAACTTCCACGGCAGCCTCCAAGCAATATCTCGAAATTGTGTTGCTTCCCAGCAGCTCGCCTACACGTGCAGCTCTACGCCAAAGCTCGGTATCTGATTCGTCTCGTGCCAGGGCCTGGGTGAACTGTTCAAGGGCATGCTGTGCTTGTGGTGCCAGACCACTTCGAGGCATAGCCGGTGCAATCTTCATCTGGTGTTTGAGGCAGTCCATAATAAACTGCCCATGGTTCTTATATGCGAGGTAGAGGATCTGCGGTAGAGTGCTGGGTCCATCGTCGTAGGCTGGCGCAAACGCAACTTCGAGCGGTGATTCGGGCTCGGGCTCGGGCTCTAGGTTGGCGCTGGGTATATCCTGGGTGAAGTCCAACAGGCTCTCGGGGTATTTAAAAACGTCGGACTTGAAGAGCATATCATAGGCCTCCGCGGCCTGCTCATAATATGTTGGACCCTGCGCGTGCAGCTTCAGGGCATTTTGGTAGAGCTTCAGGGCCTCCTCTAACTGGATTTCGCGGGTATGGTCGATGTCATCTTCAGGGTTCTCGTCGGGCTCGACATTCAAAGCTGTGAATGCAGACATCTTGTTGTCTGCGTGCTTCAATGAAAACAGTGCTTTGACTATGCGCGCATCTTGATCTGGTTTCGTAGAATGGCAGCCTCTGGTGTATATACGGGTCGCTTCTCGTCGCGCTCTTTCAGGTTCTTGGGCGTTCACAGCTACCAATGGCTTCCGATAGGCCTACACATTCAAATGTTGTCCTGAGATGATGATTGCGTTGCTGCGTTGCCGCCAAAAGTCGCCGCCGTGTCAAATTGGCATCTGCGTCGCGTTCGTACACTTCACTATACATACACCCATCGTTCGCGATTACCCCATAAATGGGCCGTGCCTCAGCCTCGTCACAATTCCAATTAATCGGCTCGTTTTTAAATCTCTCATTGGTCCAACTTTAAACCTATTTCCAGGCAAGGCTGGAACACAGCTCGTGCTGATCACACGTGACCGGATTTTTATTTTAGCGAGACCCAAGTCCATTACGTTGTACCGTACCTTTTCGCGTCGGCTTCATCGCGTCAACGACCGGCCATTTTCTACAAAATCCTCCAAGGCCACACTTCTACGGACTCAGGAGGCCTTGCAATAGTGTTTCCGGCAGTGCTATATCAGAGTTAAAAAAGGTTCAACAATTTACAACCAACGGATGAGAACAACTTTACTACCGTTACTGCATCCTTTATCCTCTTAAAGTCTCGCCATCGGCGTTCCGGAATCCTTGTCACGCCAACTCAACCACTTGCCAGCATGGTTTCCTGTGGGAAGCGCGGACGACAGGAGGTGGAGGCTGTTGAAGCTCCTACTCCTGCGCCGAAAGAACCTGGACTACTTGAGCGGATGCGAAACATGTGGCAATTCGCAAATCTTGCGCAATGGATATTCCTCTTTGGAAAGGCTGTCAAGCTCGAGGAGGATCTAGATATTGAGGTACGGATAATCGCAATAATGGTGAATCAATCCACAGGCCGATATTGATACGTCTTATAGGATCTCGAGATGGAATGCCTGAAGCCTCATTCAACAAAACTCGCGGAAATAGGGCTCGCGCTCTTGAAGTTTGTGTCTTCCCATAGGGGCCTGACGTAGGTTCTGCCCATGCACTATATACACTATGTCGCGTACAACCGCTGACAATGCCCAGCCAAGAGATTTTTGATGAATATACGCGCCGACAGTACGTCGCGAAGGCGCCAGAGCGCAACCCCTTTGGCACCGAAGAGGAGCCTGCGAAGTTCGCCGAGTTTGATATCTTCACAAAGGTCATACTCCTGTCTAAAACACCCTCGCGTCTACATACTAACGGCGGCCTCCAGATAAAAGTTCTACAACAGCTTACCCAATGGACATTCACAAACCCCGACCGAATCAGGGAAAGGATGGAAGAGCAGAAGGACTCAGAGCAAACATATTGGGTAAGTCTACACATTAGCACTTCCGCCCATGGATACTAATATCAAATTTAGCGCGTTGAACCCTTCGGATGGGACTCTGAAGACCGAACATACATCGTTCTAGACGATAATAGGCTATATCGCCAGACTGAACCCCCGCCACCACCTGCACCAAAAGCTACTCCCAAGAAGAACTCCAAGAAAGCCAGAGCTGCAGCAAGAGCTAGCAAACGTAGAAAGTTGTCCCAGGCGCCAGCCAGCGACAGCGAGGAAGAGGCCGAGCAAGCCGATGAGGCCAAGGAAGACAAACCTGTCGAAGACGATGGATTTGGCGGTATTAAGTGGGAGTGTCTGGCTATAACCCTAGACGAGTTAAACAACGCAATTGCCTCCTTTGCGAAGTCGCGCGATCCGAACGAAAAGTCCCTGAGACAGCGACTGGTTGATGATCTCCTACCCCTACTGGAGAAGCAAGAAGAGTCGCGCAAACGCAAACAGATCCAGAAGGAGCGCGAATTACTTAATCTGGAGAAATTAGCCACCGCTAAAAGGTCCAGCAGAATCGCTGGCAAACTCGAACATCAGCGTCAAGAAGAAGAAGCGCGCGAAGAGGAACGAAAGCGCCGAGAGGAGCTTGCTATGGCGAAGAAAGAACAGGAGAAGTGGAGAAAGCTGGAGAAGGAAAGAGAGTCGCGCATGCAGACCCGTGAACAGCGCCTCAAGGAACGCGAGGCACGCCGGATCCTGCACGAAGAGGAACTTGCCAATCTCTCAGAGGACAACAAGAAACTCGAATCTGGCCAAGGTCGCCTTTCGGAACGCCATCTCAAGGCGGAGATTGAACGCAAGAAGGCGGCGCTTGATGAGCTCCAAGAAGAGGATGGTGACTGGGTGTTCGATTGTATCTGTGGTGCGTACGGACATGTTGACGATGGCACTCTTAGCATTGCCTGCGAGAAGTGTAATGTGTGGCAGCACACCAAGTGCGTGGGAGTTAGCGATGTAGATGCCAACCGGGACGACTTCCAATTCGTCTGCAAACCGTGCATCCGTCGTGCTAAGGAGGCAGAAGAGGCCAAAAATCGACCACCGATAACGATTAAATTCAACAGGCCAACCTCGTCAGCTTCAAATGCGGCACCGACCCTACCGCCTGTCAAGGCCCTACTGCCACCACAGCAGAAAGAGGAGAGAGTCCGTAGCCCCCCTTCATCACCTGTTAAACACAGACTCGTCCTCTCGTCGCCTTCGCGGTCGCCTTATGACTCTCCTTACTTGAACGGTCAGGCAGCCAGGCAGCCCATTGCCTATTCCAACGGCAGCGCAAACCCAACCGCTGCGCCTTTCGCAACCTTCGACAACAGGCCACCGAGCCAAGGCTCCGTGCCAGGCCCGCCAAACTGGCCAGCACACATGAATGGAGGCACACCCGCTCGTCCTGTCTTCGGTGCACAACTCAATGGACAAAGCCCATTCTCCTCGCCACTCCCACACAGCCCGAACAGCTTCCCTCCTCCTGTTCCACAACATAATTACGCCTTCATCAACGGCGGCCACGCACCGGCCGCACCAGCAAGCGTAACATCCACCCCTGCCGCGAATGGTGCCCGCTACGCGCCCTACGACCAGGGTGTGCGCCGCGCGTCGCTCTCCTTTCCCTCTCCTCTCGCAAGCGCACCCGTGCTCAACCCGCCCTCCACGCCAGGCTCCTCCTTTTCCAGCGCCGCAGCTCCACCACCGTCGTACGCGCTTCCTATCTCCACGCCCGCGCAGGTGCGCACACCCTATGCCTCCAACACTGTGCTTCCACCGACGAGCGCGGGGATGTCGCCGACGAAGCAGTCGCCGCCGCGGCCGGTTACGGCAAATGGTGCAGGGAGCTTTTCGGGAAGTGTGGGAATGGGGACGCCAACGTGCATTCCGGCTGTGGCACCGTTGAGCCCTAGTCCGATGGTGCAGGATTTGAGTCCCCCGGTTAAGGCTAGTGAGCCGGGAAGATGGGCAGGGAGAGAGGGGATGTGAGGGGTCAGAGGTTCGGGGATGTTAATTTGATATGCGAGAGAGGGGTTGGAAGTTTATGACGGAGGATAGGGGCGATGAGACGGGGATGTACGATATGCATAGATAATCAGAGACTCGATAGACGCCGTAAAGTAATGAATGACATGTATTACCTCGAAGTCCATGGGTTTTAAAGGGGCCCTGGCTATCCGCGACTGTAGGAGTGGGAAGCCTGCTCAGTAACTTGCTCATAAGCAACACCTACCAGTCCTTGTAGGCTGGAATTATCGCCTTATGAACTTTCCTAGAAGTTTAGAATGTAGGATATCAAAGAGTGAAGATGAAGTTGTAGACTCTTATCAGCATTTTCCATATACATATTCTCGTATAGCTTCTCCCCGCCAAGCCGGAAATGGCCAGTAATTAAAAGGACTAATTAAAGCGTCGCGCACATGGAAAATGGTGTGTATTTGATTATATATCGACTTCTAGTTGTATATGATTGCTATATTAAATTCTAGGATTAATTGATAGACTCTGTTGATATTTTCTTCGCTGTAACAATAAACCGATTTTCTATTTATATATTTTTAGCCCAGGACGGCCCATGTCAGACCCATTTTCCCCGTGCCTGTTGCGCTGCGCTGCGCCGCTCTTGTTCCAGAAATCGACTTAGCGCAATCCTTGGAGTAAGCGTGCGTGTCGCGAAAGCTGAACCACATAACCCCAAAACTCCCAAAATCGTTCCCTTCAACAACTTCAAACGCGCCCAGGGTTGCCATTGCCATCAACGACCCCGACACATCCAACGACTCTCACGAACACCTAATCTATGATTCTCACGGTCGATTGACGCACCAACTTTCTAAGGACGGCGAATACTCCCTTCTCCCTCTATCGCGTCGGCATCATGAGCTCCAATCGATAAGGAGATCACCACCTCGTATGCCTCTGTCGCGCATACGTCTCCCCAGGAATCTACAACTTCCTAACCTCACCCACCTATCCTCCCCCTCAGTCTCCAGCGCGCCGACGCAATGGCATCCAACAACCCCTCTCCGGGGCACTCCCAGTCCCCGCCGCAATCGATACCCCTCCAGAACCTCTCCCGGCCTCCCGACACCGATGCTGGTCCCAGCGAGGGTGAGCACAGGGGACACACTCGCGGCCGCAGCCTAATGACTGGCAATGCAGCGCTGCGGGGCCCAGCGGTACGATACTCGCGATTAGACGACAGCTCACCGAGCCCGACACTGCGGGTGCTGTTACCAAGCGGCCAGCACATGCAACCGAGCGTGGAAGACGAGCTGTCGGGCGGCTCGCCGGTGGAGAACTCGCATGCCTTCCAGATGGCTGTCGTGGGTCTAAGCATGCCGCCGAGTAATCAACCGACATCGCCACGGAGTCAAGACCTGTATGGCCCGAGTTATGGCCGGGAAGATGTGGGCATTTCGCCGTATGGACCGCAGTCGTACGGCGACGCGGGGGATGGGTATTTCAATAATACGACCGACTCGGATGAGATTGGGCTCACGAATTCGAATTACCTTGCACCCATCAGCGGGGCGCCGAACCCCTCGACGCCGCGCCAGTCATCGGACCGAGACCGCTCCAGTTTCCAGAGCGTGCGCTTCGACTCCCCGCAGATGTCGCGCCAGTCGCGGCTAGGCGATAACCTGGGGTCGTCACCAAGCGGGCTTGGTGGCGGGCGCTCGCGGTCACGCAGCTTTGGGAAGAGCCTGAGCCCAGATTCGCGGCGTTTGTCGCCGTCGCCGTCGCTGTCGGGCGCAGGACCGTTGACACGGGCTGGGTCTATCATGCGCGCTATGTCGCAGCGAGTGGTCAATTTTAGTAACGACGCCGAGCTTCCTGAGCCGGCGTATAGAAGGAAGGATTCGGCAGAGGAGACGCTGCCTAATTCTGGGGTCCCCCCTATACGCGTCACCGACGAGGAGGATATGGATTACAGCCCTGAGATGCAACAACTTCCCATCGAGAAGACGCTATCGACGCCTACAGCAGAACTACCGGAGGAGCCGGCTGCGCCGCCATGGCCGATCACAAATCCTCTACGGGGAAACAGCTTGCGCATCTTTGCTCCAGACAACTATATACGGATGCGGCTCTGCGAGTTCCTAGTGCACCCGTGGACGGAGCCGATAATACTAATACTGATCATCCTCCAGACGGTACTGCTGGCGGTCGAGTCGAGCAAGGACTCGTTCACGGATCCGAAGCCAAACACGTGGAGTGGCTCACCCATGGACTACGCAATGCTGGCATTGTTTGCAATTTACACGCTAGAGATTACGGCCAAGATCATCGTGTCGGGATTCTTCTTCAATGCCGAGGAGTACAGCACACGTACGGATGTGAACCAGGGGCTAAAAACTACGTTCATGTCGAAATATACGACGTTCTTTGGACCGCGGCGGCAGGCGTCCCTCAAAATGCCGAGGCACCCCGATGCGCCCCCTATTTCGGAAGCCATTAGTCGGACATTTACGACAGCGATAAAAACCCCAGTGGCATATCCCACTACAGTAGAAGAGCAGCAGCGGTACCAGCTAGCGCGGCGGGCTTTTTTTCGCCATTCGCTGAACAGAATTGACATCGTTGCTGTTGTTGCGTTTTGGATATCCTTCGCAATCGGAATCACGGGGGTCGAGACGCGGAAGCATCTGTACCTCTTTAAGATGATCAGCTGTCTGCGGATCCTCCGGCTTCTGTGGCTGACGAACGGTACAGCCATCATCCTCAAGAGCTTGAAGAAAGCAGCTCCGTTGCTTGTCAACGTGTCCTTTCTGATTGGCTTCTTCTGGCTGCTCTTCGCCATTGTGGGCGTTCAGGCGTTCAAGTCAAGTTTCAGCCGCTCGTGTACGTGGGTTGATCCGCAGGGGCTGTCGAATTATACAAATGATTTCCAACTCTGTGGTGGGCACCTTGATAATGTATCAGGGGACGCCCTCCCGTGGACGTATGAAAATGGGACGAGTGGTGCGAGCGCGAGCAAGGGTTATCTGTGCCCTCGAGGCTCACTCTGTATTGAAGGCGAGTCGCTTTATAATGGGACCGTCAGCTTCGACAACATCGTTAACTCGTTGGAGCTTGTCTTTGTTATCATGAGCGCAAATACGTTTACGGATTTGATGTACTACACCACGGATTCTGATTACCTCGCCGCGGCACTATTTTTCGCCGCCGGAATTGTTATCATGTTGTTGTGGCTCACTAATTTACTCATCGCCGTCATCACATCATCCTTCCAAGTCATTAGAGAGGAGAGCAAGCGCAGTGCCTTTACAATGATTAACACCCCTGTCGCCGTCGTCGAGGAGGTCAAGCCCCGTAGCCGTTCTACAGCTCTCAAGAAGATCTACAACCAAACCTTTTGGTTATGGATCCTCATCATCGCTTTCGGCATCGTGAGCCAAGCCTGCCGCAGTGCGAACATGTCTCCACAGCGCTCGCAATTCATCTTCGTAGCCGAGATCCTGGTGACCTTCGCGCTCGACATCGAGATCCTCTTCCGCCTCGCCAGTGACTTCCGGAAGTTCCCGCGCAGCTGGAAGAACGGCTTCGACACGTTCCTCGCCATCGTCACGACCGTCATCCTCCTACCACCGATCCGCAACTCAGGTCAGCCATATGCGTGGCTGACCGTGTTCCAAATTGTTCGAGTTTACCGTGTCGTTTGGGCGGTGCCGATCACGCGGAAACTGATTGAGAAGATGTTGGGTAACGCCACGGGTATTCTAAACCTGGTGCTCTTCGTGTTCCTGATAACGTTTCTGATTTCGATTCTGGCGGTGCAAATGTTTAGGGGGGATATTCCGGCGTACGATTCTGATGGAGGCACGGTGCATACAACATTCTTCTCAATCTGGAATGCGTTCCTGGGGCTGTACCAGATCCTGTCGAGTGAGAACTGGACGAGCATCTTGTATAATGTGACGACCTATAACGATCACCACAATACGGCATGGATGGGCGCGAGTTTCATCATTGGCTGGTTCATCCTGTCGTACTTTATTCTGATAAATATGTTTATTGCTGTCATTCAAGAGAATTTCGACGTGTCCGAGGACGAAAAGCGCCTCGAGCAGGTTAAGGCCTTTCTACAGAAGAAAGACGTCACCAACGCCTCGAGCAACCTTTCCCTCTCAACCATCTTCCGTTTCGGCAAGACCAAGAAGACCAAAGATCCTCTCGACTACGGCCAGTCCACAATGGAAATGCTACTCAAAGCCTCAGTCGTGCGTGATTTCCTCGACGACGAGAGTGGCGAACCACAGCCCGGCATAAATACTTCTCACACCTTTGACAACGCGCCTGAAATTGCGCCGGGCTCTCTGTCGGGACTATGGGGAAAGTTTGTCACGCGAGTCTGGCACCGCGAACCGAACCCCTTCTACTCAAGTATCCGTTTCACCAATGCCGCCGAGGGCGGCTTTGACCCACGCACAATGGCGCGCGAAGCTGTATCAGCAACTGCGCTACGTAAGCGCGCCCAGCGGGAGTATCTCAACCGGCATCCGAACTACAACACGGCGATGTTCCTATTCAAGCCTCACAACCCAATACGGCGGCTATGCCAGCGGATCGTGGGTCCGGGGCGTGGCGCAGAGCGCATCGACGGCGTGGAGCCAAACAAGATCGTCTGGTACACTTTCTCTGCCTTCATCTACGCAGCAATCTTGACGATGGTAGTGCTAGCATGTGTAACAACTCCATTGTACCAGAAAGAGTATTTTGAAACGCACAATTTTGCGCTGCGGAACTGGTTCGTGTGGACAGATATGGCGTTTGCGGCTGTGTTCAGCATTGAGGCTATTATCAAGATGATTGCGGATGGGTGTTTCTGGACTCCCAATGCTTATTTCCGCAGTTTGTGGGGTTTTATTGATGGATGGGTGCTGATTACGCTGTGGATTAATGTGATTACGTCGTTCTTGAATGACGGTGCTATATCGAGAGCAGTCGGAGCGTTCAAGGCTCTCAGGGCGCTGCGCTTACTACATATCAGTGACAGCGCCAGAGATACGTTTCACTCCGTCATCTTCGTTGCGGGATGGCGAGTCCTGTCCGCTATATTCGTCTCGCTGTCGCTGCTGATCCCCTTCGCCATCTACGGCGTCAATCTCTTTAACGGCCAACTACAAGTTTGCAACGACGGTGGTAGCGGCATCATCAATCTCTCCGATTGCGTCGGCGAATTTAACAGCACACCCTTCAGCAGCGACTGGGCGTTCCCAGCCCCGCGGGTGCCGGCAAACCCCTACTACGATTTCGACAACTTCGGCAGCTCGCTATTCATCCTCTTCCAGATTGTCTCGCAGGAGGGCTGGATCGATGTTATGTGGAGCGCGCAGTCAATTGTGGGCCGCGGGCTGCAGCCACGGGACTTCGCATCGCAAGGCAACGCGGTGTTCTTCGTTGTGTTCAACCTGATGGCGACTGTGTTCGTGCTGACGCTGTTCATCTCCGTCTTCATGCGCACGTATACGGAACAAACGGGCGTAGCATTCCTGACAGCCGAGCAGCGGTCGTGGATGGAACTTAGGAAGCTGCTCCGGCAGGTTGCCCCATCGAAGAGGCCGTCCACTAAGACTAAGCCGAAATGGAAGGATTGGTGCTATAAGAAGGCTGTGCAAAAGCATGGACTGTGGAGCCGAACGGTCACTATTACGCTGGTACTACATCTGATACTGTTGATGATTGAGTATTATCCCGAGCCGTTCTGGTGGACGCGCACGAGAGATGCCGTCTTCCTCTTCTTCACGCTTATCTACTCAGCGAACATCGTTATTCGGATCGTTGGTCTCACGTGGTCGCGTTTCAGGCGCAGTTCATGGGATTTATATTCCTTGGTTTCGGTGGCGGGGACAATGATCACGACTATTTTGCTCTTTGGCAAGCACGATTCTGTCACGCTATACCAGCTACATAACATCTTCCTTGTCTCCATCGCCCTACTCTTGATCCCCCGTAACGACGCGCTGGACCAGCTATTCAAGACCGCCGCCGCGTCTCTAACCAGCATCGGTAATCTCCTCGCGACGTGGCTTATCCTCTTCCTAGTGTACGCCATTGCCATGACACAGACCTTCGGGCTCACACGCTTCGGCAGCCAAGGTACCAATAACCTCAACTTCCGCGACGTTCCCCGCGCGCTCATCGTGCTCTTCCGCATGTCTGTGGGCGAGGGCTGGAACCAAATCATGCAAGACTATGCGAACACGCGTCCGCCGCTATGCGTGGAGGGGACGACGTTCTTTGACAGCGACTGCGGCAGCTCATCGTGGGCGTATGCCCTGTTCATCTCGTGGAACATCCTGAGCATGTATATTTTCGTATCACTGTTCGTGTCTCTCATCTACGAGAGTTTCTCGTATGTGTACCAGCGGTCGAGCGGGCACGAGATTGTCAACCGCGAGGAGACACGCCGCTTCAAACAGGCATGGTCGACGTTTGATCCCGATGGCACTGGGTATATCACCAAGGAGGAGTTTCCGCGGCTGCTGGGCGAGCTGTCAGGTATTTTTGCAATGCGTATCTATGATGAAGAGGACTCAGTAGGTCGAATCTTAGATTATGTGCGGTCCCAGCCAATGGGTTCAAGGGCGACGTCCGTGGCGACTACGAGTGGCGCTATGGGAATTGATCTGGACAAACTAAACGAGCGGATCAAGCGAATTGATGGAAACAAGGTTAGGCAGCGGAGGCGCTTGTATAATATGTTCTACGAGGAGGTGATGGTCTCCGCCGATCCAGAGCTTGGCATTTCATTCACGAGCGTGCTCATGATCCTCGCGCATTACAACATCATCAGCGATAACAAGAGCTTGAAGTAAGTAACCTTTCCTCTACCCCCAAACTGCCTATTTTTTGTACTCTTGCTAACAAAACTACAGACTCGACGAGTTCCTCCGCCGCCGTGCCCGCCTCCAGCGCGTTGAAGAGGAGGTCCATCGCCGCGTCGTCATCGGCTTCTTCGATACCATGTATTGGGCGCGCCGCTTCCGGCGTCATCTCAACCGCCACTCCCTCTCACGCATCACGGAGATCTCGACCTTTCCAGTACCAGAGATTTTCGTCGAGGGCGATGACGCGGATACTCGCTCCGTGGCCCTATCCGACAACGAGGACCCACGCGGCTCGATGCGCGCGACGGTAGATTTCTCGGACGGACATGCTAGCCTGGGCGACATGTATGGTGGGCTCGGGATGGGTGGGCTACACTCGCGCGATGGTAGCGTTGATAGTCGAGGCAGTCGTGGGGCCATTAGCGGACTCGGCAGCGGGACGAGCAGCCCCAGTCGCAGCCCCAGGTTGCGGCCGCATCGGACGAATAGCTCGGTTAGTGGCGCAACGATGGATCTGAGTGATGTGGTGCCTGCAAGGAGAGAGGGCATCCATAGTCGCAGTGGAAGTACAGCAGGGGAGATGGCGGTGGAGGCATTTAATGATAGTGCGTGGGGGGCGAGTATGAGGCGGAGCTATACGACAAGGAAATCAGGGGATAGGAGGACGTGAAGATAGTGGTGTAATGGGCGGTGTCATGTGATTCGATGGTGATGAGTCGCTGAGCGGGATGCATGCAAGGCATGAGGGACGTTTGATGAGCGGGGTGTATGTGTGATTGAGGGTGAAGGCCGTGGGGCGGGGGAAGGGGTGGCCAGGCTAATGGCTTACGATTTCCTTTTTTTACACCCTTCGTTCATGCCTGTGGCTGCGTTTCCCTTCTGGGAGGCGCAGCGAGGCTGCTTTTGGATTTCGCCTTGAAGGAGGCCCCTGATGGGCGCATGGCGTGGAGTTTTGGGTGCATGGTGTTTTTTGGGAGACTGGTGGGGCGGGGGTGTGCATTGAGCGTGTGGGCGGGGATGATAAAGGAGGATGGGGTATGATAGAGAGTCTGGGCACGGGTGGGGTGTACAGTAGGGATTGAGAGCATGATACCTTAGATGAAATGATCAGACTGTTTTGCAGACTATGTTTGTGGCGTCGGGGAGGGAAGGTAAAGCATGCCTGTTGGTTATGCGGAGAGAGTGGCCGTAGACTACAAACTGTGTTTCACGGCGGTTTGGAGGAGGGACGAGATATTCCCCGCTGAGTTGTTCTTGCTAGGCTTGTGGTGGCGAGGGATGCTTTTGGTGTGCTCGTACGAGTGGAGTAGTATCGAGATAGGAAATGTTTCTGGTCGCCCCTTGATTTATCTCCACTCTATCAGGTACGGTTTGGCACTGCCAAGGTGTTACACACAACACCCCCACATCATGAGAAATATCCTCACCAAAACCGCCAAGTTCACCACGAACAATCACATTATCACAGTAGTATCCCCCAATTCGTATCCGTCTATTTTAAATCCTCGTCCCGTCGTCCCCATCTCCAAAAAAACCTCAAAGGAATTCAAAAACATACTCAATGTTTCGTCCCCAACTTCGAAACCGGGGCGCATTACCCGGCGCAGCCTGGTTCCTTAAGCGAGCGTCATGCGACACACAATCGTGCGCCAGGGGCGTTTAAGGGGCCGCCACTTGAGCGGCCTTCCCCATGGAAATATGACGAGAGAGGGCCAGTGCGCGTGTATCAGCGGCGTAGCAGGCGCGGCAGGCGTCGATATGCGGGTGTGGTGCGATGCTGGGCAGTGTCTCAGACGGGGCCAGGGGCGGGTGACAGTTCATCTTATAATGCGATTGCTTTTCCGAGTTCTGGAAGAAAAAAAAGAGAAAGATAAACGGTGGTAATTTTGTTTGTGGACGATTTCGAAGATTTCTTGAGAGTGCGTTGACGACGAAAACGCGAGACATTCGTTCAGATTATTATACAAGCCAGGTGCTTTTGGAGTTCGATATTGAGGGTTTTTATATTACATACCCACCACACTAAGATTCTTCGGCTGGACCTCTTTATTTCACACACACTACACGGATACCAGGCTTCCTCCAATCTTTCACTTCTCGCAGCGATCGACTGAGAATAATACGTTAAACACACATATAGCACTTCCACCACGCGCTCGATAAGAACACACCTACAACTCCTCACCAACACCCCGCAACCATCACCGCCGCCAATATGCGTCATTCTGCCCTTCCCCCCCTTCGCTCAACGTTCTCTCTCGCCTCCCTCCGCTCCTCCTTCCGCTCCTCCCGCTCCTCCTCCACAGCATCCAGCACGCGTTCGCGCGCCCCCTCCACCGCCTCCGCGTCCTGGAACCCCCACGACACCTTCGCGCCCTCAGCTAGCTCAAGCGCAAGCTCAAGCCCAGCGGACGAGTTCAACTCCCTGTCATACAACCCGCTCGGTCGCCACCCACCGCGCACGATGAGCCGCCAGCACTCGCCGGTTGCGACAGTGAGGAGCATCATGTCTAGACAGTCTAGTCTGGTAGATCTAGAAGAGGAGCAGCGGGATTTTGGGAGGGAGATAGGGGTTTTGGAGCCGAGGCCGGTGGTGTTTTGGCAGGGGCTCGAGGAGAGGATGGGATTTTAAGGAGTTGATTTCTGTTCACTTGTGCGATTTTGTGCAATTTTGGAGGAGTTTGGGGCTTTTGGATTGGAGGGGTTATTATGGTCGAATGGAACGGGATATGATTGTTATGATGGGTTTTGGCGTTTTATTTTATTTCCATACTTCGTTCTGGGGATGGGCATAGCGATTCAGCCTTGTCAAATCTCATTAGTCAGAGACTATTTTATGAATTTTTTCCACTTTCGCTCTTTTTCCAAAATGCTACCACAGTACCAGTGCTTGAATTGGTCAAGAGTCTAGGAAAGCGGTGGTGCATAACAGTAATCTCGCTCTGTAGTCCACCGCCACAGCCATCGATGCATCTTCTTAGCGTGACAACTTATCAAATAAGAATTCTAATTTTCATAAAGCTAAGCCGATACTGTGAAAAGGAGAAAGATACTCTACTGGTTTTGATCGCCAAGTTTACTTTGCCAATTTCTATAATTATTTAAGTGCGAAAATTAATATTCTGTCGTTTAAACTTGAAAACAATCAGTGATTTCTAATAATCCACCCAACCGCACAATATATATTACATTGTAACATCACGACTATGGCCTAATTCATATCAAATGTATCTATGCACCACGGCTGACTTTATTACATAGCGAGAGACTGTGCGGCGTCCGGAACAATATAGAAGGAACCCACGCGTCGCGTCATGAACAATTCACCCTGCGGTTCCGACCCATCCACTCCATTTGGATCATCTAAAGTTCCACCTTTTATAACATGAACCACACCTGCCTGCGCTAGTGGGTGGGGATGCGAGCAGTCCCGAGTCCTCGTCCTCGCTGGAGCTAGGGTCGAGCGACGCGATGATGAAGAGTTCCGATACTGCGGCGGCGAGCACGCGCACCGATTTCATTGGGAAGGAACGAACCAATCCAAAGGGAAGGAACGGCCAGCTAAGTGAGGAAAGAGCGACTGACTCTAGAATCCAGAGGAAAGGAGCGATGAGGTAAGTGAGAAAGGAACGACCCAGTCTAGAGGGAAGGAACGACCGAGTCTAGAGGGAAGGAACGAGCAGCTAAGTGAAGAAAGAGCGACCGACTCGAGGACTCCAGAGGGAAGGAACGGACAGCTAAGTGAGGAAGCTATAACATGAGCCCTCGGCAGCGTCTTATAAAGAGAGTACAAGGTTGTGTCACAGTTCCCTGTCACTACGCCAGTTCGCATCAGTGACAGTCCCGATCAAGATCTTGCATAGAGCGGTAAAGTTGCACACCGCAAAAGCACAAGCACATCTAGACTTTTTGCCCCGGGTCAGTGGGATCCAAGTAAATTTTCAGCGTCGTGACTGCTTGAACGTGAAGTTTGTGTTGGGAACTATTAAGTTTACGCTATAGATGCTGCCGCCGATTTTGCGGCAGTCGTAGTAGTGGCTGAGGCACTAGAGATAGTTAGTGACCTGAATATTCTAGTAATGAGTTTAGAATCAGGTACTCTAGAGGAGGGCTTATTGCATAGACAGCTTTCGGTTGGCATTGGGGTGGTGAGAATTTGTTATCAAAAATGGCTTTGGTATACTTCAAACGTGGATATGAAGTAAATAGAAACTGAATGAGACAAATATATATAAACTGATATTGGCATATATAATAGAGACTATAGTGGTGGCGCGATGTTTATATCGTCCTGGTAGTAGGATAGAAACACTTTGTGTCCACTGTCGTAGGCTATGGCAAGATGTGTGCCGTAGTTCCGATGGGAAATTATCAAGGCATTTTTCTCATAATCTACCCGCAGATTATGTTACATGCATGCTGTAATAGAACTTGAGGTATGTATTGCATGTTTGTATACGTAAGTTAGATGTGAAAATGGACCATAGGCGAGATGGAACACGAGAATATAGCAATTGGAGAACAAAGTTCATTTTTATGTATAAGATTCCTTCACAAACATAATCCGAGTCCCCTATTGATACGAAAGCGTATGCGCCTTTCTAATTTACACCAAGATCAATGACAACTTTCCCCTTAGTCTTACCGCTCTTCAACTTGGCAAACGCCTCCTGAAACTGGTCGATTGGAAAAGAGCTATCCAACGCAGTCTTTCCAAACCCGCTGTCGATCAGCTCAGTAACCTTTTGCAGCTGATCCCCCTTCGACTCCATAATGAAGAAGAAATTGGTGATGTTGCCATCCACACCAGCAGGCCTCTTCTGATCTGGAGGCTGGTAGATGCTAATCAAGGTCGCGCCGTCCTTGACGACCCACCAAGCATCCTCGAGAGACTTACCCCCAAAGCAGTCGATTGCAAGATCAACCTTATTCCCTTCCACGCTGGCCCACTCCTTGACATTCGTCTTGGTGTAGTCAAGCACAGTATCCGCCTTCAGTGACTTCACCCACTCTACATTGGCAGGTCCACATGTCCCGATAACCTCGGCCCCGATCCACTTTGAGAGCTGAACAAGCCAAGTTCCCACAGCTCCAGATGCAGCAGTAATAAAAATACGCTTCCCCTTGGCGCTTTCGGCCTTGGGCTCAAGTTTAGCCTGAACGAACAACGCCTGCCAGGCCGTCTCCGCAGACATGGGAACAGTAGCCGACTCCGCCCACGTCAGCCTTTGCGGCCTCTTTGCCATTTCCTCCGTCAACAAGATGGAGTACTCGCGTGCACAGCCCGTACGCCCAAAGTACGAGCGTGCATATACCTCCGTCCCCGGCAGGAAGGGCGAGGATGCCGGGGCTATGACGACGGTGCCTGCGACATCGTTGCAGGGAACGTTGACTTTTCCGACCTTAAGATCGGCTGGTAGGGGGAAGTTCTTCTCCCAGAACAGCTCGCCGTTTGTGATTGCGGTTGTGTGGACACGGATGAGATGCTCGGTCGAGGAGGACTTGGGCGTGGGAACGGGATGGTCGGTGATTAGGATCACATCAGTGGACTGGACGTCTGGCTGCAAGATAGCCTTCTGGACCTCTGGGATTGCCATGGCTGCTGTTGATGCGAAAGTGCGTCGTAAGTTGGTCTGAGGTGTTGATGCTCGGGCTTGTGCGACAAGAGATGTAAATGGGCGTAGATGATGTGAGAACAGCATTGGGATTCAGTTAGAGCAAAGCATTATGGAGAGTGCCGCTTACCTGTAATTATATGCTTCTTCCTCGTCGGATTATCGGAAGGGAACAAATGTAACCGGCATAGGCATTTGAGTTTGCCCCCGCGGAAGTGGGATGATTACGTGGTGACGGTATTATGTTAGTTACTCATTAGGGTATTAGGTAACTACGGAGCAATTAGAAGCCCAGGCTTCCGAGTGCTTATGGTGGAGAATCTCAGCTCGTTCTTGGCAATCAAGCGGGGAACAGTGGCCTTCTAGCGACGGGAGTGGCGCCTACCCGCATAGCCTAATCGGTCCCCGAATAACCGTCACAGAAACCCGGGTTATTCTAGACCCAAAATGGACCCATCACGTGAATGCGCATTGTAATATAAGGTGATATCTGTTTACCTTCAATCTTCTGGAATACACATCACAACCTTATACTGAAAACGGCACATACCACAACCTCATAGCAAAGACAGCATATTCTACTTCAAATACAGCAAAAATGGTCTTCTCTAAGGTCGCAAACAGGGAGGAGCCAGTATATGATGCTACGTGAGATATCCCAATATCATAAGCCACTTGGAGATTCAACCACAGGCCACTGATACATGACAGACGCCCATTCCCATCCCTCGAAGTTCTATACAACTACAAAGTCCTCAGCGCCCCAGGCAATTCCGTACTGGCACTCAAAGTCACTTTTCCGCCAGGAGGGTCCACACCACCTCATACCCACGCAGGCGCATTCGTCGCAGTCCATGTGTTGACCGGATCCGTCCTGAACAAAATGAACGATGACCCCATGACAATCAAGAACGCTGGTGACAGCTTTTACGAGGCTCCTGGCTGCAGACACCGCATCAGCGACAACGCCTCGGAGACGGAGGAGGCGGTCATCATCGCCACGCTTATGCTGAGTACGGAGAAGATGGACGAGATTGTCAACAAGGAAGGCGCGGCCGGGCTGGTTGTCATTGACGAGGAGTATCGCGAGGTGGTCAAGGCACAGATGGAAAAGCTCCAGGCGCAACACGGAGCGAAGTGAGACAAGGTTCATCGCTGGAGATGGGCAAAAACTGTAGAAATTAGTCTCAGGACGTAATATTCAATCCCTCCATTTCGGTGGCCAAAATTCCGTTTTCCTGCATGACGTTTTTGCTCCAGTGCTGGTTGCCTGCCAGAAAATCGCCCCGCACAACCTTTCCTCTCCACTTCACCCAGCTCTTGTCTTCGATCTTCACTACCACGCCTTCTACCCTCCCCTCCGCGAATGCTGACTGCTTCTGTACCAATTCTCTCAATTCATTATCCGTCGGTATAGTTTCCCTACTTTCAACAACCTTTGTTATATGGATTCCAGTTCCGTTTAGCAGCGTTTCTAAAGTCTCTCTGTTTACAAACTTGCCTTCCCCTCTATCAAACAGATCGAATGCTAAAAATCTGTCCGGCAAAGCATTATATGAGACCGAGTGCACAGCGTGCATCCACTCTCCATATAAAATATACCTCTGCGGAAAGTACTTGTCTCGATTCAATAACCCGAATAATTCCTCCCTGTGTCTTTCTATCCAAGAATCAAGTTTTTTGAATTGGCTATGCGACCTCGAGTTCACAAAGTGAGATCTATTCTGCACCAGCACTTGTCGATCTGAAGACAAGCTAAAGCCCATGTTCGCGCCATCGATTTTTTCTGTGATCACCACAGTGCACCCGGGTGTGGGTATAGGGGCACAGGGCAGTAGAATATCGTCAGATCCAATGGCACCAAGGTCAATAAGATGGGCTGTGCGAGGGAACTTTAGAAGTCCGATGGTAGGCGAGAGGCGAGAGATTAGATCATCAGACGCCGCAAACGACTTCACGGTCAGCACCGCTTTAAACCCCTCCTTCAGTTCTGGCGCGGAAAATTGCTCTACCATCTGCTTCACCGCATTCACCACCCTTGACCCTGGGGGAAGCGTCGGGTGATCAGCCCGCTGCTGGGCACGCGAGACGCACAACTCCGTGTCATAGTCGAAAAGAACGCATACCGCATTTTTAGCATCTGCAAGCTGAAGCCAGAATTTCCGGTCCGCAGCGCCCGTGTTGCATCTGTCGAGTATGAGTTTCCCTTTTGAGCAACTGACCGCTGTTTCGCAGGCGGAGCGACTCGACTCATCTTGGGAGACGTAGGTCCAACGCGGGTCACGGGCGATCAGTGACTTCGCCACCCACGATTTTCCTGAGCCGGGAATGCCGACGAGCATTAGGAAATCAACCGAGCCATCGAGCTGCCCCATGATATCAAGTGCGCAAGTAGGTGGCTCAGGGACAGTGGCGGGGAAGAGAGATTTCCGTTTCCACAGCACGCTTACCCATTTTGATATGAACGCCTCTTGCTGCTCTGTTTCTATGCTCCCAGGTCGAATAGCACGGAGCTTTGAAATTGAGTCTTGTGCCGACATTGCCGGCTGCCAGTCATTGGTTTGTAGATTTGGCTTATCAAAGCCACAAGCTGCCATATAGCAGGCTGCTATTGAACCAGCGCGGCCTTTCCCTCCACCGCAGTGGATTAAAACCGGAAGGCTCTCTTCGTCGGTCAGAATACGCATGGCGATATCCATCTGTTCAATCGAAGGGGGATAGTAATTTCGAATCGGAAGAAACACATTCTTAATCCTCGCATTAAACCATGATGGATCTAGTGGTTCCTCCTCCGTAAGAGTGAGAATTGTTTTGATCCCGATGCTGTCAGAGCTTAGAGCCCGGATGTCTCGCCCGTTACGTGGCGTTGACATAACTGCGATTTTGAAAGGCACCAGCCACCGAAAAAAACGAGGTAGAGCAAAATATCCAATGTTGTCTGGTATGGAAAGATGCTGACGCGGCTCGAGACACAGTGAAGGTGGCACGCCCATATCTGCGATGGACTCACGTAGACCATGCGGCCAAGGCTTAACCAACCGCTGTCTGATTTGTTTTGACACGCTCTCAAGTTGGGACAATTCCTCCTCTTGCAGCAAGGGTCCCCATTCGGTATCTGTGGAGCATTTATACAGCACTCTCAGGGTATACGCAATCATTTTATCATTCTCGCTCGCTTGCCACGCTTGTGCATATGCCAGCATGGAAACCTTAAACTCTTCTAGTTGGAATGCTGCATCTGCCAACCGAAGCCACCCTTTTGATGACTCAGGGTCCTTCAGTAGAATCTCTTGCGAATACGTCTTTTCATCGAGATACCGCCCGGCGTTATGGAGAGTAAAGGCAAGATGGTCCAGGCACTCCAATGACGCATTTTCAACATCAAATGCTCCGGCACGTAGGCAGGTAATGCTTTTATCAGTATTGTGATCATCATTAGCGGATACCGTAATATGGAAATCCTTCGGTGGGAGACCCAACCGTTTCCGAATCTGCTGCCCGGACACCCAGATAATGACAATAAATGCAATGTCGCCGCCGCTCCTTTTTATACAAGCAATGCCCAGGTTGTGGAAGATTCCAGTTTCCGACGCACCAGGACCAGCAAACCTGACTAGAGATTCAAGGGCAGTGGGTGAAAGGTTGCGTTTCTCATCCTTGGTAACAAGTGTGATGTGAAATGGCGTTGTTTGGAATTGAAAGTTTGGTTCTTTGAGCTTCAAGTCCCGAATTGCACCAGCAGCTAAAGCATTGATGGTCCCACCAGAGAGGCTTACAGAACCTCGAGCTTCTTGGATCGTCGCCATATGTAAGTTGTTGCTGTATAAATTTATTGATTTTTGGGTGGCTTTGTTGTCGAGGTTTGCCTCTTAGGCTAGGCTTGGGTTAAAAGATTCGCTCACAAGCTCAGTTTATGGCAGCAACAAAGCATATACAGACCCAGAGCCGTTTCGAATGAGCATAGAGATGAGATTATCTACTACACTCATGAAACGTCTAACAATGCTGATACACGAGCCACGTCTCCTCTCATCTGTCGCGACGGAACAAAGTCCACTCTATCCCGTGCGGAAGTGATACGTAACTGACAAGCTCAAGAGTATTGGGAATAATGCGGTCGCCTTGATTGACTATGACTCGACAACTGGTTTGCAACCGATTTTCTGACTCATTATATATTATATAGGCAGCTTTTGGCCTGAGGCACCTAAGGATTATTCATATACTCAACAAAGAGGCTGAAAATCATAGCCATCAGAATGTCCTTGGCTTGAGTACAGAAATTGTTACAGGCGAACTGGACCCAGACGTGAATATGAGATGTTCCAAAATACGAGGAATTAACCTGCCTCATATCACTCATGATTATGGCGGTCTTTTGAACCTCAGCAAGAAAGTGGTCATTCGAGCACAGAACGCTTATAAAGAAGCTAAGAGCATTTTGGAGTTCCAATATTCGGACACCGGCGTCCGAATACTGGAACTCAGCCTTTTGAATGCTGTTCTAAAGTCCTATGGCAGTCGCGCAATTTGACGGCACTGCACTCCTCACCCCACGACGTTATATATAGAGTCTCTATTCCATAGTTCTATAGTTTCCTATGTAAGCAATTTAATACTTGACTCTCTCAGTCCAACAGCAAATAGTATTTCCTTAAATAGAAGCTTTGTGCTCAACTCAATACAGTATTTTCAATATATCGGTAATGTGCAAATTTGAGATTGAAGTCTTTGTATTGTCTGAGCCCCAACCTCACTTTTCAAACCCCAACTATCAAGACTGACTCCGCTATAGAGCAGTTTACATGCGTGACATATCTTTGCATCGTAACAATATATAGATGACGAACAGAATAGAAACCGGTCCCTCCACGCATATAACTCATGGCAGCATTTAACAGTCGCAGATATCGAGGCAAGCAAGAAGGCAGCTAAACGCCCCCAAATCCGAGCCACCAGGGATAACTACTACATTGCAAGGTCCCGAGCAGTCTGCCCAACAGTCATAGTCGCAGCGCTTGACAACCTTCTCACCCTCAGCTAGTATCGAATTGTCAGAGACAACTATTTTTCATTCAAGGGGTTAGAGAGTGCGCACCTAGAGGCATGGCCGAGGCAGTGAAGGCTAGAATTGCCAAGCTGATTGCAATGCTGAACTTCATTTTGAGATTGGTGGCTTGTGCTGTTGCTTGTTTTGTGTGTTTGTGTGGTTGTATGTTTGTAGAGGCAAGTTGTGGTAATGCTGATGTGAAAAAGGAGCGATGGGTGAAGATGAGGTGCCCTTTATATATTCGACCCGTCACTTTTTAGCCCAGTGCTACATTTGACGGATGTAAGTATACACTACACGGAAATTTAATATACACCTATTGAAGCCCTTCCTGCTGAAACGTGTTTGCGGGGTAAGTCCATCGATTGGGGTTATCATTGAATTTTTTCTTTCATAACAGTATACTTTTGCTGTGCCCCTTCTTACAGCCTAATCCTATAGATTGCTAGCATAGCATCTTCGGGCCGTAATGAGAATCTGCTTTGCAGAAACTGAAAACCAAGCATCAAACCAACTTCAGATTCATGATATCCTTGTTGATTCTGCAAGAAGTGAAAACTCCGTGCCAGTAGACGCAGCATTATTGGCCCGCTGGTGCAATTTTGCTCAGCTTTAAGCTCGCTGGTCTGATCATTGCAATTTTTGTTGAGTTTCCCTTTCTTTGATTGACGGATAATTAAAATATATAACAATCAAGTGCATCCAGGTAGGATTGTGTTGCATAGATATAGTATGATTACATGGGCGAGCTTAATTGTGTTTTGTTGGAGATTCCGGGGAAATCCTAGAATGGATTTGCCAAGTGATTAACCCTGTGTTGGGACCGTTTCCTAAGGGTATCCTATTGGCCTACTCGGCCGTAAGTTGGTTTGATGACCAACTGCCATGGGGGTAGCCAAACTCAATTTGGCTACTCCCGAGGAACCAACCACCTTATCAAGGCTATGTAGAGCGTTGAGATATTTAGACAATTCACTTGACCTTGTTATATTCCTATATACTGTGCTTTGCCTTGTGATATTCCTGTCGACTTATTGTCAAGGGAAGCGGTTTTAGTGATCAGAGAAACCCATACGATTTTGGGTGAGAATCTCTGGATCCGCGAATCAGCTCTAATATGGTTAACTAGTAACGAGTTGTCCTACTGCTTTCTATTTGAAAAAAACCAGGGTTTGTAGCAACCTTTCTATTGTGCATAAGTAATTTCCTATTAGGCTATACGTAACGTGATGTAAACCACTGGGAGATTCTTGGGCGGTTATCATGCGGCCAAGAAGATTACCCTTCTGAGAAACTATTAAATTGCACATACTGCAGACTCCCAACCTCGACTATCTTATCACGTTCGCACAGATAGTTACAATGTGTCGGGCGCTTAAACTTAAGTTATGATTGGGTGTGAGCGTGAGACCCTTCAAGTATTAGCTAATTCTTGGAGCGAAGGGCCCAATCCTGAACTCTCAAAACTGAAGTCCGCTGTGCTGTCATGGAACGTCTCGATCCGCTCGGGCTTAAAATCATCAATCCCAGCGAGCAACATCCCATTCCCGCTAGGCAAGATGCAGTTATATTTTGAGTTGCCGCAACGGAGTAACCATAGTGTACTGCGCGCAGCAGCCTGTGCTCGCCTAGCGTGCGTCAACGGGGACTGACCCCAGACCGGACCATGGTCCGGTCCGCTCCTAAATCTTCAGACAGAACCGTGGTCTAGTTTGTAGATAAAAACTTACTTGCAGTCTCCCCGACGGTCTCCCAAGGAACCGTTTACTATAATATTTACTGTAAATAAGTAAGCATGTTCTTATTTATACGCTTATTCACATTTACTTATATGCTTATAATTACTTGCTTACAATAAAAGTAAACGGTTCCTTGGTAGACCACCATCGGGGACCATTAGACCGACGGTTCGGAACCTAGGGTCCCCCATGACGCATGGTAGCTATAAACCCTGTTTGGCGAGCGGCTCGCCCCTGGAGCCCTCTCCACCTGTCACCTATAGCTCATGTCCATCTCGGGTGGATTTTATGAGAGTGGGCCTTGTAGAATCTGTGCGAGGCAGAAATAGTGTTGATAGTGGAGCATAAACAGCGCAGTATTTATACAGTACGCTTATACCAAATGTACTCTTGCATATGATTTGTGGGGCAATAAACTTTAACGTCCTACTACAAGGGACCTTGTGGGTGACAACGGCCCCAACCCGCCTGTGAGATTCTACCTCAGCGCTGCTGAGATCACTACCGCATTCATTAAGGCGCTGGCGTTCTCGCTCTCGTCGACACCCGCGATGGACATGCGCTACAAGAACAGAGTAAGCAGATAGCGTTAATTATCCCCGAACTTCCCAACTATGGCAGTATTTCAAGTTTGCTCTCTAGACTAAGGAGCTTGTCCCTCGCTACGACATCCTCACGCTGAATCGCCAGGAAATCTTTGTAGAAGCTCTCTGATGGGCTCCAATATACGTCTCGAGTCGGTCCGCAGGCTCTCTTAACCGGAATTCGATTGCCTTGTGCGTCTCATTGTTGTGTCCGGGTAGCTCAGCTAAGGTTGAATTGGTCGCTGGTTGGTATACCCCGCTTTCTCATCAGCCACCGTAGTCATTGGTAGGTGACCAGATACTGGAAAACTCCTCTTGTACCCCATATTATTCGCTATCCACAGCTTTCGAGGCCCTAATCTTCAACTTCCGAAGATCGAGTGATCCGCATCTCGTTTTCAGAAGATCAACAAAAAAGCCTTCGTATCTCTCAGTCTGCTGCGGTTAGCACCGACATCCCCTTGCAAAGGCCGACATTCCAACGGATTTAAATCACCAGTTATGCTGGCTGTTATCACAGAGCGGCCTTTATGGCTTCTTTCTTCGTCGGGAGTCAGCCTAGTTTACCAGCGTTTACACACATTATAATGAATAGATTCCACACGTGGGTTATTTCTCTGAGTTCTTATCTGTACTTATTCCCAAGACAACAGGGTTGTTCGGCGTGGGTCACCGCATCTGTAAACTTGCTTCGCCACTTGTGATTCTTAGCAATTTGATTGGAGGAAACTGTGTGTTCTTTCACGCCGAATAGCTCCAGTTCATTATATAAATATAAATGGCAACAAATGGTAATAAGATAGTGCCTAAATGTGTGGCAAACCCCATGTTCGCGTAGCTGCGCTTGAATCGAAGAGAGAATGACACAATATATGCCCCATTAATAAAATAGAAAACATTAAAATAAGAATCTACCAAATAGATTCTAGTCCATTGATACCCACTGGTTTCTCTCCAAGCGTCGTAATTCTAAACCCTTGGCGTAATCCTTCCTCGGGGTTATGAACGTCGTAGTCCGAGATTGCTGTGTGGGCCGTCACTCGATTGTCCCAGAGAGAAACAGTCCTGTCATCCCATTTCACACGGACTTGGAAATCTTGGCCCTGCGAGATGTGCTACAGTAGCGTTAGTATTGGTTTTGATTTTGATTTTGATTTTTCAATGTCGTGCAACTTACCTTAAATAAAAGTTTCAGCAAGGCGTCTGACTCTTCATCCTTCAGCCCTACGATACGCCTAGTAAAACCTGGGTTGACAAAGAGTGCCTTCTGTTTGGTGACCTGAATACGAGTTAGATTTCGATTGGATACATGGGGAATGTTTACTGGAACTTACTGGATGAACCCTGACGATCGGATGTTGGGACTTTACGGGCTCTCTCCGCACAGATTTGCCATCACGTAGGGCGCCTGCAGCTTGCTCAAAGCCACTATGTTCAGCACGCAAGCCCTCCAACAATACTTTAATGGGCTCCGACAGTCTCTCATATGCAACCACCTGAGAAGCCCATCCCGTGTCCCCTCCAGTGGAGGGAACCTCAAGAAGTGTCAAGATAGTAATTGCTGGGGTTTGATGCTCATATGAAACGTCGGAGTGATATCCGGTAGTTGTCAACTTGCTTGAGCGCTGTTGGGCCCGGTAGAGATTATCAGCTCCGAGGTAGATGCTGTGAAATTCAATATGATTCTCAACGTGTGCACCGACGGGCTGCGTCAATCTGGTTAGCAAGCCAAAATTATACTGGGCATGAATGAACTCACGTGAACATGTAGAGGTCCGAAAGACTGGCCAAATTCCTTTTGCTTCTCTGGACCAATATCCTTAAAGTCTTGGTCACGGAATACAACCACGCCACGCTCAGCAATTAGAAGAGCAAGTTCGTCCTTTTGAGCATCATTCAATTGCGACAGCTGCAGGCCCTTGATTTCAGTGCCAATCCGAGGAGTGAGCCTGGTGACCTCGACGTTTGGATCACCTGTTTTTAACAGGTTTGGTTTGGCCGGGTCAGCATCTAATCCGCGATCGCGGAACTCAAACGGCTGGGTAGGCGGAAACTTGGTCTCGTTGTCATAGACGGGGAGATATGCCGTGTACCTCGACTATGTAGCGCGTTGATATGTCAGATGATGGTATATGCAGGGCTATTTGTGTAAGGCTACTCACCCCTTCATGTATCTTCTCATCAAAAGCTATGGCGAGCTTCCCTGCATTCTCACTTGTCAACTGCTGTACGGTGGTGGTCGTTGTCGCCATGATGATGTTTATTAGGAATGGACAATAAAGGCTGGTAAGGTTAAGAGCGAAAACTGGAGGTAAAAATGATAAAACAAAAGAGGATTAAAGACAGTGCTGAGACATGGAAAAGTCCCCAAGTTATATAAATCGCCTCTTGAAATGCGATCGGAGGTTTTGAGGTTGAATCGCCGACCTCGCGTGCCATAATGCGATATGATAGACTGCAGATGGCGTGCTACCCATGATTACCCCGCGGTGCCGGTCGTCGCATGGGGAAAGGCCGCGATATCGTGATCCTGAGGCATGGCGGAATAAATCCACCTTTACGTCTTGGCGAATCATAAATCTAAGAGATAGTATCAAACTGGCTGACGATATGGATGCACGGGATGGTGAATCGCCGATGTTTGGGGAGTTCGGTTTCCCTGTTCTTCATGCAACTGCCGCTGATGAAGATGAGAAATCAGATAGATAATACTTACTTAAGATGAATGACAACGACAATGCTAGAACTGTCGATATGGTAATTGTCGACACAGTGCAAGAAATAATGGAGAATTTGTGAAAAAGTGAGCAGGGAAACCGTGAGATGACAAACGGGATCGAGAAACAAGACTGGCATCCCCTTTAAATACTTCCCAGCGCCACAGATCTTTCCCGGGCGTTTACAAAAAACAGAAAGAAATTGCCTTTCACTTATTCTTCTTGATCGAGAATCCAAATATTTGCTTCGAAACTTACAAAGAACTGACTAGAACTAGCCACCTCGTGATTGCGCCGTGAAAGCCTTGCCAGAGACGAGGTTGAATGTCACCGGGCTAGGAAACACCACGATACCTCGATCCTTCCCTTTTTAAAAAATAAATAAATAAACAAAGCCATGAAGAAGGTACGACCGAATCAGAGTTGATGATCAGAGGGAAGGAGCGACGAGATTTCGGCTTTTGGTCGCACCTTCCACGTGACACTTGGCACCGATTTCCGTCGAGTCACTCTTCGTACTCGTACTCTGGTATCAGTTTATGTATCTAGCTTCACAGGCTGTGAGTCAGCGAGAAATATAATAAATATCGCTAGTAAATAATATTGACAATATTTACAAATGAAAATATCAATATCAATTTCCTAAGAACGAATCTTGACCTTTTTTATTTTTTATTTCAGTCCACAATGGCGGCAAGCAAGTCAGAATGGTACAAGGACCAATTCCTCATCTCCACGTCTCAAGATTTGCTCCAGATCGATGTTATAACTAAGGCGTTCAATTCGGACTACATGTATTGGACCAAGGGCATGCCCGAAGACAAAATGAAGAAGATGCTGTCCAAGTCTCTCTGTTTCGGCGTCTATATCCTGCCCGAATCCTCCTCCGATATCGCGGGTAAGTTGAGTAATGCTGCTCTTCCAACTTATTATGCCACATATCTCGGTTCTCATCTTGACCTTCTCTAGGCCGTAGTTCTCTCACCCAGATCGGCCTCGGCCGTCTCGTCACGGATGAATCCAGCTTTGCCTACCTCACGGACGTCTTTATTATCCCCGAACATCAAGCAAACGGCCTAGGCCGGTGGCTGCTGGAATGCATCAACGAAACCCTAGATTCGTGGCCTGATCTGCGCCGCGCAATGCTGTTTACGAAGGGCGAACCTTGTATAAGGTTTTACAAGAAGATAATGGAGATGGGGATACTTGAACCCGGGGCGAATGGGTTGACTATAATGTATAAGGATGGCCATGGAAGTCCATATAAGGCCGTGTAATGTAACCGGAAGTGACTGGATGGGTAGAATAAAAGATGATGCGGCTTTTGTTGACTTCCTTTCCCCTATAAATAAAATGCCGTGCGTGTGTGAGGTTCTCATGAGAGTCAATGGGATGAAAAGTATGTGGTAGTCCGCGGGATGAAGTAGAACGCCTCAGGTTTGGAACTACTACCTGTGTGCAGGTCCCCTAGCAACCAGTGGTTCGAAGTGGACGTCTTGCGCTGCGCCCCTCCCTCAGGGCGGCCCAGCACCTTCGGGGAGAAGATTAGTGCGTCGTATTTTCTAGAGTTCGAACATTCAATGGCGAGACTTATAAGATATAAAAGATATAAAAGACATAAGTCCGCCCATTAAATATTCGAACTCAAGAGGATTTTCAAGCGCACGGGTCCGGATTTGGAAGACTTATAAATTTGGCCATTCCCGCAAACTCAATAACACCAAGGGTCTTCTTACACACACCCCCGGCGATGAATTACCCGACTAGATATGGCTGTGATTAGCACTAATGACTAAGCTTTTACGCCAAGAAACGGTGGGTTTAAGTGCACGCCAGCGTGCAAATATGAAATCTAGTACTAAACAAGATTAGGCCAGGAGTCATCCCGATACTGTGGTATCGACGACGGCGACGCTGACACTCCATCCTTATCCCGTACACTCCCCCTCCTGCTCCTTCGCCAATATCAGCCATATACGTTGTAAATTTGCCGTTATATAGACGTATAGACAACAGCAGCTCCACCGTATCCAACGGTGTAGATCAAGCCCTGCCGCAAATGGATACCTCGGATTCAACTGCCTGGCTCAATCCAGAGGGCCTGGATCAATACGGTGCGGTTTCTAACAAAATAGCCTTGTTCCAGTTAGGATTGGGTTACGACTTCTCTATCCCAGAGTTCAATGATCCCTTTGAATTCGGCGCTTCGGGCTCTCAGTTCCCACTGATAGACTTGCCACTCCCTCAAACGCCATCAACGGACTCTCGGCCACGGCCCAAGACTCGTGTCTCTCTGGCATGCATCCCATGCCGTAGCCGCCATACTAAATGTGATGCAATTTCTCCGGCGTGCACACAATGCCTTGGAAGTGGCAAGACCTGCGTGTACGCTGAGTCGAGGCGAGGGCGCGGCAAGCTGGCCGTATTTGAGCAACGTCAGCTTTCATCGAATGGAGGAACATTGGTGGAGAGCGAGGAGAGGCAATCTGGGCCCGTGAGTGGCGCGAACTCGGCAACACACTCTACGCCTACCACGGGCAGCAGCTTGGATTTGAGGATGAGCCCGGTTGACCTCTCACCTGTCATCACAACGAATGAAACCACAGCAGGGCCGATACCAGAGTCCGAGAGCTCGTCAAAACTGCTAGACTTATATTACGAATTTTTCCACGATGCTCACCCCTATGTTCTTCCTCGAAGGTTTTTCAATCAGCGGTTACAAACCGATAGCGCCTCCCTGCAACATATTCTGCCAGTAATGGAGTTCATCGGATCGCTCTTCGCCAAGAGCTCAGCTAAGGAAGCCATGCAAGACCGAGCAGAGAGGTTTTTGCTGCCTGATTCCTTGCCTGCCAATGGGTTTTCCGTTCAGGCACTTTTGACCTTTGCTGCTGCGGTGCACTCCTGTGATGAATTCACAAGTGCACGTGATATACTCGATCGTGCGATCCGCATGGCTCTCAGCATCGATATGAATACTGAGGCTTTCGCCATATCGAATGGAGAAGGTAGCCCCGTACTGATTGAAAGTTGGAGAAGGACGTGGTGGTATTTATTCCTGATTGATAGCATATTTTCTGGTATTCGGCACTGCCCAACTTTCACGTTGCGGGACGTAAAATCAGATGTCAATGTACCCTGCGAAGATGTTCATTATAACTCTGGGGTAAGCATGAATTTTCGCGGTGATTCGACGTGTTTGTTGACCAGTTATAGGACATACCGCTACCCCACACATGGGAAGAGTACAATTCCCGTGAATTCGCCGGAGAAGAACTCAAATTTTCTTCTTCTGCCTACTTAATCGACCTGGCCCATATTGCTGGCACGATTCTGGCTTTGGGGTCGGAACCTCGGGGCACCTTTGAGCCTGATGTCATCAGTGCTGATGCGAAACTGATGAATTGGATCATGTACCTCCCGAAGGAGAAGCAGCTCCTTGTCGAAGATCCTGGGAAGGTCGATGAGGTTATGTTTCATGGCATTATGCTTTACAACACGTGAGTTGCGCTCTTTTTCATGACGATCGCCATCCAACCCAGAATTGAGGTCCTGACTGTATACAGGCTGAAGGTCTATCTTCACCGGCCACGGTCCCAGCTGGCTTATGGTGCCATCGAACGTAACTCTCGATGTGCGCATCCACCATCGGAGAAACTGATAGAAGAAGAGCAACGGGCCTTTGACTTCCACACCACGAAAGTGCTTGAGGCCGCAGAAGCAGGCACTGGACTAATTACCTTACCAACCGCATTCATTAGGCACTCGCCTCTTACTATATGCGGTCTGACATTATTGATACTAGCTCAGATGTCAGCTTGCCGCTTCAAATTGAAGGGCGCCGAATATAAAGCCGCTAGAGATCGAGTGAGGTTGGGTCTTGGTGCCATCAAGGCATTGGGGGAAATATGGCCCATTGGTGAAGTAACGGTGGCCGAAATACAGACTATTGCCCGCGACGTGTTGTCGTTACAAAAGCCAGTCGAGAATGGAACATCGGCTATTGGTGCGAATGGCTCATATGGCTCAGGTGGCTCAAGTGGCAGCGTTGAAGTGGAGATGACTTAAATCCAATGTGCAGCGACAAACTCAAATCTCCCAAGGTGCGATGGCAAGGCGGAAATGTATGTGATGGCGCAATATTCACAGAGGATTGTCCGGTGACACTTGGCGAAGTTCTGCTTCTCATATCTTACCACAAATCTAGCTTCTATTTCACACCTCTGCTGCTGTTCAATGCGATTTGATATATTTTTTCGGAAATCAGACTGACGAAAGGCGATGACAACGACTCAAGGACAAGAATTTCATGGCCATCCGCTTAGTACAATCTTCAATAAATCGCTTTTCGATATCTCGTCCTTCTTGGCTTTCAATTCGTCCACATCCCAGTTTGCCCACAGCATTCTCCCGCGGACGAAGTCGGATTCGGCACTGCCAGCCATAGGGAGAATCCTGTCGGGAGATCGATTGTGTTGGGGATATGGTTAGCGTTGGAGCACAAAATTCTACACCAAGCTCATAATAAGACATACTTACCTGTGTCCTGCTCTTGGAAGACGTCACAGTGTCTATTATTCCCGGCTGAAAGTTGAAAACCGGAGGATGCTCCTCATGCACATCCTGCATCACCTTCAACGTTGCGAGCTTGCTAGGAAATAGCTTGAGAACCCCGGGTAATACGTCGAGTGAGCCAGCACAGTCACCGTGCTAATCAGCGTTGCGCCCGGCGGCGCATGCTAGACGATGGCAATGAACCCGCCCTTTGTATTGACCTCAAACGCGTCACACCAGTCATCCAGCCGCGCATCCTTGATCAAGGCCTCGTCAGGCAGATATCCAACATTGTCGACCACCACGTCGATACTCCCAGACTTTGCCTTCGTCGCTGTGAACACCTCCTGGATACGCGTCTGGTCCACCGCGTCGGCCGAATAGTACCGCGCCTCACACCCGAGCTTGGTGATCTCGTTTGCGACGGTCGCCATCGCGTTTTCGCTGCGGCTGGTGATAATGACGGCTCTGGCACCTGATTTTGCAAATGCGAGCGCGGTGGCTCGCCCTATGCCGCGCCCGCTGCCGGTGACGATGACCACCTTTCCTTTGCTTGATAGTTCGGGCCTCGAAGGGTGGGTATATGGATAGACATCGTGATGGGCTGTGTGTGTCCAAGAGGGGAAACTCATGGTTATAGCGGTTTGTGGGGTGCGTGGCAGGGGTTGCAGGATATGTGATGTGGGTGGGTGCAGTTGATTGGGGTCCATTCAATATCTAGTGTGACCCCTATAACTTCTTTTATACGTCTTCTACATATCTCTTCCATAAGCTAGTGGGGTCCATTATAGGAATGGTTTATACGATTTAACCTGTAGACATCTTACAGATTTGGATTATTTCTCTTTTCATCCGCCAACTATTTACCCTTCAGTTAAAATGTCTATGACGAGTACATAATCAGATTATCGGCAATGGTCTATCAAGGCACGGCCTAAACGCTATTCCCCCCAGCTAATACCCGAAATTTAGGGCCATGGATCAATCTCTTCTTGATCTATCTTTGGTTGGGCCTCGTATTATGACTAGATTACTAAACAAAGACGCTGGGACGGGTGCCCCACCCGGGTGGCGGCCCCTTTGCATACCCGGCCCCTAAGAATCAATGACGGGGATTGCATCCAATCAGAAAGATAATCAAACAGGCAACTTGGCCGAGCGGTTAAGGCGCTAGTTTCAGGTCATCATGTGACTACTAGTTCGAAAGAGCGAGAGTTCGAATCTCTCAGTTGTCATTTTTTTTTGGACTACATCCTCATAGAGCGAATACTTAGCACTAAGAAGCTCCATAGTAATCACACCTATAATCTGAACATAGCTTTGAGATGTTTATCTCTCGGACAGGGAAACAGTGAAGCTAATGGTATCTTTTAACTCTTTTACACACACGTTTGAACTTTATCTTAATTTGATCTTAATTTGATCTTAATTTGATCTTAATTTTCAAGCTGGATTACACCCACAGTTAATTTCTTAAGAAACTCAGACAAATAAAATGTAATTATTTTATTATTTAGTTGGGTTACCCATTCGGATATATTACTATCTTCACCAACCCATCGTATTGTTTAGGAAGATGTGCAAGATGTGCTAGTATGTCACGCTTTCCCTACCAGTGAATCACCACCCCTCGTTATCATCTCCATCTTCAGAACTAGGACAGTAGCCAAAATGAGATGCAAAGTTGTTGTTGGCCTTGACGGAAGCAAACTTTTCCATCTCGCTAAAAGCAATCCTGCGGATATTCTCATTCGAGCTGTCCAACCATGACTTCAACAGCGATTCAACGCCTGTACGTCTCTCTACCGTGGTGATATCCTTGATCTTCCGAAGAAGGTAGTGCACCAATTGTACCTTGATACACCCCACAAAACCATCGTGCTCATTCTGTGCCGCCTTCCCCAGCTTGACTAACAGGGAGATCTGGCTGTCGGATGTTATGGTGCCGACAGCGTTAACAAGCTGCTTGTAGTCGCCCATAGCAAACGATGACTGAGAACATTCTTTGCACAGAAAGTTGACGCGTTCCACCAACTCAGCTGATGGAGAGGTCATGGCAAGTCTACACCGGAGATTCCAGAGCGAAGGGAGAAGTGGAGGTTTCTCGGATGAACCTTCTGGCCAAATTTTGGAGTGTAGGCCCCCCACATCGGCAACAATTTTCTCCAGAAGTCGGCGTCGGCTCTCTGGTATGTTCTCCGCGTCGCTGCGAGGTAACAATATGTTAATCGCGGACTCAAATGGCTTTAGGGATACGACTGGGTTTCCATCTATGCCATAACGGGGCTCTCTCGCTGCAATTGCAATGCGTTGGAAGTATTCTTCTTCAGCGTCTTCGAGCGTAATACCATTTGAAAAACGAGGCTGTAAATCCTTCGACATGACAAGCTCTCCAAGTGATCCGAATGCAAGTCTGTAATCTATACGAGTCTGGAAGTATTGTTTCCAATGCATACCAGCGTTAGTCTCCCCCAATGTCGGGTCCATGGCGTTCAGCTTTTTATTGATATGAGAAAGCCTTTCGCAGTCACGGTAACCCATTGACAATTCTCGGCTACGTAGAAGGTAACCCTTTGAAATGCAGTCTGACCACGCTGACAGCAGTTTATTTGCGTAGTTGTCGATGAATGGGCCAAATTGGGCGGCGTGTGCTTCTTCAGTTGGCAGTTGGCACCTGCCAAGAAATATCCGCATCCAGCGAGTATGCTGCCTCGTAGATTCATCGAAGATCTTAAACAAGACACTGCGAACGTAATCTTCATGAAATTTGTCGGGTATTCTACCCTTTGCCATGAGAAAGAGATCAAGTAGGGGCCTGTGATCGTCGCAATTGGGGAGAGGTCCTCCATTCTCAGCGGCTATCCACTCGGCTTCCGAAACAACCGTCCTCTCATCAGGTCCCGCCGCTGCATCAGCAAATGCAGCGAGAACCTTATATACCTTGGGGTCCGGCTCAAGACCCAGCCGAACATTCTTTCCAAGTAACTCTATAATTGCACCTAGAGCTGCGGCCTTCACGTCGATGTGGTTGCTTTTAACAAATAGCGACCGAAGAATATCCAGAGAGATCTCAGTCGCGACTGAGTTTCCACCTTTAAGCAACTGAGCTAGTAGCTTCAAAGTTGTTACTTTTACGTACTGCTTCTTGGACGGGTCTAAGCCGCCACTAGAACCAAAACCCCCCTCCTCTGTTTTATTGCCTGCATGTTGCCTATCAATGGACTTGAGGATGAAACATGAAAAGTTCTGTAGCATCTCTTTGGCGTGTGTTGAGCACAATCTCTTGCATAGTCCTACAGAAATGAGTCTCCGGTGCCACGACGAAGAACCTGGCATCTTTTCAACCACCCGCACGGCCGGGCCATAGGCAAGGCGTGGTTGATCGGTAAGCGAAAGAAGTGAAATCACTTTAAACGTGGCGGATTCGAGAATAATAAAGTCGGAGTCACAATAGTTGCCTTCATAGGTCTTCTTGTGGATAAGCTTGTTCAGCATCGAATTTGCTAAATCTCTTAATAGTACTGGTGGTACAATCGATTTCAGTTTCCGAAGAGCAAGAATAGCATCGTTGACGTACTCTCGTGTGTTGCTTGATTTCCCGATACTGGAAAGAAATCCGTAGTCTAGGTACATCGATGGGTATCGAGGATGAAGTATACCGGCGGGAAATTGGTTGGAAAGAAGACGAGTATCTCCAGCAGCGAATGCATCAAGATACAACATGGCTGATGCCACCACAGCATCTTTGCTTGACATTGGTAGCTTATGAATCTGGCTGACCCAAGTCCTCCAGAAACTTTGCTGCGAGTCAACTGGCTCTGCTGGAGACCAGTTTCCTGGTTTCTTGGGTAAGTTTCCCATCCAATGCCAGTTAGATGCGTCTTCGGTGGGTGAAAGCCGACATAGGAGTAGATTTTGGGGTTTTTTATCGACTTCGTTGATTTCAGCGATTTCGTCGTCACCGCCACCACCATTGGGCCGAGGGTCCCACTCTACTGGCTCTAGATCAGCCCCAGAGTTATTTTCGGAGACAGGCAAGGATGGTGGTAGAGGAGGTGCCATATCTTCTTTCATCCACTCAATTCCAGCTGCCGAGGCAATCTTTTTTAAGAGCGATTTTACCATCTCAATGTGCCCGGCTGCCACAGGAACAACGTGATAATAGTGCTCCCAGACGCGTTGAATCCTTCCCAATACCTCAGTCGAAGCCCCTCTCCCGACATATGACCGAATTGCAACAGGTAGGTTATCAACGAAAGACTCAATGATATCCGTGTTGCGAGGCACTGTCGCTAGAGCTATTTCGGGGTCACAAAATATGACTCTTCTCAGCCGGTCTGCAACAAACGGTGCAGCCTCGGGGTTTGCAAGTGCTTGTGCCATCCACTGTTCCCCGAGCAGAAGAGATTGGATAGGTAACCCTTTAGGCCAGCCTTCGCCGAGAGTGGCAACAAGATCGTTTCGTTTTAAGCGATTCTGTGCCCACAGCTCGTCTCGGTGTCTGGCTAACTTGTCCAGAAACGGCAGAGCCAATAGGCGCCGAGGCTTAAAAGAGACCGTTATCCCGTTGGGAAGAGCCCAATCCAATTGCTCATTCCCATCGGCCAAGCCAGTTTCCCCGTAGAGCGTTAATATTGGCATCATCGATTCGATTAGAATCGACACAAGCTCGCTTTCGCTTCCCAAGCCTAATCTCTGGAGGGTTTGCACACCGTCTATCCGCTCCGAAAAAATACGCCATAGTAATGTGCTAAAGCTCTGATATACGCGTGGTTGGAAATTAGGTTCTCTGAGATATTGAAGGGCTGCCTCAATGTGAAGCAAAAGAAGAGAGTTTGCTTCCTCAACAAGAGCCTTAAGCGCCGCAAGGGATGCCGGTCGTCGGTTCGGGCAGAGCGTCACACACGATAGGATATTATCTTGCATCGAGCTGATCAAAATCTGGGTGATATTTGGGTAGACGATATGGTCACGTAAATAACGCCTAGACCATACTGTGACGTCCCTCAGGATGGCAACGCTCTTACTGCGTATAGCCAACCGAGCGGCTCTTCCAGCCCACATCGATCTGTTATCTGGATCCCGGCTTTTTTCGGCTTCTGTCTTCACATTCCCAAGCAATTTGAGCGTCTCATGGCAGCTACCTTCTAGATGGGTATCTTCGACTTCCCACAACATCTTTAACTGGCCATACTTGAACCACCACGGCCCATTGCCATCTAGATTTGACCCACGACCCGCACTCCTGAACGTAATTAAACTCTCTGCGGCTTCCAAATTGGGCAACCGACTAAATAGCCATCTGGAGTCGTTGGGAGGGATCACCGTCAAAATCTCGGCATCTAAATCAATTCGTCGCCATTCTTCATCGCTCAATTGCGGGTTGTCCAGGTCAACTCGTACAGCCGAGACGTGGCGATATAGAAGCTTTATCAAAGGCAGCCTTGCAGCGGGCGCAAAATGCTGATACGGCAGTAGTCGAAAAAGTTCAAAGATCGTATAAGACATGTGTCTAGCTAGGATACGGTTCTCCGGGATTGACTTTGTTATATACACAATGAGCTTTTCCAGGGCCGCCTGATGCTTTGCGTTTGGCCGCGACGGGTGCGACAGCGCTGATAGCGGATGCCTGTGATGCGATAGGGTTGCCACCGGGTGCTTCTTTCGATTCCATCGCGCTGCCTGTGGGTTCTTCTCGTAATTGATGGAATAATTTGGAGCGTAATCAGGGTATTTTGCGATAGACCAATAGTGTAATAATACTACCAGGCGTGGGTCACACCGTTCAAATGTCGGTTTTTCAACCTGGAGCGCAGCTGTGGCCAAGCCGAGTTGCATCAACGACAGTATATCGTCGAATGGTGTATTATGCCGTATGGCGTGCTTTTCAGCAATTTGTAAAATGTCGAGGATGCCTTTCGTGGAAGGGCACATTTTAAGTACCTGTTCGTCTTGAAACGAATGTAACAGGTCGAAACAGAAACGCGTTCCTGACGGTGATTTTGGCGACAATTCGACGGGTGTATATTTTGGTTTGTACGGCACAGGCGACCAAATAAGTTCGGCTGGGAGGTTTGCCACTAAAAATGATCTGACCTCAGGATGAACGCTCACGGAGCCTGTCGCGATGCTCCGTGCTAGATCCAGGCGGCCTGCCACAAGCGATCTAAACACCATACGTAGAGGGAATGATGGCAGGGGCTTCTTCTGCAGCCACTCGATAATAAATGGAGTGCTGCATGATAGGAGGAGACGCGTAATGTCGGTCATCTCAAGCCGCCGCACCTCCCTGCTGCCATCGGTGAGGGCCTCCAGAAGTTGGTCCACTGCCACATCTCCGGCGATCCCTCTGCTCCTCGCGTTCTCGGCAATGGCCATAACCAGTGGATGGACGTCTGATACGGACAAACTATTGAAAAGGCTCCGGACGCCTTCAATCCCTCCAACAGCTTTCCACCCATTCTCGGACCACTTCCGGCCCCTGTGTGCTCGACGCAACTGTCTTCTACCGGCTTTGCGCACGCCTCTTGACTCCTTATCGCCGAGCATATCCTTGAGTAGCTGAGGCAAATGGGGTAGAGCCATGGGGAGCCACATGGAAAAGAGAATGGGCGGGATGGCGCTACTATGCACATGCGATTGCAGTTGGTTTGTGATCACGGCCACAGTTGCGTCATGTTGGTCGGCTGGAGCACCTGCGACAATGGCACGAAGATGGGAGATATACTCGGCCGGGCTCAAGCGGAGGATGATCCCCGGCTGGAGGGAGGCTTCAATGCTGTCCGCTGTCATATTTTAGAGCTCCTCGTCGACGAGGGAGTTCAGTAAGGTCCCAGAGCCTCTAGTGTTGCGAGACAAATATCTCTGGAATTAATGAGTCCATAAAGCCTTGAGAGCCCGAACTTATAGTTTTATGTCTAGAAATAGAGTTGCCGATGACTCGGACGGCCACCAAGGTGCCTAGACCACCCTGCATTAGCTGTGGATTATACAGTTGGCGTATGATGGGACCCCTGTCTCAAATGGGGATATGTACGGCTAAGAGTGGAGAGAGTGCAGTAATAAATGCCCGAACCACAGTAGTAGATGTGTAAATGTGTCTATGTATTTGTATTAATATATATTAAAGGTCTGTTGGTTAAAAGGGATGAGAGCCAACGGTTATCCACTGTTCATGTGGAGGAGTTGATATGTTGAAAAAGGTTAGTCGAGCTTTCCAGGTACAGAACATCAGGGGAGCTTTTTTGCCCTGTCTTTGTCCCCCCATCCAGAACGGAACCCCACCCTGAAAATCGATAGTCGCTAAACGCTAAACGACAAGCGCCACCACCGCCACACCGCCCGCCCAGAATGGCTTAGATCGCCTAGAAGCCAGTGAGCAGAAACAACAACTCCACACCCACGCGACGACTTCCTTGTTTGGCGATTTTGACCATTCGGAAGCCCTGGGAATCTACCTCTGCGGCGCAGCATATCATGCTTACCACCCATGTACCCATCCCATTGATCCCGCACACCCCCTTACCCCCCCCCAATTCCATAGGCACCAGCCGCTACTCTAACTCGTCTCTACTTTTCTTCACCTCGCTCTCTTCTCTCCCTCCCTCTCCGTTCTCTTTCTTCATGTATTCCTTCTCTTCCCTCTCTCCCCGCTCCTTTAATCCCTATATCCTCATCGCTGTGACTCTCTCCAACGTCTTCCTCCTTTGCATGGTCCTGTATGCCCTAGACGTTCTATCTCTTGGCCGTATACAGAAGTACCGTTGATCATTCAGGTCACGACCGCCATCCATTTTACCCCATTGTCCAGCCAGCCTCGCTCAGCATGGGAGGCAAGATCCAACTTCCCGCGGGAGCATCTTCCAAGGGGCCGCAGCTATCATACCGTGATGATCCAGACCGCGCCGAAACGGCGTCAATGGCCTCGGCCGTGACTCTCGACGAATACCCCGAAGACGAAGACCTCCCTTCGTATCAGGATATCCCTGACATCGTCCCTCGGACGCAGCAAGAGATCTCGTTCGTTCCCCCAACCCCAAGATCTCTCCCAATATCTCCCACAATTCTAACTGCTCAGGTACCATATCATTCCCGCCGTGCCAGAATCCACTGTCTCTACCGACCTTAAGACGATTTCCACTACATATTCGCCATTCTCCACTTCAGTTGAGACTCTGTCGACCTTTATCACCGAACAGGCCGCATACCCGCCAACCTACGCCCTTCACGTCAGGGGCACGCACACCGAGACCTTCCGGGCCCGTGGTGACAAAGGCAAGAAAAAAGAGACAGTCGTTGACTTCGATATCAAGCTGCCAATGACGCACCTTCTCATCTGCCCGAACCCCCTTCACCAGACGAACACCTCACATTGCACCGACTCGCGCGGCGCCCAATGCCGCTACCTCCTCACCCCACAGGCCGGCGAGAAAGCACACCGTGGCACCATTCTCGCCAACAGCAAGGATATCAACTGGGAGCCTGAAGACGGAGAGAGCATGATTCATTCCTGGTGCCAGGCCTACATCGAAGACCCATCATCCATCAAGTCCCTCGAAATCACTCGCACCGTCACCCTCCACGACACCCCCGTCGTCGAAGGCCTCGTCCGCCGTATCATTGACAGCACTTCGTACCGCGGCCACACCAAGGTCCACGCCGTCGCCACAAACTCAAAAATCATCATCTACTCCCCCCACCGCATCAATACTCTCCGCCAGAACTGGTACCTCCGCTGGTTCACGTATCTCACCTTCCTCTGGATCTTCACCTGGCCCGCCCTGTTCTTCATGACCAAGCGCTACACTGGCATCACAGCTGCCTTCCCATACCGCCGCGTGGAAGCCGACAAAATCAACGCCAAGAATCTGAATGCCATCACCGCTAAGCCCCTCGTCATGGCTGAAACAGCCTTCATAGCGAGCTGGCGCGACTCGCTCAGGCGTGCGGTGCTAGGACAGCATCAGGGCTGGGTGGACGAGGTGTACAGAGCGCAGACGTTGAGGATGGGGGCTGCAGGTGATGATACTGCGCGTGTACAGAGCACAGAGGCGGCGTTTTTGCATGGTGTGATGGGCGCTGCTGTTAGTCTCGCGACTGGACGGCAGGCGAGGACTGGGTGGGGAGCTGACTCTTGAGGCTGGGCGGGTATGATTTTTATTTGTATATTGTCTGGGATCTATGGTTTATATTTGGTTGGTGTTACGCAAGCTAGGTTGTGAAGCGGCTTATATGGAAGCAGAGCAGGACATACTCAGGGTTGGATTCCACTGAAGGAAAAAATTATAGGTACTATATAGTTGATGAGATTTACGGCCTGAATATTCCATTCACCACCAGTCCCGTTCGGTAGCCAAATCACTATTCGTTCTTGTTATGTGCACAATTGGTGGCTGGGGCTACACCGGCGACATATTTCCAATCTTCACTATTTAGGTAAGCGTCGAGGTTCATACTGTTAATTTAACTATAAGAGATCGTCGAATGGTCACTTACACAGCGCATGGTTGACCGCTGCACCTTATCACCAGAGGTGATAGTTTTCAATCTAATCTAGCTCTCACTTGTCCCGCATCCCCTATTTGTTTAAATTCTATGTCACTGGGCACTACGTGTATAATTCCTTGTCAACTATAGATTCACAGCCGAAAACTCCATTCACCCCTAGTTCTAATTTGAAGTATCTATATATTCCATGCTTCTCCCACCTACATATCTGGTTGTCTCCGATCTTTGCAGGAAGCCACAGTTTACCAATGATCCAGTCGCTCACATTCGGCATCATCCCACCTAGACTATATACTATTACCACACCACCAACATGCCTCAACCGCACGAAACTCTCTTCTTTCTAACCGGTGGAACCGGCCCGCGCCCAACTCACGAAGCATTCCTCGCAGCCGCCGCAAAACGGACTGCGAAAACGAGAGAGGTACGAAGAGAACGCGAGAAGAGAAAAGAGGAAATGGGAGAAAAGCAAGTGCAGAAGAAACAGGCACTCACAGAGGTCGGTGGTATGGGTACGGGGATCATGTGGTTGCTTGGGCTAAATCGGGTTGGACAGACAGAGGTTCGGAAGGGTGGCGTCGTCGAAGGGGGACATGTGGACAGAGGCGGGGGGGCTTCAGGTGGTGGTGATGCAAAGAAAGATGCTGATGGAGCATCAAAGGAGGAGTCAGCAAAAGATGCTGGTGGTTCCAAGGAACCAGAGAAAGAGGCAACTGAGAATGACACTATTCAGACTTCTGTTTATGACGCTGGTATCCCTTTTCATGATGAGACCCGTGCTGGTGCTCAACATCGAACGCCACATATGAATTGCGGCAACGCTGGCAATAATAGCCATAGTAGTATTGTCGAAAACTCTCATGCGCAAGATGGGGAAGTGCTTCTCGATGCAAACGAGGTTATATTGTCGACCACCGGACTCCTTGACAGCGATAAACCGGATGGCGAGAAGTCTTCCACAGCAGACTATAGAGAGAGCATTGCACCGAATATAATACACGACTCCCCATCTGAGAATGAACAATATATCCATAACGTAGGGTATTAATTCGCCTCAACCACTGTCGAGGTCTTCTTCGACTGTTGACTCTTTTCTTTCTTTGCCTTCTTCGCCGCTTTCTTCGCAGCAGCCTTCTTAGCCTCAAGACGCCTCTGCTCCTTTGCAGCACTTCCGCCATATGCCTCTTGCCACTCTTCTACTTTCCCAGCGGGAATAACCGTGAATAGCGCCTTCGATTCGCCTAACGCGCAACCTTTCACCAACGTATCTGTCGCCCAAGTGTCAGGGATTTTCGGTACACATTTCACTCCTAGCTGCTCGAAGATCAATTCTGAGGTTTTGGGCATGTATGGAGACAGAAGATTGGCGAGTAGATGGATGTGGCTTAGGGCTGTGCCAACAACGTTGCCACAAAGTTCGGGGTTATCGGTAAAGAGACGGTTGTCGAGTTTATTGTCTTGTAAAAACTTGTTGCCAAGAGATGATATCTGGAGGATAGTTAACAGCCCAAGTCGTAGCTTCATGGCTTCGAGTTGGGCGATATAGGTTGTAAGCAGGGCGTTTGACATTTGACTGGTGGTCTTCCGAAACTGTATAGGTAGGGACAACGCCCCCCATCTTTGCATGACAGAATTTTACCACCCGATTCACTAGGTTGCCAATGTTTTTTAGTAAATCGTTGTTGTTGACGTCGACAAATTCCTCCCATTTGAGCTCGGTGTCGGTGCCGCTTTCTGGGCGTCGAAACAGAAGATAATATCTCCAGATATCTGCATCGATGCCAGTATCTCTAGCGTTATTGCCAAAGACACCAACACCCTTCGATTTGCTAAATTTGCCACCCTCGTAGTTGAGATACTCTGTAGCGGAGATATGCCGAGCTTTCGTCCAATTATCACCAGAGCCAATTTGAGACCCAGGAAACACAATACTGTGAAACGATACATTGTCCTTGCCAAGAAAGTGGTATAGCTCAACTTCCTCGGGGTTCTTCCACCATTTTTCCCAATTGCGCCCATCGAGATTGTCTCCGTCAGTGCAATTCTTCGTAATACTTGGATAACCAATACAAGCGTCAAACCACACATAAAAAACCTTCGAAGCATATTCTTCAGGGCTCAATCCTTCAACGTGTGGAACTGGCACTCCCCAGCTAAGATCCCGCGTAATAGCCCGCGGTTGTAAGCCTTTGTCAATCCACGACTGCGTTATCGTTGTGGCATTTGTAGTCCAGCCTTTACTCGAATCCTGGAACCAGGCAACGATTTTTTCAGACAGGCTATCCAAACGAAGGAAAAGGTGCTTTGTTTCTCGTTTCTCAGGTTTTGCCCCATCGCGCTTGCAGCGTGGGTTTATCAGCCATCCTGTCGCTTTCACCTCCGTATTATCGGTGGATTCTGGCTCAAAGGGGTCCATGAGTTGACCACAACTATCACATTGATCACCGCGTGCATCGGGAGCATGGCACAAAGAGCATTCGCCTTCGACAAAGCGATCGGCGAGGAAGCCAGAGTGAACTTGGCAGTACGGTTGCACAGTCATGCGCTCTTCAATGAAGCCGTTAGCCCATAGTTTTCGAAATATATCCTGGACAATCTGTGTATGCTGAGGCGTTGGGGTTTGGCCAAATATGTCAAAGTCTATCCTGAACCAATCGTAAATCTCTTTGTGTATTTTATGGTATTTCGCACATAGAGTGGCGGGATCAACGCCTTCTTCAAAAGCCTTCGTTTCACTTGCTGTGCCATATTGATCCTATTTCAAAGTCAGCAAATCGCTATAGATAGCTTTCGATAACTCAGGCATACATGGAAGTGTATGACTATAAGTTAATGGTGGAAACTAACCGTTCCACACACGTATAATGTGGGCAATCCCCGAGCGCGGAAGAAGCGTGCAGCTGTATCTGCCGAGAGCGTGCTTCCGATAAGGTTCCCAAGATGCGGAGTTGCATTAGAGTATGGAAGAGCGGGAAGGATCAATTTGTTGCGCTCGCCCGGTACTGGCAGTATTGGATTGTTATGGCCTGCCATTTTGAATCGTCGTTGTCGTTGCTTGGTGGGCGAACGTTGGCAGGTCGCCGACAAGAAGGTTACTGGACGTGGTGGGGGTGAGAAGTGATAATCTAGCGATAAGTGGCCTTTACAGCTTCATAAGTAGAGTCGTCTTCGACGGATCGAACGACTTCATCGAGAATGGGTAAAGATAGATAGATTGCCATAGCTTGTTTTTGTACGAAAGTGATGATGTACAAATCACAGAAGGATGTTGTCCGCAACGCGAATATATTAATCGTGTTGACTGACAGGATAGGCAGACGTCTGAACGTCTGAAGATGGGGCCGTGCGTAAGTGCAACAGGCGTAGGATCCCCTTTGGGTTATTATGCCTTGCGACGGATATTCCAGACATCTAAAAGAACACCAGGAGAGCAGTCCGCAGTAATTTATATCTTATACTTGATGAGTGAAATCCGTAGCATATATGTTTTCTGTAAAGTATACTACTAAAGGCTAAATTTAACTGCTCGGCCCTCGAAAATATCTTAGCAACAAATCTCCCTAAATCAAAGCGAGTATATACAGACGAAAGAACCAGTCCCTTCATAAAAATATGTCCCGCGCAGCTCTCAATAATGCACACAACTCCCCAAAGCAACTCCCCAAGCCAGCAAAGGATAGCCAATCAAAGATGCACCTCCCCCAGACACCGTCTACGCAACCTGTGCGCCACAAAAAAGATCCCCAGACGCCCCCAAACGTTTCCACAACCTCCCCTACTTCCGCCCCCGATCAATGCTGACGTCCAAACTCCAGAGGCTATCCCAAATCACGCTTTTCTTCCCAGGGCTAGTGCCTGTGCTTGTTGGCGCCTATTACACAAAATGCACCGTCAGCTTCACGGCCCAAGGAGACGGTCCAAGACCGCCGGAGGAGGATCGGAGTCGCGCACCTCTAGCCCGCTCGAGCCCGCCGCCTGCAATTGCGGTGGGTGGTTCTGCCGTGGGGCTATCTCCGTCGCCGACGAGGGGTGCAAGGAGTCTTCGCCGTCGACGGCGGCGGTGTTATCAGGCTGCTTCACGGGCGTAGACGCGAAGGGTGCAGCTTTTCGGGAATTATTGCTGCTACGGCGGCTGTCGAGGCTGCGGCTAAGCGTCTTGCTGATGTTGTCTACCGCACTCCCTGAAATCTTCTTCGAGTGCCGGATACTTCCCGTCGCATCCACATTCGCTGCAGCCACGGTGCTCTTCCCCAGACTTGGCGTCAGCGGCGGCGCGCCTGGCTTCTCCTCCACAGCGTCGATTAGGTACCAGCGCAGCCCGTCGGAGAGGTCAAACGGATTATCATCCTCGAAGCTATCTGCTACGCTCGCCTCACCGAAAGATCCGTTATCGCCAGCCGTCGACAGCTGCCCAGTCATCGACTTTGAAAGATCCACCACGCGGCTCTCCACGCGTTGGATACGAGCCAGCAGCCAGTCGCGCGAGCGCAACTTATGTGTGTCCTGCTCGCGCAGGAAGTAGTGCGGGGCGCCGACATTGAAGGCAGCCCATGCGCCATTAGCCTGGTTGCGAGTCGGCAAGAATAGGGCGAGGTCGCCGTCTTTGAAGTGCCGATAGGCGATCTTCTCGTGGGCCTCCTTCTGGGCGGCGTGCGACTTATCGCGGTACGTTCGCGCATCACGTGTGGCTTTGCGAGCTTGATGCTCGGTTTCTTTGATGCGCTTCAGGATGGTGTCGCAGAAAACTTCGATATCGAAGCTGCCGATGGCGGAGAGGTATGCTTCATATTTCTCGCCCTCGACCTCAGAGTCGTCGTTGTGCATCCAGTAGAGGAGCTCAAGGTCACCGCTGTCTATCATAGGCTTCTTCGCTTGGCCGGATATGCTGCGTCGCATGGCTGAGCTGGGGTCGGAAGAATCAGTGAGGTTAGCTCGCTCTTGTCGCGGGATGCGGGTGATTATCATAGAATCAGCCTCCCTTGTCACGGAATAACTGAGCCGGTCGAGCAATCTCCATATACGATCGTTCTGCGCGTAAAGCCGCTGAGTAAGATCCTTCGCGCGCATAGTGCGCCCTTCAAACCTACCATTTACCTTCTCGAGCTCGGCTTGTGACTCTTCGAGTCGGCCTTCAACGGATTTAAGCTGCTCCTGAAGACTTCCAACCTGGGTCCTCGAGCCAGTTAGCTGCGCTATTAACGAAGTAACTTTCTGTTCCTCTTCCTTGACCCTACTTCGCAGTGCCTCAGAACCAGTCTCTCCTTCAGCAAACTTAGTTCGGAGGCCGGTGAGCTCCTGCTGATGTTCCGCCATGTTGGATTCCAGGGCAGCGTATTTCGCTCTCTCCCCAACAATCTCCTCGCGTAGTCTTACACTCTCTGATTCATCGGAACTCAATTTGTCCTTAACTTCTGCCAGTTCCTTCCTGACTTCTGATAACTTTTCTTGGGCCGCGTCTCGATCAGCATGTGCCAAAGCAAGGTCTCTTTCCTGCACACCTGCTTGAGTAACAAAGTCTTTAATACGAGACGACAGGTTCTCGGCTAACAGCGTTGCTTGAGCTTGCTCATCAGAGGTGGGGAATAAAACGGAATGCAGGCCACGAAGTGAAGCGGTCGCTTCTCGTCGGCCATCTTCTGCGGAATCAATGCGATCTTTGAGTTCCTTATTCTCTTCCCTTTCTCTATTCAGCTGCTTCTGCAGAGTATCATTTGACTCCCTTTGTAGCTGGGCATCGCCCCGAAGAAAGTCGACCTGGCCTTGGGCTTTCTGAGCTTCAGCATCAGCATCAGCTCGAACCTTGTTGAGCTCGGCGCGCAGGGTGTGCAGTTGCTCATCCAACGTCAGCCTCTCGTTCTCTCGGGACCGGTCTATGCTGTCCTCGTAATCCTCCAGCTGGCTCTTGAGGCGCCTATTGTCGTCCTCGAGAGATTTACGTTCGGTGCCAAACTCCCGCAGCTGCGCTTCTAGGTTCTGCATAAGATCCCGTTTGGTCGAAGTAGCTTCCTCAACCTGGGTTCTGAGGTCTGTTAACATTGCTGACTTCGCGGCAGCTTCCTTCTCAAGACCAGCTGCTCGCTCACGTTCCGCGATAAGGTCAGCTTCAAGGTGTATATACCGCTGTGCGGCAGCCCTGTCATCCTGAGTCTTGTTCGCCGAATACCGTCGCGATGAGACAGATGAAGGCCTGGAAATCTCGTCACGGAACTGAGGAGATGAAGCCATATTGCCTCCATCATGTTCATCTAGGATGACGCCGGAAGGTAGAGGAAAAATATTCCCGGAAGATGTCCTTGAGGCATGGCTCTGTTGGTGCAACAAACTTTCAAGCTTCCTCACTCTGCTTTCTGCGCCCTTAAGCTTAGTCTCAATCTTTGCCTTCTCACTTTGCAAAGTTCTGATGATATCATCATCTCCACGGAGAAGCAAGGTACTACGGCCCATAGACGCCTCATGGAAACTTCCATTTTTGAACGCTTTTGCACGCCTAGCTTGTTGCTTGGTTGGAGCGCTCAGGTCCGTAACAATCTGAGATACTTCAGCGACAATATCAGGATGCACATTTGCGGAATTTAGCTTGTTGATCAAATCCTCAAGGTCTTGCCTTGACACTAGGGGGAGCTGATCCTCCTCTCCGAGAAGATTAACCTCGAGGCCCAGGGCTTTACGTTCGGGCTTCTCGGCCCAGAAATAGAAACCCGTATTCTTCTGCCACCTCTTACGTCTTCGTCCTTCCTCGTCCTGAAATGAGGCCATTTCATTCGCAAGGGTAGACGAGTCGCTCTTCATCTTGTCAGACCATTCGCGGCGGCGGATAGCTTCGGCCACGAACGAAGCATAAACAATAGGAAGTCGTGCAACAAGTAGTATGAGTTCCAGGGACTTCTGCCCATCGTCTGAAATCTCTAGGCCATCAGTCCTTCGGTTCATCTCAGTGCACAGAGTGTTAAGGGTGGCAATGCCCTGCATGATTTCCACAGCTTCGACAGCAGCACTGTTGCGTTTGTTGGTTGCATCAGCGAGAACCTCATCCATCTCCATGCACCGCTTCGAAAGGGACGGGAGGAAGTTTCTCGTATGGAGTAGGGCAGTCTTGGAGGCCTGCGATATCGATTTGGGTGTATCCTCATAAGTCATCAGGCTATCATAGTCGGTCCTGACCTTGGTCAAAATGGCTTTAATGTCCGCCAAAAGAGCCACTGGCTCCTCGCTTTGCGCCATAGCAGATGCCCCCACGCTCTCCTTCTCCTTTTTCGTGACCTTATCCATGCCTAAGTCAATTCTCTTCAGGTCGCGCGTCATATCATCCAGGTTTGTCCTTAACGCCGCTATTGCATCGCTGGCTTCAGCTCCTGCTTGCTGGATATCGTTTATATCGATCAAGTCCGCCAGGCTGGGCTGTTGGTTCCCACTCTTCGTGTTCCTGCCGCTAATAAATCGGAACATGGTCGTAGTTACCGGTAATGACCTCAAGAGCTTCGACGATTGCTCCAGCTCTGAGATCCGAACATCGTATTCGTCTATGATATCCTGCGCCCACTTCTGCGTCTGCGGGAACTTCTGTTCCAGCCCCGCCACATGTCCCCCCAGATTGACAACGGCGGCATGGACAGAGCGCGCAATCACATCTATCTCGCCAAAGCGCACCTGCGCCTCCTTTGACATGTGTTGACTATCGTTGACGACCTTAGATGCCCATTCTCTCCGCGCGTGAAAGAGGTCTCTCCATGCGCCAAGGTCGTTTTGATCAGCTATAGTATCGGGGGGTCTTTCAATTTCATATGTAGCGGGCATCGGAATCTGCGAGACCTGCTCCATGGCCGAGTTCGAAGAGGAGACGTTGAGAATTAGGCGATTGTATACGAATATTTCGTGCTGTTATTGAACTAATGTCAGCGCTTGTATCAATGTAAATGATATGCTCGTTCCCAACAGGGAGCTACTGTTCGCCCAAACAGCAGCGTTCTCCATGCCTAGCAACGCATGAGGCCATCACGGTACCATCCCCAGCCACAAACATGGCTTTCAGGGTCTCTCGGCGCCCTCGTCCCCCAACAATCAACATACCTCAGTAAACAACGACTGCGTCCTCACGGACTTCCCACTTCCCGTCAAACATATCTGGTTCTGCACACTCACACCCCCTTTCTCCGCGACCCACGCCTTGAACCCATCTAACCTATCATCAAGTTAGCACACTGCACCTCACGCGGGACCTCCAAGGTAGCATTCACGATGCGAAGGCGCCAGGCTCCGTCTGCAGGCGCGCGCCCGTATGCGCGATGTAGACTTGCAGCGCCATGTCACAGGCCTCAGTCTACAGCTTCGGAAGGTAACATGAAGAGAAGAGGAGTTGTAAGGTGGGCGTTGCGAGAAGAGGACGAGATAGCAATGAGTGAGTGACCTGGGAGGACGGAGCTAAGGCATGTAGGGTCAGTCCACCACCCGTCACCCGTACCCCGTCACACGCCGCCACAGGCACCAATTTATCCCGCGCCGCGATTGCGCTAAAGGGCGTCAGCCACTGTGGCCGTGTTTGTTTATGCGGTGGTTACTGTGCTGAACGTGCCTTGGAGGGGGATGCATAAAAGTCGATATCCATCATTTCTACGACAAGACCGAATGATAACTGCTCATATTCACATTACCCTCCATATTCACAGCCACATACACATCATATATAAAAAAGTACAACGCACAAATAAATAAATGTCCACACCAGACATCGACACCGCCGCCGCGAGCGGAATCGCTGGTCTAGAAATCAAGAACCCTGACACCCCAAAAGACAGCTTCACCGAGCTCCAACTTTCCGAACTCGAGCGCCAAATCCTCGACCTCTATGACCGTCTCGAAGAGCTCCAGCTTGAGATCGGCCTCCTCAGCGCCCCAGGAGCAACGCAGGGTGGTAAGTCGACCCCTCCTCACGCTGATGCACGTGATCTAACACCCCACAGCATCCGCCGAGGAAGTCACCGACGAAGACCTCCAAGTCGAGCAGCAGGCGCTTTTAGAAGCTAAAGCGCGGTATGCGTTGAAGAAGAATATTGCGGAGAGCATAATGGTGGCGAATCCGATACTGAAAGCTGTGCATGCTGGGGCGAATGCTAGTCCGATAGAACGGTTTGCTTGCCCGCGGTCCCCATATGTACAGTGCCAAACTGACTGGCCCCGCAGGGATCTCCTTCCGCTGATCCAGCAGCGCGACGACGCCTCCACGGAACTAGCAGCCATGGCGGCGCAGGTGCTTGCTGCCAGGGAAGCACTGACGGCCGTCGAGGCGGAGCGGGTGGTGCTGTCGCGGAGTAATACGGAGTTGGCGGGGATGATGGTGGGGCTTGCTGAGCAGGTGGAGGGGCAGAAGAAGGGGGATATCACGGATGCGGAGATGAGGGGAAAGATTGAGGAGATGGAGCGGGAGGTGAGGAAGAGTCGGCAGAGGTGGAGGTTGATGAAGGGGGTTGCGAGTGGGGTTGTGGCGGGGAGTGGGATGGATTGGGCGAGGGATGAGAAGTTGAGGGCGCTGGTGTTGGAGGAAGATAGTGATGATGAGTAGGGGGGGTGTAGTTACAGGGTATGGGATCACTGTATATTATTGTTGGTTTACGAGGCGGCGGGTTGTGGGATGAGCTCCATGTACTGGTGCCACTGTATAGCTCACGATTTATACCACCATATTAAAATCACGGAATTTCATCTTTTGGATGCCATTCGTGAGTAAATACCTTATTTATTGTAACCCTAGGCCAATGAACACTGCTGTGATTCCCGCTCCCTCTTCAGCAGTTACAGGTCTCTACATATCTGTATATTAAGAGACAATGCGATGTGGAATAAGCTCCATGTATTCCAGGGGTCACTCTAAACAGCGAGGACCCGTACTCTAACACAACAAACACTGGGTATCATGACGCCGTAAATGCCCAAACATGCCGCCCCAGAAAAATCCGCCCAAGATAAACCGCCCAGCGACAGCCTACCACAAAAACTCTCTACATTCCGGTGCGCCGCACAAACACTTAGTCATATCCTTATGATGTTTGCCATCCTCGGCCACATCGCCCTCAAGCCCGTCCACATAGTCAAAGGTCAGCTCTTCTCCAGCTTGAATATCATGCATCGCAAAGAAAGCCAGGTCGTGGAGATGCTTATCGGCATGGTCTCCAACGCGCGCGAAGATTCGCAAATTGGGGTTGCAGGAATGATTGATGAAACGGGTGGGGCCCGCCATGAACTCGCCATCCACTTCCAGGCAGGGTCCTGAGAGACGCGCATCAATCGATTCGGGGTCGGAGAACTTGTCAAGTGCGAACAGATAGACGTCCTTGCGCTGGGCAACGCGGCTATCTTCACGGCGACTCTGTGCTTCTGCGCTCGTGATGATCTCGCCCACGTAAGTGTCGACGAACTGTCCTTCCTGGATATCCACGCTTGACCGCACGCCTACAAAGGTTAGATTTTGTGCGGATTCGGTGCGAAAGACACTTACCCCAACCACGGCCGTCATCCGTCCGGAAAATCTCCAAAGGCACCTTGCGCCCCTGCTCGACAATGCGGTTACTGCAATCCTTGGAGCAAACGCAGGAATCGTGGCACTCGTAGAGAACCAGTCGGCTGCCTAGAATTTCCTTACGCAAGCAACCGGCCTTTGGCCCTTTTGAAAGATATGCGTTCGCTTTCTTCGGTCCACCCAACTTGCTGCCTTTCGCCTTCATATCCTGGATGCAATAGCAACCTCGAAATTCACAATCTCCATCATCGGCACATTCACAACCCATCTTAAACCCGGCATCTGCACGTATAACACCGTCGCGCAGGATTGAATGCTCGATAAACTGAAATCCCTCCGGAAGGGTAGCCTTGTCGACGTCGTTCGTGATTGTGACCGGGTAGTCCGAGTGGGTGCTGAAGTTGGCGAGCTCGCACCAATTGCATCCAACCTTATCCTTCTCCTTCTCGAGGCTCTTCGTATCGTACAGAAAAACTACCTCGTCATTTTCTTGGTATTGGGCCTTGGCGACGCCCGGGTGTCTGGAGATGTTGCGCTTCGTATTCAACACACTGAGATCGAGCTCCTGGGCAGGCTGGATCACAAAGAGTTAATGTTGACTCCAGGCCTCAAATTTAAGTCAGACCACATACCTTCGTCGTCCCATGGTACAGGCGATGTCTTTCCCTCATATCGTGAGTTGACATCTTTGTGCGCTGCTTCTGGTCGCCTTGACGGTCGCGGTCGTCGCGAGGCTGAGGTCGAGTCTTGGGCTTTGAAAGTTGTAGGTGGGAGGTTGACAACAAGGCGGAAAGGGCCAGAGCACGGGCCACCATGCCTCGGTTGACCCCGATCATGGATTTGGGTGCTCGCTTGACCTTGACCATGCTATTGAGGAGTGATAAATATATTTATAAAGATATATATATTGATACAGGCGATGAAGAGCAAATTGGATAGATGCCATGGCTGCGATTTTGAGGAAGATTGGGTATTTAATAGTAGACTTCGAAGAAGAGGTTCCACTGGAGAATGCGGGTTCATTGTCACCACAGGCTCTCTTTGTCAGGAGTATGGAAAGACTGCTTTCGGCGAGATAGACAAAGACATATTTCCTAAAATTCAAGAACTAAATTTATTTGGGGCGCAGGTGTCAGTCTCTCTTATGCTTTTATGCTTTATAAATAGCTTGGTGGGTAGTCGTACGGGGAAGTGTTCCTATTTTATAATTTATAGTGACTACAGCGTAAATTTATTACAACATCGCTTTTCAACTCGGTTTTGCAAAGCATAATTGAAAATATAGTACACTAAGATTCAGTTCATCATCATTAAAATAATATCACCTTTATCTCACCATGAATAAATAAATCAAATAAACACCCTCCCTCCTCCTCCTCCTCCCCCGCCAAGTCCAATCGACCCTACGCTACTGCACGCCACTCCCGCACATAGCGCCCCGCGCCTAGCGCCCCGCGCCAAATTCTCCTCCAAAATTTATTTATCGCGACACCTCAAAAACCCGTTCCCCCCACCTCAGCGCCCGTCGTAGCCGCGACATAAGCCCGAACTCCCTCATTCCTACGAATCTAGACTCCTCGATACCGCGACGAGCTGCAGGCGATTTGAGAATATACCTCCCTCCAAAACCAGACGCATATAACGTCGATCTTCTACCTCTTCAGACCAGAGCGAGATAAGAACGTCCCTCCAAACCGCAAATATGACCGACTCAGCCTCAACCCCCGACCTCTCCCAGACCCCCTTCGTCAAACAACTCGCCTCTCCTGGTAATTTCCCCCCTCCCCCCGAAAAAAACATCCAGAACACCCCGCTAACCCCCCCCAGACCGCCAAACCCGCACCAACGCCCTCGACTCCCTGCGCACCTACCTCTCCGGGCGGCGCTCCCTCACTGAAGACGCGCTGCTAAAACTTCACACCGCGCTCTTCTACACAATGTGGCTGACCGACCGCCCCCTCCCGCAGCAATCGCTCGCCAGCTCCCTCGCCGCCCTGCCCGCGATCACGCACAAGAGCAACCGCACCGCCTTCACAGCGGCGTTCTGGACGACGATGGCGCGCGAGTGGACGCGGATCGATGTGCTGCGGATGGAGAAGTTCCTGCTGCTGACGCGTCGGTACGTGGGCGCTGCGTTTGCGCAGTGCGCGGATGCGGGGTGGAAGGCTGAGGTGGTGGAGGAGCAGATGAGGGCGTTGAGGGAGGGGCCGCTGGAGCCGACGGCGAGGGATGTGCCGAATGGGATGAGGTATCATGTTATTGATGTTTGGGTGGATGAGTTGGAGCGGGCGGGGGGGTTGGGGGAGAAGAGGAAGGGGGTCGAGCTTGAGGTGCTGTTGAAGCCGGTGGAGGTGTTGGCGAAGGAGAGCCCGACGAAGAGTGTGAGGCGGAAGTGTAAGGAGGCGTTGGCGGATGAGAGGTTACCGGGTAATGAGAAGGAGGATGTGGTGATGGAGGAGGATGAGGGGTGGGGAGGTTTTGCGGAGTAAAAAGAAAAGAAACAACGATGTGTGCTTGAGCGGGAGATCAGAGGAATGGAGTAGCTGTGGAGTGCATGGGAGGGACAGCGGCGTCTGGTGTTGGCAAGAGGTGACAATTAATGCATTCTGTACAATCTACGCGAGTCTATTATACAAGCGTCTCCGACTATGGCAACTCCTGGGTATCATGCCATGACTCGACGAAAACTGACCTCCAAAGCTACCTTATCCACTATCCATTATTCCTTTTCCCTATTTTTATCCACTTATACAAGAACCCCCTATGGACCCTGAGCCTCGTACTTCCACCCAGAGCAACTCAGTACAGTACCCAACCCCCGATGAATCTCCGCCTGAAACGGCTCGAATGGCACCCTCTCCCCATCGATGCTGATATACCCCGACTCCTGCTCGCGCGGCACGATGCGGTAGCCCAACACCTTGCGGTAGCTGACGAGCGGCTTGTCGAAGAACTTGTTATTCTCGACAGCAAGCATGAGGTCGATGGCGGCGGTGCGCGCGATATGGCCATCGATGCAGACCAAATCCATGAGGCCGTCGCTAGGGAGAGTGGCGGGGAAGAAGTTTGCGTCGGCGGCCATGTAGGACATCTGCATATGTTAATAACTTCTTAGTACAAAAAATGGGATGGTGGGAGGCATCTTACATTGCCACAGTAGAAATTGCCCATAGTATCGTAAGGCACCATCTCCCAGTCCGATGGCAACTTATCATTGATCGTCCCGTACCTCAAGGCCGGCAACCCCTCTTCACTCGCCGCGCTCGTGCTAGCCGCCGAATCATCATCATTCTCATCCCTATTCCCGCGCCTCTCACCCAGAGCACCCCTCCTCTCACTCTCTTGGCGATAGTGCTCCCTAATCGCGGCCTTATCCTCAATCACAACCTTGACGGCCAAGTCACACGGGTATATTCTCTTCTTCAGCAGCCGCGTAAGGAAGCCGTAGGTGAAGCGCGCCTGCCCCATCCAGCGGATATTCTCAGTCGCCAGATCCGATTCGGCCACAATGCCAACCGACTGCGACAGGAAGGACAGCGTGCGTGTCGACCCCTGCGTGATGGAGATGAGGTCCAGTGGTGTCATGACTCCCTTGACCGTAGCAAGCGCTGCAAGACTGGGACTCGCGCTGCCCGTCAAATTGCAGCTCATCGCATTTCCGCTTCCGCAGGGCATCTGAACAACCGCGATCTTGGCCAGTGCACGCCGAGCATCCGGGCGCTTTCCCAGTCCATTGAAAACTTCATGCGGCAGTCCGTCCCCGGAGCACGAGACCACCATATCGTAGTCCTCGATATCCAATTTCTCGGCGATCGCGACCGCCTCGCCCTGACTTGTCGTAGTGTGTACATCGAGCCCGCAGCGTGCGGCGCGGAGAATCGGCTCAATGTCCCTAATCCACCACTTCACGGCGCTGCCCTTCCCCGCATGGGGATTCAAGAGCACCTTTGCGCGCTTGCGCTTCTGCGATTCGCCGTATGCGCGATCGAGGAGCTTGGCGACCCAGATGCGTGCGGGGCCGCCGTCGATGGGGAGAGGGTAGGTGAGTATTTCTGGGCGGACGGCGATTTTGGAGATTGGCGCAGCAAAGGTGACTGTGAGGAGGGAGGAGGATGTTTCGGCCCAGAGGACATTGTAGAATGGGATGGCGCGCGTGTTTGAGCTTCCTGTTTGCGCCGTCAGCTTTGTCGTTGTCTCTCATCGTCTCGCAGCCCCAATTGCGCCTGCGGGGGGTGCATACCGGGCCGGCACAGCGCGCAGCACGACGTCTTTCCGTCCTTTTGAAAATCGTCATCTGGGCGCACACCCGCCCGTCAGCCTGGCTCCAAGTATTGTGTCTGCGCTGCCCAATGCCGGGCTGCCGGCGGATGGGGCGCGGGGAGAGGGGGAGGAAGAGTGCTCACCAAGTACAATCAGCGACTCGGTGCCGAGGGTCAGGCTTGCGTCCTTGCCGACCACGAGGGTAGTGTCGCGTGCGAAATCGATGTCTCCATCGCCGGAGACGTCGGGGGCAGCGGGGTCCATGAAGGGGTCGCTGGAGCCACGGGTGGGCGATGGGGGTGGTGCGTGGTCGGTCATTACTTATAGCGAGTGTGGTGGTTTAAGCATGCTGTAAATATGTCCTTCGTTTGGAGTATTTGCTGGAGAATGAGTAGGAGGGGAGAGAAGAAGAAAGAAGGAAGAGAGAAGAGAGAGAGAAGGAGAGAGAGGAGGGAGAGAGTGAGTATAGTATGAGAGAGGTAGCAGTAATACCCACAACGCAACAGTGGTTACCCAGACTACCTTACTAAGGAAGGTTGTAGTGGGCGGTGCACCACTAGAGTGCTTTCTTACTGTACTACGGGCCGGAACACTAACGCCGAGAAGGTGGTCTGGGTTCCTGTCCTGGGGAAATAATACAGAAATAGTCGCACATAAATTGAAATACGAGACAATAGTACTTACAAATGTCTTGCATGTGAAGATTGCTTGAAATTAATGTGAATAACAAACTTTGTTATATTCAATATTCATCCCTTTAAGTAAAGAAGAACACTCTTACTCAGGAGTATTCCCCTTCAAATAAACACAGCAATATAGTCTTTTTCATTTCTCAATTCTTTACTACTGCAAATGCCTACGTCTCTACATAAAAAAACGCCCAATGCTTCTTTTTTTGCGCCTCCTCTCTTCGCAAAACACGGCGTGGCTCGCATTATATACCAATGTTACGCTTCTAGCACTACATCCCCCTCTTCCCCCCTTTCCCCAGTCACAATCATAAAGCCCCCCAACATACCCAGACATGACACAGTCCCATAATTCATCGATTTTGCAGCCGGCTCACCCCCCTACGAGGCACAAGTGACGGTGCTCTAGTATGTTCCATAAGCCCCCTTTCTCTCCTGTACTCTTTGGCTTGGGCACCGCTCAAGCCACCTCTCCGACCTTGTTGAGGCCTTTCAGAGAGCCTAGGCTTAGTGCCAGGCCTTGCGAGCGACTGCGGATGCGAACGAAACCCGTGACGGGGCCGTCGTCACCCTCCTTCTCGATACTTAAGTTTGCTAGCGCGTCCTCGCCTGTGATCTGTTAGTAAACGGTCCGCATAGTTGACAAGTCTTCCTAGAAGCGAAGTAGGACGGATGAACGGAAGGGGAAAAAAAAGTTTAAAACGTACCAAACACGCTGCGAGCGTACAGATTCGCACTCAAGAACTGGCAGTCGCCCTTCAGCGAAGCCTCGGGGGTCAGACACGTCATATTTGTGCACGCCATAAGCTGCGTCAGGAATTCTCTCAGCGACTTCGCCTTCGAGTTGATGTTGACCTTGTTCTCCCACTCGAACTCGGTCCACATTGTGCGGAACTGGGTCTCGGTGCAAGTGGCCGGCTGGATGTAGTCCATAATGTCGACGTGGACGTCGTTGAGGATGACGACGTTGTTGTCGGTGGAGCTCTGGCCGTCATAGACGACGTTGCCGAAGATGACACCGGTATCGGTGGATGAGACCTTGATGGTGCACTGGACGTTCTGGAAGTCGTGGGGGCCAAGGTTCTGCGTCGTCGGGCGCTCAACAACCTTCAGATCACCAAGGGTGGCGAACTCGACAGACAGGTTTTGGAGAGTCTCGGTCGTCTGGTTGACGAGCAGGACGTCGAGGACAATGTCGAATTGGTGGACCTTAACGTACGCCTCGGCGTAGACGGGATCCGAGAAACCTGTGAGCTGGACGACGCGGCTGAGTTTCGACGAGAGGTCCTCCGTTGCAGCGTCGCCTCCAGTGGCCTTCTCTAGGTCGAGCTCAATCTCATCAGCGCCATCACTGGCATTCTTCTTGGCGAGCTGGCGGATCTGAACGACGTCGTCAACCTGGACTGCAGTCTTGGCCTTCTCCACTGCCTCCTTTGCTGCGCGCTTCTTCTCCTCAACCTGAACCATAGCCCTGAAAGCCTTTCGTGTGTCTTCAAGGAACACAGTCTCGAGCTCTTTCTTCTGTGCGAATTCCGCCAGCGAGCGCACGCAAGACATAATCCTGTCCACTGAGTCCTCGTCAATAGGGGCCTTGACGAACTGCGATTGTCCAACGCGGATGATGGAGATCATAATCAGCATAGCCTCTGCGCGGAGGGCGTTTGTTCGTGCCTCGTCCTTTGAGATTTCCGAGTGGCGCATGACAAGTTTTGTGAGGGTTGATGAGAGCACGCTGGCGAGGTAGTAGTCGCCATCCAGGATAAGTTGTCTGAGCGGTGGCTTTTGTGCAGCCTTGACAGCCTCCAATTTTGCTAGTACTGCGGATGTGCTTGTAAGGGCGCTTTCGGTCGCATATGTGCCGTCTGCCAATACCCTCCTTGAGCCGGTCGGCGCTGCCGGCTTTTCGGTGCCGTTCGTGTGAGCCTCCTTCTCCTCCTGGCCCTCAGATCCTTCATCCAGTAGCCGTTGCTCTGAAGCCAGTATCGGGATCTCACCCAAACTTGCGCGTATCCGCTTCCACGCGTCCCTGATGTCATTGGCCTCCATAGAGTATTCTCCGACAATCCATAGTGCGCCACGGTAAACCTTTCCGGCGCGGACCTCACTCAAGGTTGAGACAAGTCTCTCGACAATAGTCTGGCGGAGCTTGGGGAACTTCTCGACGACCTCCTTTACGAATGAGATGACATCTACAGCCGAGGTGCTGTTGAAATCGGCGATGAAATCCATCAGCAGGTCAACGACACTTGCGGCAACTTCGGAGAATTTGATGGCGCATTGATGTATCGAGTGAATGAGGAGCTGGCGGTACTCATTGTTCTTCTCATACTCCTGGTCAACAGTCTTTGTCAACTCCTTCTTTAGGAGAAGCACAACATCAGCCACGTTCTTGCTTGACACCATCTCCAGGGCTAGCTCGAGGGCCTTGCGCCTGACGTCAATATCTGGGCTAGAGAGCACACGGAGGATTTCCATTGTAAGGTCGTTCAGAACGCCCTCATTCTTGCGGCGCAGCTGATCGACACGGTCGAGAACGATAAGCTTCACATTGTTATCCGCCTCTTTGATGCTGAGCTCAATGAACTTGGCAGCCGCTGCCTTCACCGCAACCGGGTTGTTTGTCAATGCCGTTAAGGATGATGCAGCCTCATAGACTACTGTAGAAGCACCCGCCTCGAGGAGATCGAAGATCAAACGCAGGTATTTGGCCTTGTTCTGGGGGTTCTGGACCGCATCCTTCCTGATAAACTCCAATTCGACGAGCTGGAGCAGCTCATCGGCGTTGGGGATACCGTCGAAGACGCTGCTGAGGTATGCCAAGGCCTTGTCGTGGTTGATGCTCGCGAGTGCAGCGAATGCGTTGCGCTTGCATGTGTGGTCGGTCTCAGTCTCGAGGAAGGCGGCAATCAGATCAGCAGCATCGGGGACTAGGGATTCCGAGAGCTGGAAGATGGAGGAGATGGCGAAGACGGCGTTCTTGCGGACGTATGCATGGCGATGCTCCAGACAAGATCGGGCCGAGGAGAGGAGGGGCTCGATGAGCTCGGGTTCGCGGAGCTTGCACAGAAAGCGGAGGGTGTTTCCCCTTATGAACTCGTTTGCTCCCATGAGATCGGATCTTATTCCGTTACTGTAGATCTATTTAGCTGGGAACAATTGACTCTGTTTTGAGGCCATCTCTCACCACACCAATATCATCTCCTGTTTCAGCTTCCCGCTGGCGTCGAGCTTGGGGCAGATCTCGTAGTAGAAGTAGAGGAGCTTCTTGAGGGTCTTGCTCTTCGAGGGCATGACAAAGCGGATGACGTGCATGAGGAGCTGGGGCATTGGGTCGCCGTTGAGCATGATTGTGAGGATGCGCTTCATGGTGTCGACCTTGGTCTCGTCGGTCCCCTTCTCGAGCTGCGTGCGCAGCTCGGACATGGAGGGCACATCGGAGAGGTTGTCCTGGTGCACCAAGCTGTAGGAGCTCTCGAGGAAGGAGGCCATTGTGGGTGGTTTGCTCCCCGGATCGGGCGGACCTGTGGGCTGTGGCTGCTCCTTGTCGGTCAAGGAGTTGCGTGGTTCCCCAGCTTCAGCGATGCGCGGGCAGAGGTCGGTTTGCAAATGGGTGTCGACGGAGGGATCGGCGTCAACAGGAGGATGCGCAGTAAAAGATTGTAGGGTTGTAGAGTTGTAGGTCGGAGTCCCCTAGGGTATCAATATGGTGAGGCTTATCAACAACAATCAACAACAAGCTCTCTCTTATTGCGGCTCTATCCCCTTAGTTAGAACCACGTTGGAGATTCCGTGAATTAAGCGATGTGTTCGGATGAAGTCACGTGAAAGTGGGTGGTGGTACCTTGGGATTCTGCCCCGCCAAAATCAACAAGGGTGTCTTTGTCTTTTGGCCCTTTTGGTGGTCTCAGTCGCGAAAGCTTGACAGGGCTGAGATACTGAGACAAGACTCGACCTTCTACCATTAATATATACGCTCTACACAACTCTCTACAGCCTCAACATCACTCTCCAGCTGCATCAGTTGTTTATAGGAACAGGCGCAAAGACGCAGAGTCAAGATGGCCGCCCCCGCTGCTGCAAACTCTGAACCCTTCTATGTCCGCTACTAGTATGTCTTGCTCTATCGCCCCCTCCTCGTTGACACCAACACCCCGCGGCTCTGTCTAACTTGCCCCAGCTCAGGACACCAAGGTCGCCACGGCCACGAATTCCTAGGTACTACCCTCCTCACACGCCATCCTTCTCCCGCTGCGCATTCACTGACTGTACCTTCCGCCAGAGTTCGACTTCCGCGTGCTGGGTGACGGAAGGAGCGCATCGGCGCGATATGCGAACAACTCAAACTACCGCAATGACTCCCTGATCCGGAAAGAGAGTGCGTCTGGCCGATTGCCCCTGCCAGTTGGGTGTATAGCTAATCAGGATGCGTGTAGTGTGCGTCAGCTCGACGATGATTGACGAGATCAAGCGCATCATCAAGACCAGCGAGATCCTGAAGTATGTCAAGCAAAGAGTGACTGGCTGCAATACAATATACATGTGCTGACGATGACACAGGGAAGACGATGGCAAGTGGCCGCAGAAGAACAAGGACGGGCGACAGGAGCTGGAGATCAGATTGGGGAATGACCACATCTCCTTTGAGGTAAGCTATACCTGCTGCATCATGCGTCACAGTGAATGAGCTGTTATACTGACTATGGCTTGCGCAATCCAGACAGCAAAGATTGGATCCCTCGTAGACGTCAGTGACTCCGCCGACCCAGAAGGCCTCCGCGTCTTCTACTATCTCGTGCAGGACCTCAAGGCGCTGGTCTTCTCGCTGATAGGCCTTCACTTCAAGATCAAGCCGATATGAGCAGTGGGAAGACAGAGGGGCGTTGTGTGACATTTGCGCATTTTGCTAGGAAAAACGGGGCGTTTTATATCGTGTTTGTCGATACCATTGAAGGTTGATCAGGGGAATTACAGAAAGGCGTGGGCTTTGAGGCTGCACAAGGACAACAACAGGTCCAAGCAGACCAAGCATGATCGATCAAATGTAGATATCCGATGCAGGGAATATTACTTTTTCCAGCACTCACTTTGACATTTTCACAGCTCTTTGGACAGCTCTTTGGCGTTATTCATGTTATTTCTATGTGACATTTTCATTTACATACTCTACAATTATATATCTTATATCTTATATGAGTCTGTATCTTACCTGCCATCCATTTTTCGCTGTCGCCCTAATAAAAAACCCGTCCGTGGGGGAAAGACAGCATTTGCGGGGATTGGACCTTGGAAACCCGTCTCCCCGTCCCTTTAGTCCCTCCAACCACTGGCAAGCCAGGCCAGGCCAGCCTTGGCACCCGATGGGGGTCATAGAATCGACAATCGCATCCATCCACTCCCGCCACCAAAAACCCCACGAAATCCGCCTTATAAACAACACACACTCCATCCATCGAACACTACATCCCGCAATCCTATACACCCCATCCCCCAACAACCGCCGAGCGATGCATCTCGCCGACCCGGCACCGTCAGATTAACCCCCTCTTCCCATTCCCAACGGCGATTGTACAGTACACCACCCCAACCCAGGACACCCCGGAACCCACGCGGCCCACACCGTTCGACGGGGCCAGCGGACTCGGCCGTGGGCGCAACGATCGAGCTACCGAGCGAGCGAGCGATTCCGATATCGAGATGCCAGGCACGCCATCAGTGCGTGCGGACGCGGCGGCGGCGGAGGAGGCCATGAGGCTGCACGCGTCGTGTCCGCCGGAGGAGGAGCGAGGGGAGACATGGGTGGCAGCGGTGGAGGACGACGGGTCAGAGGCGGTGGCGGGGAGTCAGAGCGCTACGCCCACGCCACCGCCGGATGGCCAGCAGATGATTAAGAGGGTTGATGGGGGACAGCGCGCGAGTGTGGAGATGCTGTCTCCTGTTAGTGTGGAGGAGAAGGGGGAGGAGAAGGAGCAGGAGGCACCGGTGTTGCGGAGGAGTTATGCGGGGAGTTCGCCGTCGATGAGCTATGAGTTCTCCAATGTTCGGGTGAGTGGTTGTGATGTGATAGGTGTTTTGGGAGGCATGCGCTGACGGATATGTGGATGTAGCTGAAGCCGTCTTCGCCGTCGTCGTTTTTGCGGTCGGGAAGCCAGTTTCGCGGCACGCAGCATTCGGAGAGACAGGTTTACGAGGTGCAGGTTGAGATTAAGCATGTGGATATGAGAGAGTCGTCGCTGTGCGGATACCTGCGCATACAAGGTACCATCTCCCCTAGCTTACTCTGAATTTCAAAATAGACTCTAACCATACTCCCGGCCAGGCCTGACAGAAGACCACCCAACCCTGACGACGTACTTTGAGGGCGAGATCATCGGGTCCAAGTACTCCTTCCTCACCAAGCACGACGACTGGGGCTCGACGGACAAAGTGGACCTGGAGCACTGGTCGAAGTTCCAGGCTTTCCGACCCTTCAGCAAGGCAGCGCGGCGGGGGAACCTGCACATCCCCAACCTGGCGCAGCGCGAGAACATCTTCATGCGCTGGAAGGAGCACTTCCTCGTCCCGGACCACCGGGTGCGCACGATTACGGGGGCCAGCTTCGAGGGGTTCTATTATATCTGCTTTAACCAGCGGAGTGGGAGCGTGAGCGGGATTTACTTCCATGCGAAGAGCGAGAAGTGCGTATCCAATCAATAACACTGCTGAGGTCTTGACTAACACCCCCTAGATTCCAGCAGCTTGAGCTCAAGCACGTCCCCGACCGCGGGACCTACGGCGCTATTGAATTCAGGTGAGCCGGCAAGCAAAGGGTTTGTCGGCAGGGACACGGAGTAGGGTGACACTGGGTAAACACACACACACACACGACATAAGGCGATTTTAGGACAGGGTAACATGAGCGCGGTGCATATACGGAAACTGATTCCCCCCAGCCCAGCCTCCTCCACCACCGCCCCATTCCCGTTCCCCATCAAGGAATTCGGTGGTTTTGGGGGGGCGAATGGGGAGGCTGGCGGGCTTTGATTACTCGATTTCGATTTGTCTATTTTACTTTTACGTTTATTTTTTGTCTTTTGTTTTGGAAACCTTTTTACAGGATAGGCAAGGGATTGAGGGATGCGATGCGCTGAAGAGGGAACAGTCACTGGGGGAGGGGGTGTTGTCTTTTGAGCGTGATTTTTTAAAGAAGGGATAGGGATGAGAGGGAATGATGAAAAGGAGATGGAGAGGGTGGGCGTGTATTCCCAATTCCATACCATATACGAGTAGCCGTTCCGATGATGCGGCAATTGAGCGCTTTGGACGCGGGGACCAACCAGTTTTTGATTTTTGAGGTGAAGTTATTCCCAGGACCCAGTGAATGTCAATATAGATATGCTCTTGTGCTCGTCCCCTGGTTTATACTTTATGGCATATGCCACCCTATTTTATTCCAAGATGTAAATATACGCCCCCTCCCATCGTTCATGCACAGTCTGTCCTCGTGCCCAGCACCCCGGTTATTCCTCCCCCGATCTCCAATTACCCATAGCACCCACCATGAACCCCCATCGTGCACGTGCCACAACCCACCCCATCCACCATCGGTCCTTCCCATCCATCCCCTGTTTGCTCTGTTTGCCCCACCTCCTGCCCCATGGCCGCGCAACCCGCGTAGCTAGCACCAACTGTCAAAGTATATCGCGACCACCACCCACCCACCTCTCTCCAGCTTCCCAAACGACGCCTACGTCCCACAACCCTCCCGTTTCAAACAGGGCCGCTGCTGCTGCTGAGTTCGTCGCTAATATGGATTTCGCACCATACCAAGGTTTGTCCCCTTACGAAAACCCCGATCGAGGAACTGAGCTAATGACCAAAGACACCTCCCCAGACGCAACGCGCACGCTCTCACCTCCCCCCAACGACCGACGCTCCACCTCTGCCTCTCCGCCCCTACAGCAGCCATCGCACGCGAACCCATGGGCTGCGCAGTCGGGGAGCCCGCCGGCGCAGGGTGGTGGTAGTGGAGGGGGCGGGTCCACGAACACGAGGGATGTGGAGATGGGCGGGCGTGGGCGCGAGGCACTGCATGATTACGAGACGAGTTTACCGCTGAGATTGGATTACGAGGCGTGCTTGGCGTATTTGGCGTTGCCGCCCGCGGGGGCGGTGGGGTTGTTGCTGGTGGAGTGGAAGAGTGATTATGTGAGGTGAGTTGGGGTGGGGGGGTGTGACTGCGTGAGGACAGGGCTGATGACGTGTTTGTGCAGGTTTCATGCGTGGCAGTCGGCGCTGCTGTTTAGCGCGATGTTTGTGGTGCACCTTGTGTTTGCGTGGTCGAGTTTTTTGAGCTGGGTGTTGTTGGTGGGGGATGTGGGGATGATTGGATATTTGACTTTGAGGGCTTATAAGGATGGTGAGTGCTCTTTCCGGTGCAGATTTTGGGTGAGAGCGAAGTGCTGACGGCGATGTAGCGGACACGCTCGATAGGTGCGAGGTTCCATTCTTTGGGCCGCTGGCGAGTCGGATTTTGGACGACGAGTAGGGGTGCTGTGAGTACGAGGTTGGATCCGGAGAGGCGGATTCCAAGCCGAGATGTGATGATACCCCCGTTTATGGTATCTCTGGGATGGTAGGGCATGTACATAGGGTGGAAATGGGAGTAGATACCTGTACTGATAAGGCTGGGCAGCATAATATAACTGCTGGTTTCTTTCCTTCACCCAGTTAGTCTGAGGAGGAAGTTATTATAATAATTCGTTCTACAATTAACACCCAAGCAAATATTTGTAAGGAGGAGACAAGTGTCATGCATTCAAGCTAAAGTGGAGAATAAGCTTCCGTCAATTACCATAGCCAACGTTCCCATATCGACGGATTGGATTTTGGAGGATCGAGGTACCACCGCGCCTCCCAATTCCACCGCCAGACACAACCATCCGGTGCTCGAGTAACCGCTCGACGTTTCCTGCCGAAAACAGCTTTCGTTCGTTATCGGTAGTGAGATCTTCTAGTGACACTTACGCCTGATTTTCAAAATCTGTCCGAATTCTTTCGGGGTGACCAGCAGTTCGATCGACTTTCACTCTGTCTACGTATCGATCCGCGTGGCTTTCCCATTTGAGATCAGGGGACTCAAGACCAGCACCAAAGTTAACCCATTTCGTAGTAATTATTGCGAACCCTCGTTCCCCGAAGTCTTTTGCATCAACCGCGTGATCCACATAACAGTAGGGACATTGGAATGTGCGAGTTTGGCAGTTCTCCCCGGCCTCCAGCTGGCCAACTCGAGATATCATAAGATCTATTATTGTATCTCCATCTCCATGTTGTGCCCTTCGGTCGTGGGCACAGATATTATACATGTTCCGGCCTAACACATGGTGGTCCTTTGGTAGCTCTTCGATAAATGTGTCACTTCGGCTCCAGGGAACTAGTGTCCAGGTCTGAAAGCGCATCAAGAACTCATCGGAGACAATCTGAGCGTCGACGGATGACAGAATGACTTTCTGTGGGGAGTCGTCGTGATGCCGAGCCTCCAAGTACTGAAAAGCCTCAAGGGGAAACCCAATATCAATCACCCAACGGTGCTGTTTCATCGCCAGCTGAATTTGGAGATAATGTATCTCATATCCAGAATCATTTAGATGGTGATATCTAGTCTGCGACCACCCATCCATGCACGGAGGGCCTGGAGAGTATATTTAATTGTGCTGACGCAATGAAGCCGCAGACACACCTGGCATGGAAAGAGTTGAGGAAGGTCTTTCCCCAGGGAGAACAGAAATGCGAACCGAACATCATGCGGCGCACGCCGCAACGATTTCCAGAACTTGGGCCCGAGAATATGGCTCAGTTGGCGACAACATAGAGCGAGGCTAGCAGCGGATTCTGTCGGAAGCATGCTCGCTACTGACATGATAATTTCTGGAGGGAGACGAAGTAGCTCGGATGTAGGCGCCGACTTTTTTGGGCCCCCGTCAGTCCAAATTATTGACATGAGTTTTCGCCAGGGGGTTACAAGTAAGGCCATTGTTGGTTTGTTAGACCATGCGTATATACCGAAGGATTCTTGTTTCACCCAGGATGTGATAATGGGATTGGTAACCCATGGAACGGGCTTAATTTCCTTGTTTCAAGTGGAAGCAAGATAGGTAATATCACCAGGGCGGGAGAGGGCAGAGAGTGGCAGGAAACAGACAATAATGTGGGTGTTGGATGTAAAAATAATCCAACACCTCACCCCGCCCCCCGTATTGTAAGTGGTGCGAATTTCCCAAATAGGATCGGATGTCATTTACGGGCGCTAATACCGCGGTGGTGGTGGTTGCCCAATAAGTGGTACGACGGTGGTGGTGATTGGATCGCGGGAACTCCAACCGCGCGTGAATACACGAAACGTCGTTTACGCGCGTCTGCCTCTTTTCCCAGACTATCGGGATTTGGAGGCTGTGCAATTTGTTTACGACTTGGGTTTCGGTAATGGGCCGGCGGCAGCATAGGCCCTGTGCCGGGTTTGTGTGGTGGACCGACTCTGAAGCAGGAGTCGAGCTGATTGGCGACTAAAACGCAATGCGCCCATTTCAGGACCCAAGAAAGCTATCTCTCGATTCTAAGCGCTTTTCAGACGAAACCATCATGATGTACCCTGGTCGATGGGGCGGGGTAATAGGAACTGTGATTTTTCTGGCGGCAGAGGCCGCTATCAACAGCGGCCAAGTACGAACAACGTGCGTTTCGGATTAACCGCCACCAGCGATAAATCGGCCCAAGGCTATTATTGCCAGCGCTTCTCAGACCCAAAATTAAATAGAGCAATCTCGATGCTATGTAAAAATGGATATATAAACCCCCGGATTTCTCTACTGCGTGAAGTTATAATTCTTTGCATTGCATCACTTTCTCGAATTCCCAGCACCAGCTACTGCTCTTTTCAAGGCCTTTGCATATCACAACTACTATTCTATCGTCAATACTGCCATACTACTCATTGAAACCATACTGGCACCACTGTCATATTTTCCATTGCTTTCGTTACCAGTCACTGTTCTATCGCCAATACTGTCATACTGCCCATCGCAACTATACCGGGACTTCTGTCATATTATCTGTTGCCTACATTACCAGTCCGCGTTATATCACCAATACTGCCATACTACTCATCGCAACGCTATCGGAGCTTTTGCTATATTATCTGTTGCCATTATTATCAGTCACTGTTCTATCGACATTGTTGTTACGTTACCGCAACTCTCACCCTGCTACCACGGCACCCGACAACCAACTTACCGACCACGCTATCTATAAGCCAATATGTTCGGAAAAGGAAGCAAGAAATCAGCAGGTGGCAGCAGCTCTGCTAAGGCTAGCAAAGAACCTTAGGATAAGTACCCTGACTATACCGAGGCAGAGAAGAAGGCACTGCGAAACGCAACAAGCCTAACTACATACATGGCAACATCCAAGAATCTGGATACACGGGTTGTTAAAGTTAGAATTGTCGTTCATACAAGTGGATCTCAAAGTACCCATGATGGGAGGACCGGAAATCACTGGTCTATCTTCCTGATCTTAGAAGGCCAAACACCGAAGTCTGTGCGCCTAAACATCGCTTCCCTCCAATCCAACAAGGCGCATTTACTCCCCTCCTTTGCGATCGTGATCGCTTTTGTTGAACTCCATGATATTATACTTCTCTATCAAACGATAGGAAAAGTGTTATCGGTTGTATTATTCTACATCTACCTCTCTCGGCGTACGGGCTAGTCATGTCGCTCGACCTAGACGCCCTTTCGAACGACGAGATAGTTGCCCTTTCCGAGAACCCCGATGTCAGAATCAATAGCACCGAGGTTGGGCGAGGCCTTGCAAAACTCTCCGACGACATCGCTGTCAAATTTGGATGGGAGATCACAGATGAAGAGGTAGCTAACCAGAAGTTTGTATATGAGTACTCGCTCAAGAGCGACATCACAGTTCCAAAGATATATCGATTCTTTAGAATCAAAGACAAGGCATATATCGTGATGGATTTCATCGAAGGGGTGACTCTGGATGAGATAAATTGCCGTGAGCATCCAGGACTCATCGATCGCTTAGCTCTAGCTATGCACAGTCTCTTCTCCCAAATACCATGCGGCCCGCCTGGTCCTACAAACGGTGGAATCCCGCGGGGTTATCTTTTTTCAGAAGATGGCGCGTTCACAACGTTCAACTCGATTCCCAAACTCAATAAATGGATGAATACGCGCCTTCGGGCCAAAGCTGGCGAACCAGGGTTTGAATTTACGGCGTCTGAGTGCGTATTCTATCATCAAGACCTTGCGCGCCGAAATATCATCATGCGTCCGGATGGTTCATTTTGTCTTGTGGATTGGGAGCATGCCGGGTTTTATCCTCGAATGTTTGCGGCATACTGTCTTCGATTTGTTGGAATATTTGATTGGGAATTTGCCAATGATCTCTTGGAGGCCTTGGAGAAACTCTGGCCAAAAACCGAGAATCGAGATGAATTGCTCAAGATGCTAAATCGAGTGTATCAAAACAATATGAGATACTCATAGTAAGTTGTGTAATATATTCTCTCATCCTAAGATTTTAACTATCGATAGCCAACCACGAGAGGATCCCGCAAAGGTTGAAGAATTCCCGAAGAAACATAGGCTCGATCATGCCTCTACAAAACAAGAAATAGAAAAATGGCCAAGAATTCCAATCACTACACGCCCATTCGGGCCTCCATTACCGTCTGATGCCCCATCTCCACCCGGTTCCCCGTCGCCATTTGATCCCGCGTCGTCCTCTTCCTCGGCTCTCAAATAAAGCCCTACTGCTCTAAAAATCGACCCATCTCCACCCGGGAAGACATTTTCTGAATCTGTCCAGAGCCGGGTTTTCCGTGGTATTTAAACCACAAATGACGGTTGAATTGGTCTAGTTCAACGATGGCATTGGTAGTAGGAATGAGTTTAAACTCCAAAAAGTCGCCCAGGACACAGTATCTAGTGAAATATTAGCTTTAAGTTCCAGAAGTACAAAATAAACTTACACCCAATACCGACACCCGTTTCCTGTGGCTGACATCTCGTATTTGTCGCGGCCCTTACCACGTATTAATGTGCAGAAGTCGGATACATTTTTCCCAGAAGCTACATCATAGTCGAATTCCCCAAGTCGAGAACGTGTGTTGTGAAACGTTTTGTCTGTGACTTCTAAGTGTCCAAGGTAGCCGATCCCATCACCCATCGTGTTGGTGAGTACTCGATGTTGGTTGTTGGTTGTTGGATTAGTCAGCTCATACATAGACAGTGTAAGGAGAGTAAAGAAGCCCAGTTACGCCTACAGTTATCTCACTGAGCTAAAACAAAACTACAATACTCCAAGCCGCTTCGAGTATGGGTAACACGCTATATACCTAATGATCACTATTGTACCCCAAACTTGGGGTCGATAGGAGATCGGCATATAAAAATGCACGCCTGTAATACATTTTAATACATTTTCTTAAAAATTAACTCTTACTAATATAATAATCACGATTTGATGTCGATTATTACTAACGTATTTCACATGCGAGCTGGTCACAAAAACACCAAAACGCGTCAAGTCTACTATAATAATCAATGGCAACACCAACTCAAGCTAAACCCTCTAATCAAGAGGGTAGGATACTTCTAGCTATTCAATCAATTAAACAAGGCCATATTAAAAGTATTCGAGCTGCTGCAATGTCGTACGACGTCCCATTTGAGTCACTACGAACGCGACTTAACGGTGTTACTTCCCGACGCGACTCTACTCCTAACTCACGTAAGTTGACTCCGTACGAAGAGTCAGGTCTCGTTTAGTATATCCTCGACCTAGATTCGCGTGGATTTTCACCCCGGCCGCAAGCTGTGCAAGAAATAGCAGACTTACTACTCTCCGAACGAGGCGAGAGCCCTGTTAGGATCAACTAGACTACAAACTTCATAAAGCGTCGTACGGAAATCAAAGCAAAGTTTAGTCGAAAGTACAATTATAAATGAGCAAAATGCGAAGATCCGAAGATAATTGAAGGGTGATTCTCCCTCGTACGAAACACAATTACGAAATACGGAATCTTAGAGCAGGATATCTACAACTTTGATGAAGCAGGTTTCGTAATGGGAGTTATTGCTACTACAAAGGTGGTTATAAGCTTAGAAGCAAAGAGTCGTCCGAAGACTATATAGCCTAGAAATAGGGAGTGGGTGTTAATTATCCAAGGTATCAATTCGTACAGATGGGCACTCCCGCCATTCATCATTTTCAAGGCACAGAATCACCTCTCTACTTGGTACGAGGACTTAGGATTACCACACGACTAGGTAATTACACTAAGTGAGAATGGGTGGACTTTAAATTCAATTAGGTACGAGTGGATTTAACACTTCGATCGGCATACAAATGCTCGTAAGCTTAGAACCTATCGCCTTCTTATTCTTAATGGGCATGAGAGCTACCTCTCTGCTCAATTTCAACACTACTACACAGAACGGAAGATAATTACCCTCTATATGCTACCACACTCGTTGTACATTCTTTAGCCTCTTGATGTGAGCTGCTTTGCGCCACTAAAGCTCTTGTATAGAAAGTAGATTAAAACCTTCGTACGAAACTAGCTAAACCACATCACAAAGCTCGAGTTCCTCTCTACATTCAAAGAAGCATTCAAAGCTACATTTACAGAGCAGAACATCAAGAGTAGATTCTAAGCTATAGGACTAGTTCCGTACAAGCCGCAGAATGTCCTCTCTTACTTAAATCTACGCTTAAGGACTCCAACCCCTCCTGTAGTTAAGAGTGATAGTTGGACTTTAAAGACTCCTCAAACTATAAGGGAGCTTAACTTTCAGATAGAGCACATTAAGAACCGCATCATATGACATCAGAACAGCTCTCCTACCTTAATTAATGATGCTATTAGCTACCTTGTTAAAGGGGCAGAAATGATGATGCATTCTGCTGTTTTACTCAAGGCGGAAGTTAAGGCTTTATAAGCAGCAAATGAACAGAAAAAGAGGAGGGAAAGGAAGCGCAAGAGGCGTATAATGCAAGGGGGTAGTCTCTCCGTACAAGAGGGGGAGGATATCCTTCAGAGTGCTGAGGTTGATGCTCAAATCCGTACAGAGGTAGCAAGTGAGACTGCTTAGGAGGTGGGCTCTACAGGCCGACAGCGACGATGTGGCACATGTGGTAATATGGGGCATAATGCTCGTACGTGTGAGAGGCGCCAGGAATCAATTACAATTGATTAAGGGTCATTATATAGGGTAGTGTAGTTGTAGTAGTTGGAATAGTCAGATTTTGGTGTTTTTGTGACCAGCTCGCTTGTGTGACCAGCTCGCATGTGAAATACGTTATTCAATATAATTAATGTGATAATTAGCTACATTCTTGTACGCAATGGCCGACTCTCCAAACTCTGGGCTTACACCGTTCATTACCATGGCATGGTCTTACCATTATACTGATGCACACCAGTGGAGTTCTCCCACCCAGCGACTTCAATCATAAAGGACGTTCCGCTCTTCTCAGCACCTGACTTTACCAACGCCTCTATAATCCCTCTCGCGCCCTGCTCGAGCGTAAGGTCCGCAATATCTCCGCCGCCCATGGCAGATTTGACAGTCTATTCACGCCAATTAGTACACGTTAAAAGGAGGAAGAGAGAGACTTACCCCGGGGTTTATTGCGGTCACAACAAATCCTTCACTTGCGAGCGCATATGCCCACTGTACGGTCAGGGCATTTAATGCGGCTTTGGAAATCTTGTATGCTGGGAGCGGATAGACGCTGAAGGGCTCGGCAAGGGATAGGGAGCCGAATGTGCTTGCACTACAATAAATGAGCGGTTGGAAGGGGAGTATACTCATAACATGATTTCTTACATATTGGTGATCTTCTTAGCCTGACCCTTTCGCATCAAGGGGAGGAACTTGGTTGTGACAATGTAAGTGCCAGTGACGTTGACATTGAACTCCTCGTTCAGATCCGCCCTGTCTAAAAGTTAGATCCATTGGTGGTTGCTGGTTGGGCGCTACTCACACTTTCTTCGTCCATTCTGGAGCAAATCCACCCACACCGGCGTTGTTGATAAGGTAGTCCAGGCCTCCATCCCCAAGCTGAATTTCGGCAGCCTTCACAGCCTTGTCAACGCTGGTTTGATCCGTGGTATCCATCTCGATATACACCACCCTCCCAGAAGATTTTTCAATGAGCTCCTTGAGGTCAGGAGTTTGCGACCGTGCGGTTGCGAATACGACCCTCGCATCAGATGGAGAGGAATTAGCAAGGTAGGCCACCATTGCAAGGCCAAGGCCACGAGAGCTACCGGTGACGAGATATGAAGCCATTGAGTCTTCGTTTATTGGCAATATGTCTGTAAAATCGAGGATAAAGTGATAAAAAAAAAAGAGCTGTCAACGTGTGTGATATGTGTAGAAAGCCGAGGATATGTTGATGATGATAAGTTTCAGTTCAATCCGACCCAGGCTGTATTTATAACTTGTCGTCTCTCTATTCATGATGGTATTCTACCGGACTTCCTGTATCTGATACATGAACCACAATCATATTCATGCTTACATTAGCCGTTAGCTAAAGAGCTGTAAATAGATACACTATCGCTTCTGTACAATACGTCCGCCGCCCAACTCCGAGAGGAATACACCCCAGGCTCCGACCCAACATGGACAGAAATGGATTCTAAAGTTATGAACTAAAGACTAGTCAGCTGTTGGCCAAGCAATCCATCGGTTACAAATCTGTTGCCAGGAAACGCCCCATAATATTAACTTTAGCGCCATTTCAAACCGGTACTCCGAAGTCCGGTCAGCATTAACCCTGGCAAAAGGAAGCAATATGCATTTTTGTAGATGGAAACATATGCATATTTGTTGTTTCTAGATTACAGAGCTTCAAATTCTTAAGATATAGAGTAAAAGGTTAGTTATAAATTTGCTTGGTTCGACCTCCGTCTTTCGTCCGCGATGGAGGTATTTATCACTTGAAGTTTATGGGATATGAGAACATTACCAACCAAGTTATCTCGTACCAACTGCTATATGTACGCCTTTAATTATATATATGCTCATTTACTCATTATTGCCCGGATGCAGCAGGAAAGAAGTGTTGGCGAAACCCAGAGATTGATTATGTTTCGATGCTCTGCTTCTCGGGCCGTAGTTCACCTCCTCCACCAGGGACCTCAGTTGCGTTGACTACTATAGTTAGCACCAGATCGACGTTTAGACTTTGTAGATAATACATACCAAGACCCATATACATCATGCCAAATTCATCCACCTCCTCGAGCCACATCTCCGTCCGTTGATCAAGCTCTGGCCCAGGCTGGACCGCCATAAGCTCCCGCATTAAGTACGGCCCACCGGCAGTCCACCGTGCTAGCCAGCAATTGTATGTTGCTTCCCACTCGTCCTTAGTCCTTGCATGCCACAAGGCCTTGCTCGTCACAGCCGGCATAAAGCCTAGCTCTGTGCAGGGAAAGGTGGGGAGCTTGTTGAGCATCGCATATATCCACTCTAAACAGTACAGCGCGCTCATTGTGCGCCGCTTGGCGTTCACAAGAATCCATGCGTCCCACGTGGGCCTCACATGTGAAGCCTCCGCACGTAGCATAAGGCCGGTCTGTCCAACGTGATAGCCCACCTCTTGTAGGTTGACAACTGTTTGAAGGGTCAGGTTCTTAGTGGTGGGCTTTTGTGGCGTTGGGAAGAGGAGGATAATAGCGTAGATGACAAGGGCCTGGAACGCTGCGATAAGAGTTTCCTCGTCATAGGTGCGATACTGTAGATTAAGTCTCAGCTGATATTCTTTTGCCCTATATCATAGGTGCATCGCAGGAAGGGGTTGGGTGAGTAATGCTTACTTCAGCAAACAGCCTCTCCATTTCTCGCTCAATAGTCCCCTGGACTAGGCTACTAGCTTCCTCCGCACCACCCTCCCACATCCTAGTAATAGAAAAGCAGTTTTTGAGTGGCAGCGGCATCTCCTGGGTTGCCTGCATGGGGTGGATCATGGGAGGGAGCCGTTCCCTTCGTGCCATCATGCGGGGAAACGTTCGAAAGATCCGGCAGAGATAAAACATGCTCTGTTCCCTAAGCGCGTACGAAAGAGGCGAGGGCTCGATATAGGGATACAGCCACCGGTCGCGGATAACGTTAAAATCCTCGTCTGGTACTAATTGGCCTGCCTGTTCAGGGTAGTCTGAATCCTTCGGTGACTGGTTTGAGGTTGCTGATGTATCAACCGTCCGATGTGACAGCGTTGCGCTGGCACAGCTCGTCGCATCGCTGGACAGCGGCGTGGAATGATTGCTGGATTGCTCTGAGGTTACTGGGGGGTTTTGACCAGATATGCCCTGGCCATTTGGAGGAAGGTAGTCCATTGAGGTGATTTGGCCGTCCCATGTCTGTTGCTCTGCTCCTAGCGTCCCAAGAAATGAATTCCCTATTTCATCACTCCCTTGCCTAGGTGGAAGCTGCGCGTTAGAGTTTGGTGGGTTGGTGTGGTTGACGCGGTTGACATTCTTGCCGGAAACATATTCACAGTGTGCATTCCGCTCTGCGCAACGTGAGCAGCGAGGCCGCTTCTGGTCACATCGGCTTTTGGCACTGGAACACTCATGACAGGATTTCTGCCGCGGCGTCACCTCAGACTGTTCAAGGCACTGTTTTGTGTGCCTTGTATATGATGATCCTATGGCTCTCAATTAGCACATTGCAATGTCTGACAGGTGCTGTCAGTCACGTAGCGGGCTAGGACTTACGCGCTGCGTATTGGCGGTGACAAATGGCGCATTCGAATTCGCCTTGGCCACTGTTGACCATTGTAAGAGCGGGGTGCGACAGTGCAACAGGCCGAAGTTTAAAAGCCGTTCAAATTAAAACTGGTGGGATTGTTCTTCTCCGTTTCTACAACACATATAAAACCAAAACACACAAACCAAACTTTCGTATAATCGAGGTACAGCGGCATTCTTCAATGCCTTTTGTCAGCACTACAGTAGCTCCTTATTATTCAACATCTTGGCATAACACGTGATCTGGCAGTAGTAGTCTACATTATTACTACAAATGACGTTGGAAATCCAAAATAGGGTTACATAATCGCTGTGCAGCAGATTTAATTCCGCCGAACCATGGAATTCTCACGTAATCCAATATAAAATATAAATTTAGCGTTTTCACAGGAAACTAAAACATGACTCAGCCTTAAAAGTTCTATATTTAACAAAAAGATCTGCGTTAAAATGTTGGCGCAACTCTCATCTCGGGTAACATGAGCGCCCTGAGTGACCCCGTAGTGGAGCGGGCACGCAGGTGAGAAGAACTGTCTTTGGCCGGCATCGACGAGTAACCCCCTGAATTACTCGCGCTGCCTTGCATCAATTTTCGCATACGGTTTTCAGGCAGGATTGTAAGAGACGCAGCCATATCGTTGGATTTTTGCCTCCTGTTCATCTTGTTAAACATTGATGGCAGAGCTGCCGATGCTAGGGTGTGGGACACAGGAGAGGAGGCGGAGGACGGCGGCGCTGAAGAGGGGGGCGTGAGTGCAGGTGACATTGCCATGGGAATATGGAAATCCATGTGGCTATTAGACGAGGCACGACTGCTGCGACCAGACCCTTGCGTCAATGAATCGGCATTCGAGACGGAGCGCCCGCGGACATTGAGCTTGCTCAATTGATGAGGATCAAAACCGTCACGCTCGCGAGAAACTGATGGCGAGCGGCTTTGGTTTGGCGTTAGGCTGCGCATGGCAGCGGGGTGACGGTCGTGGGTTTGGTTAGTCGAGTGGCCGTATGTGTTCATCAGGTGCTCAAGGCTTACTCCCGCCTGCGGAAGTTTGCTAAGTCGGCGGATGGCGCGCATGTTGTTGTTTACGAAGGAGGACATGCGTTTCATGGCGTGACCGTTTTCGTGAGACTCGTTTGCCGAAACGCCGTTCGGCTTGTTGGTGCGGCCTCGAGCAATATGCTGCTCCGTTAGTTCCATTGTTTTCCTCACTTGAATTGGCGCTTTGTTAATGCTGTGTTGGATTTGGGTAATAACGTCGTCAAACTCGACAACCTCCTGGCCTCGGCGAGGCACATAACTGGCCCCTGTATTGACAGCCACATTTTGCGTTAGAATGAAGAACGAGCCATCACGCATTTTGCGCCGCACCAGATTCCACCGAGTCCTTGCGGGATTGTGCTCCATTTCTGGATGGTAGACGGAGTGTTGGGCCAGCTTGGAATAGAATCCCTCTAATCTGATGGCCATGCGCTCGGTCAATTGTAGTAGGAATGTAGACAGCGCGGTGAGACGTTGAGTTTCGGATGATACTTCAAGATCCATGATAGTATCAAATGCATCCATACCGGAACATGCTTCATCACGGATTCCTTCCAGAAGCTCCATGTTAAGTTGAATGGATGCTTTGACATACTCTATGATGCCTCTTTCGTGGAAACGAGCAGCTTCACTGTCACAAGTAAACTTCCCGATTTGAGAAACCTCATTCGACGTTATCATCGCATCCGGCGAGCTTTTGGCACGGCCGATGACGCCTAAAACATCTGGAAGTTGGCCAGAGCTTGCTCCACTGTTTGCGAGGGTGAAAGAGAGCTTTAGATAAAGCTCTTGGAGCTTGGCGCCAAATAGAGCTGAAAAGCCATTCTGAAGCAGCCTCGATTGGTGCTGATAGAAACTTCGCACACCACCCATATTGAAGAGACTACCCTGAAACCAAATATTTGACGAGTCCATAAAATCGCGGGTCTCAAACTGATCTCCCACAAGCGTCTCAACCGATGTCCTTAAATAGTCTGACCAAAGATCGTAGAGCATGCTGATGTCCTCGCACTTACGGTAATTCGGCTTTGGCGTGAGGTGTCCAATGAAATATTTGTTCAAGAGACTGGATACCTCGGGGTTGTTGGAATGAGCAAGGAGATCGAAAGATTTTGAGCAATCAGCTCCTGCGTTGGATTGAATAATCATCGTCCCTCCAGGGTGCATAGGACAGAAGTCCGTAACATCATACACACTCCCGTGTACTGCGATATTGATGCGGCTGTTCGGGCGATGCCCTGTATTCATTGCCAATTGGGAAGGTAGAATAGTTGGTATGTTGCATGGTAGTGGTTTCGGTGACATGAATACATCTAGCATGAAGCGACGCTCTGCAAAGGCGGTATCGAGAATGACGCTGGTGGACTCCATGCTAGCCGTCCTGTGGTTGTAAATTGCCTTTCGAATTCCAGACATGACGGAATCAAACACAGAAAGAGAGCCACAGACATATAGATAGCCTCCTAAGCCACCTTGTTTCTTCGACATTACAAGGTCACAGACCGTTGCACCCTGTTCCACAATCAGAGAGTCGATATATCGTGGTGTTGTCTCTTTCTCTACCAAATCTCGCAAATAGCTGTCGTAATTGAGACCACGAGAATCGCGTGAGAAAGCGGTGTAAACCTCCATATATCCAGCGCTGATGTATTCTCGGAGCTCATTCTCGTAGCAGAACTTTTCTCGGGACTGTACACCGAGAAAGAGGAGGTTCTTGCCTACAGAGCGTCCAGCACGAGATTGCCAGAAGCTTCTAAACGGCGCAATCCCGCTACCGCCGGCAAAGAACGCACATGGAGCTGCATCATCAATTGGCAGCTGGAAAGCAAGGGGCCGCGAGACACCAATAAGCAGCTCCTCATCGTCTGCGATGAATTCATCTTGGCTAGAGACAGGCGGGTTTAGGAAGCCACTCCCGACTCCATATCGAATGGCTGGCTCTGGTCCTGAGAGAGTAGGACAAAGATTGTACTCAGACCTTGACACAGTAAGCTCGACAGTGCTGGGAAGTAACTCGTCAGGGTAGTTCGAGATGCTATATGTTCTTGGGACCTCAAGTGACACTATCTCAGGTAGCCACGATAGATTTCCGGAGATGTCAAATGCCTGATCCCAAATTTTGGAAGGAGTATCAGTGACAGCTGCCTGAAGAAGGTCGCCCAGGGAAGCTCGCACGGGCCACTCAGTTGTTGCAAGGACCTGAAGAACGGTGTTCGATGACGCTCGAAGCAATGTATGAAGTTTCATAACGAGATCTTTCGTGAGGGGAGCGAGATGACCCCGGCGTAGGATGTCCTTTACCGTAAGCCGTGGTGTAGGCGTCCTTGATACGGAACCGAGGTGATCTGCAAACCTATTCCATTGATTATCAAGGAAAACAGGACTTTCAAGCATAACGTCAAGACCAAGAGCAGCTGCCACCTTTGCACACTCCAGCCAGCTGTTGAGAGGCATTATAGCAAGGCGGTCACCAGGCTGAAACGTAATACCAGTATCCTGAATGTCGATAATGACCCTAGCAATCGACCTCTCTGGGTCAGAGTCCACCAGAGACCGGCTAAGAACAGTTGACTTATACCGACACTCGGCAAATGAGCCACGCATCTCATGAGGCTCCAGATGAAGGTTTCCACGATGTGGCTCAAGGCGTTCCTTCATTGCGTCGGAGAAAGCCTTATGCGTCTCTTCATGTGGTTTCGCATTAACCTCGGCAGATCCAGAGTTTCCATTTGTCTCTGCTCTTCCGGTCTTTCCAGCAATCTCGAGTAGACCGAACACTTTGTAGCGATGCGTTCCCATAAATCCGCGCTCGCCAGTATAAGCTTCGACAATACCATCAAAAGCGCCCATGAGTCTCGGGTCGCCTGACTCTTTGACGAAATCGGGAATACTATAATGATACTCGACAGCCGCGATGAAAGCTCTCCAATTTGATGGCAACCACGCTCGTAGGTGGAGTCCCTCTTCCCCGAGAAAGCTTTCGTACTTTGTACGGCCGAGGAAGGCGTCCATTAGTAGGTATGGTGGAAATTGCAGGCCGGATGTTGCTGGGCAGCGCTTAGAGAGAGGAGCGGAAAACTTCGCCCAGCGCACCCATTCTGGTGGGGAAACAAAGTTGTCGCCAGAGCTTGGGTTTAGAGAGATAGAGTGAAACGCGTTTGGCATTCGCTCCAGAATTTCTTTTAGTCGAATGAGCGCGCGAAGCAGGCCGGCCTTATTCTTGCTCATGACGTACTCCTGGCAGCTTGCGATCGCGTCTACTCCGTGTTGAAAGGATGCTTAAAATAATTAGGCAAGAGAATAGTAGATACAGGGTTTGGTAGCTTACCTGATGTGTCGGCACAACCCTTCAGAAATGATATCTCCGACCGGATGCCAAACATGGGCCATCTCAAGTCCGTGTTGTCGAACCTTCCGATATAGGGGTGAGTAGAGGTTGGGTCGCGGACCTTGATGTTATATGATGCCTGGTCATAGAACGTAAGATGTGGGATTGATCGACCCATCCGCCTCGAAATCTGGACGTAAGGGAGGCCAATGCATTTGGGAATTCCCTTTACTTCATCGCCCAAGTCATCACTCATCTCCACGTTGTGTGCAGGGGGGCGTGAGCTGACATTGACACCCTCGGTGCCATTATGCGTTTCCTCGTATCTGTAAATGGAGCATAGCATACCAAGAGAAACCAATGCTGCCCAGAGCGCCCTATCCGGAATAATACCTGATGTTCCTTCAACAAGTGGGAGTGCCGCGATAGATTGCCGCACCCGGCCCCTTGCCACGCAGCCCGGCATACGCTCACATATATCGGACCAAACTCGGCCGGGTGACCTTGCCAACGCACTTGGTGCCTCGTCGGCGTCTGGCGGACAGAAGCCATACTCCCTGCTGAGGTAACCGTCTCGCCAACCGGTACGAGGCCCAACCTCTTCTGCCCTGAGGAGGACTTGCCGAGCTGGGGCACCGAGTGCTACAGCGAGTAGGTCTTGGTCGTTCACATTTAAGGAGTCTAGGCTTTTGGTGCCTTGGGCGTTTTGCATATCTTTAATGGCCGGCATTGAAGGGACATCGGAGTATAACAACTCATTGATTGCTTTGCGTTCTCTGTAATAAATGAGTAAGGGTTACTATAAACGATATAGATGAGGCGAACCTTTGCCGTAAAAAATCCGCAACATCGGCGTCGGAAGGGATCTGGGAAGCGTTAGTCAAAGGGGTTGCATGGGAGGAGAATTAAAATGGACATACGCCAAAGGTAGAATGGATATCTTCTGGACGGCTGAAGCTAGCAAAGTTGCAGCCTCGCGCGCGGCCATTATCCCCAGCTCCGTTGCCCATAGGACATACTGATCCAACTGATGCCGACACAGGACATGACCTTTCCGACATTTCAAAGGTGGCCCCTATCCTAGAAGCCTAAATTTGCATATAATGCTCGATTGCAGCAGAGGGCCACCAGGGCTACTGCTCAGAATAATGCTTGAGAAGAATGCAATACAGCAAGGTGGAAAGAAATAAAAAATAGCAATAAAAATGGCTTAGCGATCAACGTCAAAGTGAAGTAATATAAACATTAGAAAGAAAAAGTTCGGGCTGGAATTTGATGTTCCGAGCCACCAACCATACTTATATTTCACGGTGTGGAGAGGCATAATAAGATGAAGGAAAACAGTTGGAAACCATCTCAATCGGCGGCAGGCTAAACCTGTCTCCACTCTATACCGGGGACGTGATGGTATGGTAACTGCCAAAGAGTGTTTTAACAGGCGGGGGCCTCGTTGGACGCTGCCTGGACTTGTATCATGCGGCCTGGACCTGTCTCATACTGATGGGGCTCTGGGTGGGCATGAACGGTGCCTCTGTATGGGGTCCCCATCGTCTCTCTTGACGCCATACAGGGAGCCAACTGTGGCAACAATAGCCTATGAGGATCGCGCGTGCTCTTGGCAAGAATTCGCAGAGGACCCAGGAGCAGAGGCGCGGGCAATAATAATGACGCGCGGCATGTCCCAGACATCAACTTGGAACTTTGGCAGCGTCTGGATCTTCTTGGGGCTTCTTGGCTGTCACCGCGTGAAACAGGCGCTAACCAACTCTAAAGCCACGAGGTCCGCTCAGGGCCAACGCTCTCCAGTCACGCAAGCCAATATCATGAGACTTTTTGACTACCTTGCACCGTAGCGCTGTACCTGCACCCTATATTATAGTTATTTGCCGCAATGTTGGGACTGGAGCGCTCCTCCCACGTGCTATGACACACATTGTCCAAACCTCGAAGTAAGATGGAACATGCCAAGGGCGATGAAGCAAAAAGCATAGGGGAAGTGCCGTTGGCCGTCTACCGTAGAAATGCCGGGGCTGGCCGGGGTAACTCCGTCTCCTCATTTTGTCCTTGATACCTTAACTACTACCACTACAACCACAACTCTCTACGAACTTGATTCCCACACGATTACTCTACATACTCTTATTCTTGTATGCGCTCATTTTGTGAGTTCTATATAGAGTGCTGTGTACGGCCACCTTGTCCATAACGTACCTTACAATTGGCCATCTTTACTCTTCCCATCCATTGGTGGATCTTGCACGCAAGCATTAATCTACTTTATTAATTTACCCGAACAGCTCTCACTTCCTCTACCCCACAGTAACAACGAAAGTCCATCTATCACAGGAAGTATAAATTGAATAAATTGGACTAGGGATTAATAGAACTCCGGTACTAAGAAATAATAAAACATTTGCTTCAGTCTGCTGATCGCACCACCGGCACACCCAATCTAACGGCGTGAACCTGGGGTAATACCTCCGCCGCATGAGCGGATGTTTATAGCACGGCAAACAATATAGTTAAAATTCATTGAGCTTGGCCTATTTCCCCGCCATCATATGTCGGGCCCTTAATTGCGTCCTGGAAACATACTTAAAGATGGAATATCCATTGACAGAGAAGGAGAAAACGTTGAAAATCAGGACTTAAAGTTTAACTCAGTAGTTTCATCCGACCAGTCAAATAAATCAAGATGAAGATCTTTGCTCCAGTTCTTGTTGCTGCCCTCGCGACTCAGTCATGGGCTGCTCCAACGCTGTACCTTGCAGGAGACTCGACCATGGCCAGCGGCGGGGGTGGTAGCGGCACCGAGGGTTTGTATACCCGTTTCCTTTTCCTGGCTTTTGAGGATAGGAAGCTAACAAGCCTGGGTATTAGGGTTTGGAGTATATCTGCAAAATTACCTTTCTGGCATCACTGTTGTGAACAAAGCCATTGGTGGCCGATCCGCAAGATCATACTGGAACGAGGGGAGATTCCAAGCCATTGCCGACTTGGTTCAGTCTGGCGATTACGTTCTCATGTGTGTCCTTCTCCAGATCTCTATTCCACATGTTTTGTTTTGCTAATAAAGCCTTCTATAGTGAATTTGGGCACAATGATGGTGGTTCCCTGAGCACGACCGACAATGGTCGTACTGATTGCTATGGGGGTGGCACTGAGGTCTGCATCTCCCCAACAACCGGGGAGAATGTCTACACCTACGTATTCTACTTGCTACAAGCTAGGTAAGCACATATCTAGCGGCCAAGTTAAAGTAAATGATGCTAACTCACGAACCCATAGCAAACTTATGACCGCCAAGGGTGCCCATGTTGTCATCGCCTCCCCAACGCCCAACAACCTCTGGGAAACTGGAACCTGGAGCTACGAAGCCCCTCGGTTCACAGCCTACGGCAGAACTGTTGTGAACAACCTGGGAACCCTGGGTGCTTTTGTTGACCATGGTCTATACGTTGCAAACGAGTACAAGGCCCTTGGTGCAACTGTTGTCAATGCATTCTACCCCATTGACCACACGCACACCAGCCCGGCGGGTGCGCTGTCTGTTGCAGGGCAATTCATGAAGGCGCTTATGTGCGGTGGAAGCGCTCTGAGTGCATACTCTACTACGAGCATTTCTGGAACCTGCTATTAATTTACTCAAATGGGTATATTTAAGTGGTTTGTCAGCACCTTTAGATTACAAATCAAGCAATATAAGCTTTCTGACATATTTTTGGGCAAAACCTAACCTTATATCCAGAGTTATCGAGTTATAAGTTTAAAAATATATCTGTAAATAAATAACTGCATTCTAATTTCCTACCTTAATAACTGCAATAAAAAGCACCACTAATAATACAAATCCAACCTATGAAATTATAGCAAGAGAAAATATTAAGCATCGACCTCAATTTTAATCCCAGCATTGCGAAGCCTTTCAATGAAAGGCAACCCCAAAGTAGCAGGAGTCAAAATCCCACCACCAATCTCATGGGCATACGTCTTATCCCCTAGAATAGATAAAGCCGCCTCCACCCCCATAAGTGCGCTGCAGTAGTACAGAGACCCTTCATATACGTACCGTGCACTCACCTGACCACCCTCAGATTTCGACGGGGCCCCAATAGCGAGGAACTCCTGACGCTCCGACTCCGCCGCTGTAGCAAGGTCCGGGCCGGTCCCTGACGCCGGGATAAGGTATTTCGCAGCGAGCCATTGTACAGGAGGAAATGAGATGACCAGCATGACCAACCGCAGAATTAAATGCGCCAATACGCCTGCAAAGGGGCCCGTCGTGGGGAGGTACTCGTGGAAGTTGAAGTCTGGGCCGTAGATTTTGGGCATGAGGCTGGAGCTGCGGTGGGCGATGGATTCGTTGCTGATGGCGAGGAAGGAGGTCGTGACGTCGCCGAAGCCGGGGATTGATCTGTAGCCGAAGACACGGGAGAGGAGAGGGGCGGGGTTTGGCTTTCGTTGCTGGGAGGTGGCGGATAGGCTCCAGGGGTTTCCGAAGAGAATCCACCCAACACCGTAGGTCTGGATGAGACTGAGTATAGTATTGAAAGAACCGCCGCTCATTCCTTGTATTCTGCGATTCAATTAGTTATCAAAATGATTTAATGGGGATTGAAGAATGCCTACTCGAGCTTGGCTGTGCTGTTGACCTCGCCTGCGCCGATGCCCCCGTGGCGATCATGAATCGTCTTCGCGACTAGGAATGCAACGACATCTGAAGGACAGAGCGCGATGGTTGGAATAATCTTTCCAAATCACGTTAGCAACCCATCCGTGATCGAAGTCTAGCTCAAATTTCTCACAATTGCCCCATTGTCAGTTGCAGTTTTGTGGTACTTCGAGATCATCTCTTCAACCCACGGCGTTTCTAGTGAGCTGGTGGAATATATTAGCTTAAAGCGAACTATTTGTTCAAGATATCTGGGGGTTTAACTCACAAACCAACATAATGCGTGCCCATCATCGCACACGCTTCCACAACCGGGGTTGAATAAAGATGGTACGGGCCAATGCCGTTTATGACGAGAGTACTTCTCCCTGCCATCTCATTGAGGCTTTGCTGTTCCATCGTTACAACAATGATGCCTGAAATGACAATTTAGTATAAGAAGGGTCTCTCTTGGGACGATCAAGCGTACCTGGTTGAATGCGATCAGGATTGATAGCCTTTAGTTCATCGGCCAAAACCTCGAGCTTTCCACGACTCCTGCCAGCAATGGCCCATTTCAAGTCGGTGCGAGAGTTCTTCGCAATGTACTCGGCGCCGATTGACGCAGTATAACCGCTGGCTCCCAGCACCACGATATCGTACTCTCTTGTAGTGGAAGGCATAGTGAGGAGGTTGCGAGGAAATATCAAGACAAGGAGTGGTAGAGAGAGAGAATAATGTAATGTGAGGCAACTGAGATTGATTGTGAGAGAATGGATTGTGAGAACAATGTAACAGTTTGACACTTAACTTTATATAACTTACTCGTTCAGGCTCTTCAGAGGAGTTTTCTTTCAATTCTTTCATACGTGATTGCCATCAAGCCAATTCGTAAGCTGTGGCGAGTTACTATTTTGTCGAGTACCGGTGTTAGTTCGGTGATGGAGTTACCAAACAGTGTTCTCCGTTGCCAGCGACTTTTCCCCTCGGTGCCGGAGTTCCGGTTTTGGTGGTGATATGCATCCTCCCTTGTGAGTGGCTGACACATTCCTTACGCAAACCAGCCCATTCCTAATTGGGGCAACGTGGAGACATCGTGATGACTGGACTGATGACTGGACTAGCTTACTTGTATTAATTCCACTTAACGCCGACAATCAGCTACATGCATGAAAGAGGAGCTCTAGCTAGAGTAAATAAAGAAATGTTTATAAGGGTAGTTATTACCCCTCGTAGGGTAGCAAAGGATATTTTATTCAGCATCTTCCAGACTCACCGAGCTTGATTTAGACATTCAACAGACGTAACAGACGTAACAGACGTAACAGACGCAACAGACGCAATGGCAGGAGATCTTATTGTGGTGAGTATCATGTCCTTCAAATCCGCTCCATACAGCCATTGACCTCTCTGTGGTAAAGATAACAGGTGTCTCTGGATACATTGGGTTCAAGACGATGTACATGGCCCTTGCCCAAGGGTACCAAGTCCGCGCCATTGTTCGCAAAGAAGAGCAGATAGAGAAGCTTAAGAACAACCCCAAAGTCACGAATAGCGCCAACTTGAGCTTTTTCGTGGTTCCCGATTTAGCTGCAAAGGATGCATTCGCTGGTGTTTTTGATGGCGCAAAGGCAATACTGCATCTGGCTTCGCCGCTTGCAAAAGAGGTAGGTCTATACGCTGGCCGTAGTCATATCAGAAATCACACACTAATAGGCGTTTGTAGACAGATGACTATGAACAGGACATCGTGAAGCCGGCACGGGATCTCCTCATGTCTGTCCTGGAGGCAGCAGTCCACATCTCCACTCTGACAAGGATAGTCGTCACATCCTCTGCCGTCTCGCTCATCCCCATGGAATGGCTCGGAACTTCAGACACCGAGACAGTATTCACGGAAATGGACATAAACTCCAACCCAAAAAGGCCGTTCCACAGCGCCATGGAGGCGTATTGGGCTTCGAAGGCCTTCGCGCGGCTGTCAACGAAGAAGTTCATCGAGGAAAGGAAACCACATTTCGACATTGTCGGCCTCCTCCCATCTGTGGTCCTTGGACCAGAGGACCTCGCCACAGGAAACTCCACCCTCCTTGTCGGTACTCGGGCAATGCTAGTACCCGTCCTGCAAGGAGCAAAGCTAGATATGCCACTTGTTGGCACACCAGTGCATGTTGACGACGTGGCCAGGGCGCATGTGGACGCCATCAAGCCTAGCGTGCCGGGGAATGCGGATTATGTCCTGTCGTCTGATGGAGAGGAGGGGATCGAGTGGGACTCCATGACTGATATTGCGAGGAAGTTCTTTCCAGATGAAGTCGAAAGCGGGCTTTTGGCGCTTGGAGGCTCGATGCCAACCAGGAAATGGAGGTTGGATGTGTCAAGTACGGAGAAGGCGTTTGGATGGAAGTGTGCACCTTTTGAGAAGACTATGCGTGATCTCATTGGGCAGTATGTTGAATTTCTGAAGAAGGAGCAGAATTAGAGGGAGACTGAGACTGGAGTTGTGGAACGAGGACAATTATTAATGAAGACCAGAAGCCAGCTTAATATAAAACACACATAGTAATTTGAATGGGCATCTTATCCCAGCGTTCATGTACCCTTGCTGCTGCGTATGTTCCGAGTTAGCTATCGGACTCTTCCCCCCAATATTACGAGCCTTATATATCGTTCTCATTGGTTGCATCATCCGTACCAAAACCGGACTGGTAGCTACCATCATCAAGCCATTCCAGACTCCTCTTAGCCTACAGAGACTTATATCCCCTGCTCCTTCGTATCCTCCTATTATTTCGTTCTTCGGCCAATCTGTTGCGTCTAGCTTCTTCTATAATCCTACTCTTTTGCCTCTGGATCAATGTGGCGTCTGTAGCTTCTTCTACCCTCGTGCTCTTTTGTATCTTCTTTTGCTCCCGAGCCAATTTATTGGCTTCCCTATTGCACGATACACACAGCGTTATCCGCGTATCGACCGGCGCCTTAGCAACCCTTTTACACTTTAGGCACCATACAAAAGGAATGAGATACTCTTCCCAGCGAGAGCCCGGCTCGTACTCCTCTCCCTCTAGACAAACACATTCTCTGCAGCGCTGCCTAGATCGTCTCCTTGGTGCCTTTGAGCGAAACATCCCGTCGTTAAATTCGGCACGAGGACGAAGTCTTTCGCAAGACATGCAGGCATAAAACGGCCAACGTCGCATAAACCCTCTCTCGATTTCAAGAAGCCTTTCTTTCGGTATCCGAGGGATTGAGGCATAGAAGTAGTGGTTGGTTAGGCGTAGTCGGTATAGCTCTCGAAAATCAAGGCAAGCGACGATTGCGTTTTGGATCTCGCCCGGGAGAGTGAGAAGGGGGAAGGTCGGGCTGAATGAGGCGTTAGGTGGGGCCATATGGTAGACGTGGTAGTCGTGAGATCGTGTCTTCAGTAGGTAGGTGGAAGATATTATCGGGAAATAATTCTTTCTTTCTTTAAGTAGTCAATATCGAGTAGTGCATATGGCGTTTGACACAGCTGGGCGTGTCTAGTGTGATACAGCGAAGGTTTGCTCTGGTAGGTATATATGGCGGCAAGTATGTATTTTAGGCATCTATATCTAGTTTTATTCACAAAACAAGGCAGACGTATATGTACCATCCACGTGACAACAAATCCGTAAATAGCTCATCCCTCGTCTACTTCATCATTAACTATTCTACGATAACATCATTTAAGGTATAAAACTATTGAACAGACCTCCCTTCATAAATAAGATTTACATCAACCCCTGAACAGCCTTAACGTTTGTCCTCATTTCAATTCCTCTCTCGCGCTGTCCCTCATTCTCCTCAATGCCATGCTGGTCCTCAAGCCACCGTTGATCCTGCTCTGGCTTCACCACCCCATCCTCCATCATGATGTAAACCGAGTTTTTTGACAGGTCGCTGGGTACGAGGTGCTCAGCGCCTCTGTTTGAAGAAGAATCGATGTACTCATGGTGGTCTGGCGGATAGGGTGAGCTCCGTGAGTGCCAGCGGTATGCTGGAAAGAGACCGCGTATCGTGGGAAGGCAGGAACAAATCAGGCCCACTGAGGGCTCTATATGTGTCCAGAGGGTGGCCCGGTAGACAGTGTCTAGGGTTTATGGTGGTTAGCTAGTGCGCTATTGAGAGTATCCCCCAGCGGGAAACACTGGATACCAGAAATAGCAGTAAAACACTTACGAGTTGGGTCCTTGGGGTCAATATAGAACAAAACAACAATGCGGTAAATGCTCGCGAAGCAAACACTGTGCCACTGATTAGTTCCTTTCTTAATCTCGCCCGTTTGGTATACTCACAATCCACCAAGAGCAAAGATCCCGCTCAACGCCACCTTGTCCTGCCATGCCCTCTTGAGGTTAAAGATGATTGGTAATGGTAATGCCAAGATGACGAAATCCATAACAACATTGAAACCCTGGTTCACAATGAAGAAAACATTTCCGTTGATGCAAGTTGCTTCGACGCTCTTATCCCAATACCCCCGAAGCGGCCGACACTGTAAGGCGCAGATGAGGAATATGCCAGCACCCCAAATACCAATCATCCAAATAAACGTGCAGGAGATAATATTAAATCTGTGGGAGGTAAAGAAGATGCGCCGGTAGAAGCTGATGAAGGAGATCTTGAGAACGGGGACGAGAGCAAAGTAGGTGAATTGGTTGGCGATAAAGATCTGCGACGGTTAGAGCACTGCCATAAGCCTGTGAAGAAGATGGGGACGCGCCTTTCCAAATATTATTAGAGTTTCGGGAGAGACATCTGATATGTGGGTGCCATTCCCGCCAATGGTACACCCTTTTTAATATAATTAGCAGGAGAGACCCGAAATTTGCGGAGGGCGCACTTACAGAGGATTAATTGTATCAGCATGCCATACATTAGAAACAACGCCGTAAAACAGAGATAGTCGTCTGCCTCAATCCTGACGCGCAGCTTGAACCGGGCGTATAGGCGCAAAATGGCGGAAATGGTGGCGAGACCGACCAGCACCGAGACAATGATGATCATCTTCCACTCCCTCTCGCTGATCGCCATGGTGGCAACTCGAGAACTCTCAAACAGCTAGACGTTCGATGGCTGAAAGGTGGCGCTGGGGCCCTGGTGAGAACCGGCAGTAGGGATGTCATATATGCGTGCGGCGGCAACAAAGGATGGTGGGGGCGGGTCGATGCGCTGGAGATGGAGAGGGCCGGATTACTCGTCCATGGGTCGGGAGGATCACCGAGTATCACTGTGCAGCCGATACGATGGGGGCACGACATTGTTTGACGTCGGACGCAAGAGAGTTGGTTTGTTGTAGACACGGCGTCTCAGCCCTCGTTTGGCACTTCCAGTTAAAGTCGACGCTCGACGTGGTTGGCTGCAGGATGCTGCAGGATGTCAGCACCGCCCAACAATGTATGGTCATACTGATTCTGAAGTCGCACACGGCGGTAAGGCTTTCCGGCATTTCCATTGAATCGTCTTGCATATTGATGCATATTTCTGCGTATAATGTAAGCAAGGTAACCCGATAAAAGCGAGGTGGCATGAAGTGATTGACGACATTACTATGGGTGCGAGCGCACGAGGACCATTCTTTGTATTCCCTTTCTCTGTCTCCGGGCCGAATATGAAGTTATAACACCCGACCAAGACAAAGGCCATAAATTATCCAATCCTTGGCAGGGAAATAAATATATATTCTTGGGGCAGATGGGGTTGCTCGTGCTTGGATATCCAGAGATATATTGCTACACCAGAACCCTTGAGGTTTAATCTTCCAGGTACGAAAAACGTGGAGGCCAGACAGAGCGCCATGGCTGAATGAGCCTGCTATCCTCGTGAAACATGCAGTATTTACAACACGTAAAGTACAAGCTAAGGGGGGTAGAAATGGAACGGCTTCCTCTTCCAAATTGCTGTTACTAAGAAGTTAAGACCGTGGCGGCGCCTTTAAACTACTAGGGGGAGAATGAGTAGGTTAGGAGGACTGAGATGTTTACTACCACCACCCACAATCCCTTCTTTTAAAACTTCCAACCTTTTAATTCTATACCTTTACTACCCTTCACTTCACTTCACAACATCAGCTTTCAGCTTCACTTTTTATAACCTGCATCTTGCATTCTGGATCTTATATTCCACGTTTTGCCTTCTGCTGTCTGCATCTCGTCCACCTCCAGCCTCCTGTCGATCCCCCAATCTCAGCCGTATTCGTTCATCAAGTACTACAATCATGTCTGTACCCCCATCAGCTGAGGCTTCTGGCTCGGAGGGCGCCGTGACCAAGTCATTCACGGTCACTCCTACGCTCACCCCCACCGTTGCTCCACCGAGCATCGCCATTACTGCCCCCAAAGTCATGATGACGGGGAACTACGATGCGTCTATCATTCTCATCCCGCAACCAAGCAATGACGCCGAAGACCCATTGGTAAGTACTAGATCGATCCCGCATTTGAAACACTACGGAGCAGCGGATTTGAATTCTAACCTCCGATCTACAGAACTGGAGCATTGGTAGGAAGATCATCATCTTCGCATGCATCTGCTTCGCCGGCTTTGCCGGCCAAATGTCGCCCAACTCTAACCAGCTGACGTTTGTCCTGCAAATCCCCAACTACGTCAACAGGACCCAGGCCGACATGCTCAACACCGTCGCGGCCGCTCTCGCCGGCTGGATGCTGGGCCCCTTCATCTTGGTCCCCTGGGCTGGCCTTGTAGGCCGCAGCTCCGTCATCTTCTGGAGTTTGATTGGAACCCTCGCCTGCCAGGTCTGGGCTGCCAAAATGACTGGTCCCAATGATTTCATCCCATTCGCAATCTCCCGCGCGCTCTGCGGTGTATTCGGTGTCATCCCCGCCATCCTCGGCACCGGCTACATTATGGACTTGTTCTTCCTCCACCAGCGCGGAAAGGCCTTCGCAATCTTTGAAGTACTAATCATTTTTGCCGTCGTGGGTGGAGGTACTCTTGGTGGGTTTATCGCCGAGTATGGTCCTTGGAACCAAGTGTTCTGGTGGACTGTCGGACCCGTTGGTGCTGCTGCCATTGCAGTCTTTCTCTTCGTCGAGGATACAACATTCAATCGCGCTCCGAATGCCGTTCAGCGCGCCCCGCTTCCAAAAGCCTGGCTTGCTAACCGCGCTGCTACCTTCCTCCCTGGAGTCAAGACTCAGGCAGGCAGCCATAGTAAACGCGCTGCTGTGTTTGTAAGTTCTCCTTGCTACACATCCATCTCTCAAATAATATAGCTAACAAAGTAACCCCCAAAGCGCCGCTTCATCGTCCCTCTTCAAATCACAGTAACACCCATCACCCTCCTCGTCGGCACCTTCGTCTTCGTCGCCCTCGGCCTCCCCATCATGCAAGCCTCCACCCTAGCAATCTACCTCATGCCCCCCGTCGCGGCCGGCGGCTACGGCTTCTCCGCCCTCGAGCTAGCCTTCTTCACCATGACCGCCTGGGTCGGCATCATCGGCGCCCAGCTCTACGGCTACCTCTCCAACGACCGCATTCCCCTCGCCGTCGCCCGCCGCGTCGGCGGAATCTGGCACCCCGAGTACCGCCTGGCCAACACGCTGCTTCCCGGCTTCCTGCTCCCTATCGGCCTTGCTATCTACGGCGTGGGACTGGAACTGCATCTTCACTACATGGTGTTGGCGCTTGCCAGTTTCCTAATCTGGTTTGCGGCGCTGTTGGCCCTGCCGGTATGCTATAACTACATTGTTGAGTGCTTCGTGCAGACGCCTGTTGAGGCGTCAGTGGCGCTGAACTCGTACCGAATTGCGTTTGGGCTGATGTCGGTGTTCATTATTACGCAGTGGCAGAGTTCGGTCGGGGTGGGCTGGATGTGGGGCATGGGTGCTTTCTTTGTTCTTCTAGTTGATGGGCTGATGGTGGTTGTGTTGCTCAAGGGCCATGAGGTCAGGAAGTACACGAACCGCATCAGCGACAAGATTGCTGTCACGGAGGATGGGCAGAAGATTATTGAGCAGCCACGCGGAATTTCTGTGGCGGTTATGGAGGGGGATCTCCGATCTGTTAGGATGTGAAGCAGATGATTTGCTGCTTCAGTAGACCCGGATAAGGTGTAAGTAAGGGCAGCTACAGGGGATTGGGTATAAAGGGTTGGCTAGATTGGCGTCTCAAGCCACGTATTCAGCAGAACACTACCAATATTCGGTCTACATTGCTGACAATAGACTGGTTTGTAATTACTTGGGTTCTTCTACTCACATAACTACATTAGAAATAAAAAATACACGCCAGAATAATAACCATTGGCCCTCAATTGCACTAAAATATGACATTTCAGGGACCCGGCGCTATCATAGCGCTCCCGCTCCCGCACGAACTAAAATAGCACCTGCAAAGATCATAATGTGGGGACGACGATCGATCGATGTACGCATCTCAAACTGGTACAACAACGCATTGTAGTATCAGCGACTCGCATCCGCGACCATTCAATCCTTCCACGTCACAGTCTTGGTAACAAGGAACTCCTCAATCCCTTGCTTCTCATTGAAGCGTCCCCATCCGCTATTCTTTACTCCGCCAAATGGAAGCACAACTTCATCGTGAATAGTCATGCTGTTGATGTGCACAGCTCTGTTGTATGTAGTCAGTATCCATGTCACCCCTTGCTTCGAACCAACACAAAAAAATGCAGGTGACTCACCCAGACTCGATCTGCTTAGCCAACTTGAACCCCTTGCGTAAATCCTCGGTGAATATCGCGGCTGAGAGCCCATAGCCGCCCTGGTTCGCGATCCTGACAGCTTCGGAGTCGGACTCGACAATCCTAATGGCGGCGAGGGACGCAAATGCCTCGTCTAGCCAAAGGGCTGATTTTTCGTTGACGTCACCAATAAAGATCGGTCCCATGCGTACCGATGTAGCGCTTGTAGACGAGGAAGTGTCAGCGTCGACTGAGCCGTGGATTAGATGGGCTCCTGAGGCTAGGGCGTCGGCGATCAGCCCTTGGACGCGGGTCTTCGATGTGGTTGATACTAGCGTTGGTGGCTCGGAAGACTGGCTGGCGCTTGCATCAAGGGCGCCTTTAATGGCACTAATAAACGCTGGTGCAATGGCGGAATGGACGAGAATGCGGTCAGTCGACATGCAGATCTGACCAGACTACTCCATTGTCAGTAACCACAACCTATCGAGATTATTGGAGACGCACATTAATGAGGGTTCCTGCCAGTACTTCCCGCACGGCCACCTCAAGATCCGCATCTTCACATACGATCGCGCTATTCTTCCCTCCCAGCTCCATCAGACAGGGCTTGAGATTCTCTCCACATGTCCTCGCAATTTTCCGGCCCGTAGCTGTGCTGCCTGTGAAGTTTATCTTACGGACTGCCGGATGCTCGATCATAGTGTTTACGACCTCGGGAGCGTCTTGGGGTCGACAACTCAGGATATTGAGGCATCCCGGTGGTAGACCTGCGTCAGTAAATGCACGGCCGATAGCCCAGTAGCAGCGCGGGGTGAGGTCGGAGGACTTCAGGATGGTGGTATTACCACCGGCAAGTGCACCTGCTGCGGCGCGGATCCCAAAGACATATGGCGCATTCCTATTTGGTCAGCAATTAGTTCCCCAAAGCGATATCACTGACGAGGACCATACCACGGCACAATCCCGAGAATAACACCCATCGGTTCCTTGTGAACAATGGCGCTCTGGCCCTCCTCCTCAACAACCGGCACGCTGCCACAAATCGATGTGATGCGTCCCGCGAGATCGCGCAGCATACGAATACCAAATGGGGCGATGAAGAACTGGGATGTCCCCACATCGGCACCCATCTCTGTGCGCATAATTTCCGAGATCTCCTCGAGGCGGCTTTCAAGGATATCAGCTGTGCGGAGTAGGATGTCGCGGCGCACGGTGGGCTTGGTAGCTGACCAGGCTGGGAAGGCAGCTGAAGCTGCTTCGACGGCCCGCACGGCGTCTGAGGGAGTTGCAGCGGTTGCATTCCAGCAGGGTGCGTTGGTGTAAGGGCTTATCACCGGAAAGGTGGAGATGCTGGTTTCTTCGATGCCATTTATGAGGGAGGGAACTGTGATGGATGGAGGGGCAGCGCTTGCAGTTTTGCGGGTAGCAGTAGGTGTGATATCTTCGGCTTCTCCTTGGGCAACTTCTTCCTGGTTGGTTGAAGAGACAACAATGCGAAGTGGCTCATTGGTTTCAACTTCGCCGGCCACCTCGACGCCAGGAATAACACCTTCCTCCTTGATATCCATGATTTCAGATATAGTATTTAGACACAATGGAAACTTGATTGTTTCGCCTTTGTTGGTCTTGTAAAGAGGTCAAAACTGGGGTCTAACACCTGAGTGTTGTGCAGATCAAGTGATTTGATCGAGAACTTACACTTTTGTTTCACAGCGAGGTTGGAACGAGGCAGGCACAACCGGGTAGCGACCTGTAATCGGAATACAGCCTCACCTGTCAATAGTATGTTGTAGCACAAATATCGGATTCCCTGCGTACGGAATAGTTCATCACATGCACAGGTCAAGTTTGTTGTGTTTTATTGATGATTTAAAAGCCTCATTTGTGGTTTCTTGTGGTTGTTTGTTGTCGCATCCTGGCTGGTTGTCCACAGCGACAAACCGTTTAGCCGGTAGATTCGCAGGGGTAGCTCATACTTGGCATCTATTATATCTCCGGAGAGAGTATTTTGTAGCATAATAAATCAACGAGGTATACCGAGTAATATTATCAGACTTCTGTTATATCATACGCATCCAGTTTTTAGGTAAGCCGCCGTAAGCCAGACGTACACCCGCAGCCCAGGTGACGTGTGCGGTGACGGAATGAGCACAGCACGATGAGAATCCTCCAATCTGACTGTATGTTGGAATAGCATGTCGGACGTGTATCCATGCTCGGGTATATTTACTCAAATTGCATGCCGCGCCGCTGTTTCGTCTCACGTACTTTCACTTCCATCTATGATATGGTAAGCTGGCAGCACAAAACCGATGGCGAAGGGAATTTTTGGATTTATACCCTTCGTCATCTTGTGCGTCTGTCATACTTGGCATTTATTCCAATTCTGAATTCCCAGTCTTTGACTCGATCAGCTTATAATATTCGAAATTTACATTTTGGCCCCAGAGAATAATTTAAGTAGAATAAAGCCTCTAGAGTGAATAATAAATAATACCTTAATCCTATGTATTTGCCTTCGTTTTCATTTTATAGGAGGGGTGTGGGAATAGCGGTACGTACTTTATTAGGAAGGGTGTGCGTACAGCCACCGTTAGACGCCAATTCTTCATCGTCTAAAAATAGCCGTGGACGTCACCTCGATGCGTACTCCACAGTGCTGACAGCTCAGGGACCATATATCCTTATTCAATGCCCTGAACCACCAGTGTATAAGAAGAGAATATTGTCCTTGGACCAAAGTAAATCAGCATCTTTCTACGCATTGGTTCATTCATTTCGATCCTGTCGTAGAACCGCCATTGTTTTCGTGCGACTGGATTTTGCCCCTGTACCACGACCCCCTTTCCGATCTTGCATCTCGCGTACATAACCACTCGCAAATTGCTCCGCCGCCCTCGAATACGGATGACAGCCAAGAGCACGCCTTCAACTAGCCGCACATCTAATGTCCCAGACTGATACGAAGAAGAGGCCACGAGCAAGGATCCTGCGATCAAAGTCCGGCTGTCGCACCTGTAGGTGGGTACCATGATTAGCCCCAGAGCATCAGCCCGTAAACTCTAATTCTAATAAATGGATTCAGGATCCGCAAAGTGAAATGCGATGAGAGGCGTCCAGCTTGCGGAAAATGCGCGTCAACAGGGCGGACCTGCGACTGGTTTGCGCCCGACTCGCCAGTTGACCCAGGAACTTCAATCGAGCGGCGCCGCATCGTGCCTCTCGCCGAAGCCACCATCCTTGAACGCAGGTCCTTTGATTTCTTCTCCTCGCGCACTGTGCGCGATCTAGCATGGCTCTTCGACTCGGATCTCTGGGAATTCACTATCCTGCAGATGAGCCAGTCGGAGAAAGCGCTGCGCCATGCCGCGGTGGCTTTGAGTTCGCTTCAGGAGGCGGAGGAGACGTATGGCATGCCGATTTCCAAGGACCGCGCAGGAGATGTAAGGCATCGGTTTGCAGCGCGGCATTACAATCTCGCGATTCATTATTTGAGCGAGGGCATGTCTACAGGTGCAGAGAATGCAAGAATAACTACGCTTATCACGTGCTTGGTGTTCATACACATCGAGCTTCTACGGGGACGCTATACGGAAAGCCTGACGCACCTCCGAAGTGGGCTACAGATCTTGGAAGGTGGAAAGGCTGAGGCTTCAGGGAATAATGACATACTTGAGGACGAGATACGAAAGGCGTTTCAGAAGCTCGACCTCCAATCTGCGCATTTTGGCGAACCGATACCTCGTCCACGTTTAGTACTCTCTGAGGCCAAACCTACAACACCCGAGTCCCCTAGCTTGCCCCTATTTACGAATCTCTCGGAAGCAAGAGATCAGTGTGACATTCTCATGAGCAAAAACTTTCACTTCATCGCATCTTGCGGAGAATATACTCCACAAGAGCGGGTTCAGTTCGATCAACAGCTAGTAGCGCGGCAGGCCGAGCTTACCGACTTACACCATGTATATCTACAGACACTTTTCAATCTCGCAAATACAAACGTTGAGCTATCCCCGAAAGACAGACGTGGGGCCATGATGCTCCGCGCGCACATCATCGCATCCTCCATCCACCTCGCCGCCTGCCTCGCCCCCGACTCCGATGTTCTATTCAACCAGCATCTCGCGGGTTTCAAAGACGTCGTCGCACTCGCCGAGATCCTGATTTCCGATTTCTCCAGCCCTACCAGCAGCCCGGAATCGCCAGGTTGCAAAATAATCTCGAAAGAGCGCATGCCGACATTCCTGACCGACTGGGGCGTCGTGCTCCCGCTGTACTTCGTCGCTATCAAATGCCGCGACTCGCCCACTCGACATGCGGCACTAAATGCTCTGGACTCGTGGCGGCATCGCGAGGGGTTCTGGGATAGTGCGCTAGCGCATAAGATCGCGTCACAGGTTGTGAAGATGGAGGAGTTTGGGATTCTAGGGAGCGGCGCTGTAAAAATATATGATGACCCCGACGGCGATATTGGGAGCGGGCCTAGAACGTATCTAGGCACGGCAACTCGTGCTAGTGGCGCGGTGAGGAAGAAACCTGTGGTTGTTCCGCAATCAGTGGTGGGGGATGAACTTCCGGGGCAGGTGCGGATTGGAAATACATTTGTGGAGATTAGTGAGGATCAGCAACACATCACGATAAGGATGTCGCGAAAGCTATTACGTGGTGGGGGGAATGAAATACAACCTGATATGACACAGGGTGATGAAGAGGAATGGGTCACGGAGAACTACCAGCTGACGTTGTGAGGTGATGGGTTTTTAATGGCCAGTCATACGGCGGGTACTATGATGTTAGTATATTAGAACATGAACATAGAAACAAGGTGGAACTACAGTAAGCATATGTTCCGGCCCAACCGCAAGATATGCCAGCTCGCGAGCTGGCCGGCCCAACCGCGAAGTGGCGGTGTAGAATAGTATCGTAGAAAATTTAAATCCTACCTCCTACAACTATAGTATACTATAGTATAGTAATTATGGCTACTATTACTTCAATTAATCCATTTCCATTTGACGTACGTACTGCTTTTGAGGCCTATATAAGCAGCCCTACTTACTACAATCGAGAGCAATTATCATACGAAAGATGGAGCTAAATACACACTATACTC